>JAJTUV010002116.1:0-600000 GCA_021653895.1 Mastomys natalensis | reverse complement strand
AAAATAAGGAAGGACACTTCATAATCATCTAAGGAAAAAAATCAACCAAGATGAAATCTCAATTCAGAACATCTATGCTCCAAATGTAAGGGCACCCACATTCTTAAAAGAAACTTTACTAAAGCTCAAAGCACACATTGCACCTCACACAATAATAGCAGGAGACTTCAACACTCGACTCTCAGCAATGGACAGAAAATAAACACAGACACAGTGAAACTAAGAGAAGTTATGAACCAAATGGATTTAGCAGATATCCATAGAACATTTCACCTAAAAACAAAGGATATACCATTTTCTAAGCACCTCGTGGTACCTTCTCCAAAATTGATCATATAATTGGTCACAAAACAGTCCTCAATAGATACGAGAAAATTGAAACACTCCCAAGCATCCTATCAGGTCACCATGGATTAAGGATGGTCTTCAATAATAACAAAAACAATGGAAAGTCCAAATACGCATGAAAACTTAACACATTCTACTCAGTGATAATGTGGTCACAGAAGAAATAAAGAAAGAAATTAAAGACTTTTTAGAATTTAATGAAAATGAAGAAATATCATACCAAAACTTGTGGGACACAATGAAAGCAGTGTTAATAGAAAACTCATAGCTCTAAGTGCCTATAAAAAGAAACTGGAGAAAGCACACACTAGCAGCTTGACAGCACACCTGAAAGCTCTAAAACAAAAAGAAGCAAACACACCCAAGAGGAATAGATTGCCAGAAATAATCAAACTCAGAGCTGAAATCAACCAAGTAAAATAAAAAGAACTATACAGAGATTCAACAAATCCAGGAGACAGTTCTTTGAGAAAATCAACAGGATAGATATACCCTTAACCAGATTAACAGTGGGCAGAGAGAAAGTTTCAAATTAATAAAATCAGAACTGAAAAGGGAGAGATAACAACAGAAACTGAGGAAATTAAAAAAAAAATCATCTGACCCTAATACAAAAGCCTATACTCAACAAAACTGGAAAAATCTCGAGGAAATGGACAATTTTCTAGATAGATACCAGGTACCAAAGTTAAATCAGGAGCAGATAAACCATCTAAACAGTCCCATAACCCCTAAAAAAAATACTTGCAGTCATTAAAAGTATCCCCACAAAAAAAAAAAAAAAAAAAAAAAAAACAGGATCAAATATTTTAGTGCAGAATTCTATCAGACCTTCCAAGAAACCTAATGCTAATTCACTAATTCTCGTTAAACTATTCCACAAAGTAGAAACAGGAGGAATACTACCTAATTCATTCTATTATGCCTCAATTACGCTGATACCTAAACCACACAAAAACCAAACAAAGTACTTGGCTTGAACCTGAAAATGGACCCCCACACAGAGTTATTCAATTAACAGGCTGGCAAACCAAGGATGGGTAAGATTCTGCACAGAGCCTTACCAACCTAAGACATAAATACATTGCTTTTGAAAATGTATATTCTCTTATGGGTAAGGAAGACAGAATGACTTAAGACAGGCTCAGAGGCAGAGAGCTTTTGGGCTTCTTGGCAAGAATCTGATATTGGCGAAGGACAAGGAAATGATCTGCTTGGCAGGAATCTGACACTGGCCAAGGACAAGGAAATGGCTTCAGGTCAAGAATCTGATATTAAGCTAGAACAAAGAAGTAATTTCAGGCAGAATTTGAATCTTAGCCTAGAACAAAAAAATAATTTCAGGTAGGAATATAAATCTTAAGCTAGAACAAAGCAGTAGGCTTTAAGCATGAAAATGACTTTGGGCTAGGACAGGCAAATAGGTTCAGATAGTTTGGTCATCCTGATAATCCCTTAGAAACAGTGATCAAGGAGTGTTCGTGGGACTTTGTTTATTGCCTAGCTTGTTCCTTGACTATTTTCATCTATTGTATTTCTAGTTTCTCAACCTGAAACTGACCTCAAAACTTGCATGTAATTAAAATGGGAGAAAAGCAAAAAGCAGAGGGGGGATGGGATGGGGATTATTGGGGAGGCAGAAATGGGGAAAGAGGATGACATCTGAAATGTAAATAAATAAAATATCCAATAAAAATAAGTAAGCAAATTATAGTTTTTTCTAATTATATGTAATATGATAGGAAGTTGGTGAAATAACCGAATATATTATATAGTAGAATGACTGTAAATACATGCAATTCCTGTGGCTCTAGTTATTTTCATTGGTGTCAGTGAATTCCTCCTCAATGTGTGGTCTTTCATATTCAGTTCACAAACTTGGAAAGTTTTAATCATTTAAGTTTTAGTGTCATTTAGTCATTCCAAAAGTCTGGATCCCATAGGTGAAGCATTTTTGTTAGTTTATATCTTCAGTCATATATTCCCTTTATAACTGCTCTGAAAAATTACTTCACTGATACTTGGGGGTTTTCTTAAAGTTTTCATTAAGATACAGTGAAGCATTACTGATACAGAGGAATCTAAGGACATCTCTATGATTCTTAGCTCCTGATACCTGCAACCTATGCCACTTCCTCTGCTAGAATATGAAAGGATATGTGAAAATGGAGGAAATTTTGACATTTAACTGTGTCCACATACCTTACAAAAACCTGTTAAAAGAGGAGAGGTGTAATTTGGTACGTAGCTTCACGAGACATCCTGTATCATTGTGGGAAGGGAGAGAGTTGAAGTAGTTCTCTGAGTGGTGGGAACATGAGGTAGAAACTCTGCATTTAAACTGTATATTTGACAATTAGGTTTACTTTAAATTTATAATTTTAGGCACTCTCACTTTATGAATTTATTCCTATCATATTTCAACAACATTTTTAAACTGATCTTAAATTAATTATTGGCATTTTTGTCTAATAGCAAGCCCCTTTCTCTAGCATTTGATTTTGTAACATTGCCTCATCAAGAGTATGAATATAAATTAATTAATATATTGCTGGAAGCACAGAAACATAAATATAATGTATGTGAAAATGCAGAAAGTATGTATACATATTTGGATCCCATGACTTCTGATATTACCACAAATAGGAAGACACAAAATAGCACATTTAATATATAAAATTACTATAAGAGGATTGGGGTGATGCATATCATAGGGGAGCTATTTTAGCTGTAATTACATAACATTATTGTAATCATTATCCTAAAAGGGTATGACTTTATTGTAACTATTATTTATATTATCAGTGCCTAAGAAATTTTATGACTTGATTTCCAAATATATAAAATTGGATCAGAGCAGAAAACAGCCCAATATTTGATGTGAACTCTTTTAATTAGTATCTCAGACACCAGGGAAACCACAAAAGAGGAAATGAACTAACAATTGTACCTAAATATTATTGAAATTTCATTAACTACATGCATTTATTATTGTTAATTGTTACGACAAATACCTTACTAGAAGTGGAAGAGATCATCTCAGCTCACAATTTGAGAATATTGTCCATCATGACATGGGAGTCTGGTAAATTCAAAGACATATTGTAGACACAGTTGAAAGCAAAGAGCAAGAAACATTAGTCTTCAGGAAGTTTCTCATTTTCTTGCAGTCTGAGGCCTCACTCATAATGATCAAGCCCACCTAGAATGAGTCTCCTCAACATAGTTTACTTATTCAAAATAATCCTCACATAAATGCTCAGATGATTGTCTCTGATGATTTCAGGTATGTTAAAATTCATTTACAACTTTAGAGATCACTACTATACATGCAGTTTAAATTTTTACATGTAAATCAACTTACATTTTCCATTTTATAAAAAATAGTGATTAGTCAAGTAATGCATTTTTAGATGTTTCAGTGTTTGTAGAGGATGTATTCATTTTATGGTTGAAGTAAGTAGAATAATTTACATGCATAAGAATGCAATGCCAGCTTTCATAATGATATTAAAAACCAAAAATAAAGTGTTAGAATAGGTGTTACAGAGCTCTCATTTGTTTTATTTGGTTAGTAATCATTAAATCTCAAGACATTGGGATCATTGCATTATTTGAAAGATGGCTACATTGAAGTTAGTAAACATAAATATCTTTCATATTTATAAAAATAAGACTTCCTGGTTAGTCAAAAAATAGAGACATGTGGAATTGGAGAACTAGCTCAGTTGCTAAAAGAGCTAACTGTACTTTCAGAAGACATGGTTCCAGCTTCAAGCACCCACACTGTGGCTTTTGTCTCAGTGGGCAATAGGCACTCATTTTATATACATGCAGGGAAAACACTAATACACACAAAATAAATATAAACATTTTTAAAGGAAAAATATAATAAAACTATAATTAAATAGCTGCTTTTTAATTTTTGAAATTGCAATAATTAGTCCTATACCAATGTATATAGCAATTTATTGTTGTTGATATTATGTAGTAAGTAATAAATCACTTTCAGAACTAGACCAATGAGCTGATGTAATATTTGGGTAAAATGTAAAGAAGAATGTCAATTCGTTTGTTCAGTAAAGGCCAGACAGTGTGTTTTGCACTGTAGGAAAGCTATGAATCAAGCCAGACAAACACTTTGTTTTTATGAAGCTTAAGCCCAAGTGGGGGCAGGTACCATAAACAGAAAATATGTCATTTGTCAAGTTGGATAACTGCCTTGAGGAAAACACAGGAGAGTAAAGGAGCAGAACGTGATGACGGTAGAAAGTACCCTATCACATGAAATAGAGGAGAGCTGTCTCAGAAGGTGAGACACAAGCACAAGTCAGAAAGATGTGAAACACTTAGATGTCAGGACAAAGAGCTTCTCCAGTGAGAGTGGGAAAAGATGGCGGGCAGATAATTAAGATAAATCTCTAACCTTAGGTTTTACTATTGGAAAAGTATGTCTTTTTTTTAGTGATGTCATGGCATTTACTTTTAATAAGATGCGATAATGCCAAGGTGATTTTTACAAAGCAATGTACCTGATGATTAGGTTGCAATAAAAGTGGGGGTTTGTGACAACAATTAGCCTCAAGTGAGCAACCATTAAGACTTTTTTAGGTAAATTTATACACATTTTTAAAAATGTGTATAGAAATAACATAAAGTGGTTTTAGTCTCCAAGTAGATATCAGAAATATTACTTCTGCTTGAATTATTAAAAGAGGCTAGGTAATTGTTTTTCCTTTATTTATTTGTTTGGTTTTTTTTTATCCTTAATGAGAAAGCCAAATGTTTAGTGTTCAAATCCTTTAATTCACCCAACAAGACAAGTATGCTAACTCTATCTTACTTCCAGAGTCCTGTTATATAGACATTTTTAGTACTATTAACCCATAATATTTATTATGTAATGTAATTATATAAATATATTACATAAATCTATTGAAATTAAATATATTTACTTCATTTGGATTTTTGTTTACCCTAACATTTTCTAAAAGTTATATAAAATTATGGTACATATATGTACCAGGCTGCTGACTGATTTGTCAAGCTTTTCTACTTCCTGGTTTTCAATTAAAATTCCTGAAATATTAATAATTCAGAGGTAAATTAGTTTTCTTTAATTCTTAATTATTGTGTATATGTGATATTTATAAATGCTTTATTCCATTAAATTTATATGATTTATAACAAATTAGGTCACACATGAACACTAATAGTGATTAAATGTTTACAAAAACTACTTAAAATGGAAAACTCTTTAAACCTCAGGATCTTTAGATTCATTGCCCAAAATAACCATCTTAACTTTGAATCCTTATACTACTAGTTTTACTTTGTCCTTACATAGATTTGGAACAGAATTGGCTCAGACTAGAGGAGGGTTTTCTCACCTCAAGATCTGGATTAAAAGTTTATCTTCCTACCTCAGTGATCCAGATAACTTGATCTTCTCACATCAATTTAAGCAAAAATCGCTCACAGGTGTGCCCTCCATTCTTGAGTTATAAGTATTTCCATATGTAGTCTGGGTGAGAATCAATAATAGCCATCAAAATCATTTCATAAAACTGTTGTTAACTTATTAAAAATATTGCATCATTCTGACGATTTGATGATGAAACTGAGTTTCTTGATAATTAAGAGTTATCTGGTATTCACATATCTGCTTTAAATCAGGGCTTCCTTTTTTGTATTTTGTGTGCATGGAACTATGCTTTCTGCAAATACTATAATAGTCCATTACAGCTAATTATGGAATAACCATCTATTCAAGTTTCAATAAATTAAACAAAGTATTGTATTGTGCAAAAAAGCAATTTAACAATATGACATTGGCCAAGGACAAGGAAGTAGGCTTCAGGTAGGAATCTGCCATTAGGCTAGAACAAAGAAGTAATTTCAGGCAGGAATCTAAATTTTAGACTAGAACAAGGAAGTAGGCTTCAGACATCATGGGAATGTTCATGGAAATTTGTTTATTGTCTTCCTTGTTCTTTGACTATTTCTGTTTATTGTCTTGCTTGTTCCTTGACAATTTGCATCTATTGTATTGCTAGTCCTTCAACCTAGAACTGACCTTAAAACTTGCATGTAATTAAAATGGTATAAAAGCAAAAAGGGGGAAGCTTGATCGTATAGGGAATTCTAGGAATGGAGAATGGGGAAAGGATATGACATCTGAAATGTAAATAAATAAAATATCCAATAAATTAATAAATAAAAAGGGAAAAAAGAAGTTATGGTTTAATAATATGTCAAATTATAAAATTCAGAATATATAAACTATAAATATTTCAGACTTTCATTCATATATGCTATAACCCATGAATGATGCTTTATAAAATATTTTTATATAATAAAATAGATTTTAAATTTTTGTGGAATCCTAAGCTTAAGGAGATACATATTGCTCATTAAAATAAATACTGAATAGAATTATAAAATCTTTAAGACAAAAATATATCTTTGCCTACACACCTGTATATCTATAATGTACAAATATATAGCTTTGTTCATATACTCTAGAAACAATAACCAAATATCTTAAAGAGTTATAAATTTATCAGTGATAGTTCCAAAACTGACATGTGCTACATTGTACACAAGAAATTACATGAGGTGTACACAAATAATACACATTATTCCCCTGTGTGCACAAAAAAAAACCCCAGAAATACATGACATACACCTCAACATTTATTCATACTTTAATTTTAAATATAAATGGATGAAAGAGGGAGTAGATATTTGAGCTTCATGGGGCCATCTGTTCTGCTGAAAAAGCACCATACTGTGAAAGGCAGTATGTGTCAGACATCAGTTCTTACCCTGAGCCAAGTAAATTTTTCCTTGTTGGCTTATGCCCAGTAATGTGAAAATCTATAGGTTGGAAATTTTCAAATGTCCCTAAATGTCCCTAAGACATTTATCTCTGCACAAAATATAGAGGGTTGTACTTAGTCTATTTTTCTAATTAGCAAATGGATCTCAGTGATTTAATATATTTCATAAGGTTTATAAATTCTCCAAGATATGGCTTTCAGTGTATATAGACTAGATTTATGAAATTACTGATCTGCAGTTGAGGTGTTCTTTGCACTAGAGCTATATCTTGATGTTCACTGCTGTCGGATGACTGGATATTTAATATTATAAAGCACTTTTCACATAGTCTTTCTTAGTAGTGTAGAGATTCCTAAAGTAATGATATGAGAATTTAAGTTTCTCTTACTTCTATTTACTTCATTTTCTTAGATCAGAACTTTCTGATATATGTAATACTCACACAATTATGCAAGGTCATTACTTTTGGGAATTGTCATTAAAGTAACAAAATCATTTTTAGCCTCTTGGCTTCTGTTAGAGCAGCAGATGGTTAGAATAAGAAAAGTAACAAATGATAAAGAAGAAGCAAAGGTAAACAACTATGTTCAATATATGGTAAAACCATGGCAGTTTAAGAAAAGAAATGATGCCAAATTCAAAATAAGATAAAATTCCTTCTTTGCAGAAAATTTGAATTTCAGTGATTTTATCTGACAAAGGAAGTGATCTTCTCTATTGGTACAGTTTCCCATCCACTCTTTCAAACTGCTGTCCCACAATATTAGGAAGTGAGAAATCTTAAATAGAACTAATTAAAGACAAAGTTTGACAAATTTAAATACATAATAAAAGAATAAATAGAAAAGGTTTGAGGAAATTGTCAATGACATCAGTTTTTACAAAAATATGTTGATGAAATTTCAAAGACATTTAGATCCTTAAGTAGGTGTTTCATTGGCTTTACTCAATGTATAATTTTCCAACTATAATGTTGAAAACAGAGTATTTCACTCTATGTGGTCCCTACATTTATGGACTATCAGTATTGGAACTAGATTCAAATGCATTTATAGACAATGTCATGATTTATTCAAACTAGAGAGGGTTGCAATATATCTAATAATATCAGGATCACAAAAATGTTATAGTCCTTATTCCAAAGTATATGATGCAGTAATTTCCTATAGAAAAGTAAAAGGTAGAAACAGAAAGGGACAGAAAGAATAGAGAAGAACTGCAAAGTCAGGGAAAGATGCTGATATCACTCCTATTGCATCCACTGGTATATTTGAAGTCAATCATGTCCAACTTGATTGGTGTGTTTACTAGATCTTGAGTTTGAAGGATGGCTCCTGGAATAATCTGTTCCTACTTAAAATACAGTCCTAAGAACTTTATATCATTAAATCTACCATTAACGAGACATTTAATGTTTGATCATTCAGAGTTTCATCTTTCATGGTTTCCAGAAAAAGAAATGTAAATTGATCCAATATTTTATATGGAATACTAAAAGGTTCTAGTAGTAATGTTTTGTATTACAAAGTTTCTAGAGAGACACACATTCATCTTAGGAATCAAGAGTAGATCATAGTGAGGATACCCTAAAATCCAACTTTTGGAATCAATATGATTTATTATTGTTACTTAGAAATATGGGTGAGTGATTATGTACTGGAGAACAAATGAGTCAAATATGACTTTATCACTGAAAGACTACCCCACTAATACTTACAAAATTTTACTCCAAGCACGTTGCCTGTATGTCTACTGTCATGATTCCACCATGGTGGCCATGTATTCTAACCCTCTGGAACTACAAAGTCCAAAACTAAAGAATTTCTCTTATAAGTTACCTTGGTCATTGTCTCTCTTCACAATATAGAAAAATAAGACTACTGTGTTATTAATTTTGAATTTTCTCCTACTTTTAGTTTGTAAAATCTATGGCATTCTTGTTAACAATTAACAAGGTCTATGTTTTCTTCTGGAATACATCTCCTATTAATACGTAAAAAATATTGTCTTTGTTTTCATGTTAAATCTGTGATTTTAATGGTTGATTAACAAATTTTTATAGATTATCCTAATTAAAACAATCCAGTCCCCTTAAATTATTTTGCTGAAAAAAACACATCTCTGCTCCTCTGTTCCAGATGACCCTTTGATCTTCATGTAAAAATAATAAGCTAGATATGTAAGTGCTCCTTAACAATCTTTCTCATCTTGCCTTGATATCAATATTCAAACAAATCCAAAGGTTTGGGAATGCAGAACATCTGGATACATTTTGTAATTTAAAGGTGATATGACCTATTACGAGCTTCCCATCTGGTATGCTGTGAAGTATTTGCTCTAAAAATTTTCAGAATCTTAGGATAGGATGGGAACACTAGAGAATTCACAATTAAGCAGTATATAAGGATCATGAACGCCATGATGTTTTGACATTGGAATTAATATGGAAGAATTAAATAAACTAAAAATTGAAATATTTCATATGGTCTTATATTTATGCTTAAATAAAAGCCTTTGACTCAGATTTTGAAATGACTGAAAAAATGTATTGATTAGCTAATAATTATATTGTTATTATTTCTTTTAATTTTAATATTTGAGAATAGATTTAGCTATTAACAGTTTTCATAAATTAAAAACAATCATTTTAGATTGAATTGTTTATCTATGAAAGTATATAGTAGTTTAATATTGTTTAATCACTGGTTGCTCTAAATATATTTTAAATGTCATTTATCAATATAAGAAATTATATTGGGTATATGAGAGCATATATCTACTCATTTCAGTTAGCGCACCAGTTAAGTCCAAGACATGGTTGCCTCTGAACCTAATTTGGTCAGCTATTGTTAATTAGATTTACATGGGAATCGATGAGTAATTACTCATAGTTACATGGGATAATCCGATAGAATTATGTTATTTAACCCTAGGATAAATGGAAATTTTTCTATAACTGCATATTTAGCCTACAGTCCCAAGCATTTATTATTAATATTAAAATTTCTGCCTACCCTAATAGCATATGAGAAGATGTGTAGCTAGAGAATTATATACTTTAACACAATTAAATAAAAGACAAAATTTATGCATGCATTCTTTAATTAAAGAAATAGACCTTAAATATCAATGATTGTAAAACCCAATAATGAAAACATAGATTGAAGTGAGAAAAATTCATTTAAATATTTTATTTTATTATTCTTGCTATGAAATGTTACTCATTTTATTTAATTGTATCTCAGTAGTAAATTGAAATATTTCAATAGATATTAATTAGTATTATAATAATATACTATAAAATGATGATAAGTTTTGGAATCTTGATATTTATAGATTATTTGGGGAAGATCTTAAATGAAAAGATTGTGATGTGAGGTCAGGCCCATATAATAGAGAGTGTAAATAGGTTCATGTCACAAAGCATGCTATTTTGACTTTACTTTGATTGTGTGACCCAAATTATGGTAAGAAAAAATAGACTCCTAGAATCAGTCTGTTGACCTGGACAAGTGTAACCATGACATGAATATAATCAACAGAAATGAGAGTAAAAGTAAATCACAAACCCAATAAAACTGCATGAAATAACGTGATTAATTATGCGGATATAGTAATGAGAAATACAAACTTTATATCATGTTTTGACATAAAGGTATAAAATGCAATCAGAAAATGTAATATTAAAGTCTTTAAGGTAAGCAATTTCTTTTTTAGAGACAAAAGGACAAAATTAATAAATTTTGAAGGCACTTGGAAGAGAAATTTCATGCTTTTATAATATACTTACTAATCTTCTATTATTACAACAAAATAATTATCTGGTTACTTTATAAAGGACATCAATATCATTTGTTCATTTCTCTGCTCTTGTTGCTGAAGATCACGCAACCCATATTTTTATGGATCATGGCTAGTGATATAACATGATTTTTATAAGAATATACTCTATTTTCAACACATGTACATACCAAAATGACCTACTCTATGACACCAACATGAATTTCTTCGAAGTGCAGTCATGTTCCAACACTTCTTAGAGTTTCTAACAACTTGACATTTTCACTAAGGACCTTCAATACTAATAAATGATCAAAACACTTTTATTCATCTGTACAAAGCACCCTTATACACAGTCTTTTAATTGGACAATGGACTTCTATCCTTGCAATTGTGAGACTCTTGCTGAAGATTATCTCTCAGGATCATGACATGACTCTGAGTCTTTCTAGACCCATGTTCATTCATTAGTTTATGCTATGACTTTTGTGTACCCCCATAACAAGGAAAAAAGCATCCATTATTATAAAATGTATGTATTTGGAGCAAAAATTGTCACTTTTGTTATTTTTATAGATATCTTGAGAAAATTATCCTAATAATAGAGGATTTGCAGAGACTAAAATGGTCAGAAAGTATTTAAAGTACAAGAATGTATACTTTTAAATTATAGATAATAAATAATATTTAATACAGGAGGAACAATTATATTAGGCACATACACATCTGATGGTACAAAGCCAATCACATATACTAAAACTTTACTACTTGCTATAAAATAAATATTAATTATTATGATTCATTCCTCAATTCTACCCAAGTACATTCCCATAGTATGTAATTTCCATAACATCATTGGGCTTAAGGAATATTATTAATCATCTCAGTTAACAATAACTTTACACTTTTGATCCAGGTACTAAATTAAAGCATTGTAATATGATAAGGAGAATCTCTTCACCAGATGGTTGCTCTCTCAGGGAGCAAAGGCCTGTCTACAAAATTAGCAGAGCTGACAATTTCTTTTCTTTGACCTCAGTTAATATACTCTTGCTTCAACCTACTTTAAAACTTTGAAGACAAAAAAAAAAAAAAAAAAAAAACCCAAAAAAAAACTCTTCCAAATATTTCTCTTCCATTACTTCTCAGTCTGCAGAGTCTATTCATGGTAAATTAGGTTCTTTCATTTAATGGTTTGAAGAAGTCAGCTTATTTGCTCACACCAATTTTATAGCTTCGAGTTCAATAGCTTTAATCTCTTAAAATATACAGGAAGCAATAAGTGCTCCTATTCTTCTTGATTGTCATCTCCCACAGCATTAAAGACACGATGACACAGTGAGCATTCTGGGTCAGAATTCTGGGAAATGGAGTCATCGAGTATGTTAAGCCCTACATTAGAGATAATGACAGTTTCTCTTCTGTCATGCAGAAAAAGTGTGAACAATGTTTCCAGACTACGTTCATATTCTACTTTTAAGACAAGTATTTTCACAACTCTAGTAAATATTTTAGAAGGACCTTTTTCAGTATAATCTAAAAATGGTAATAGATATTTTAAGTGTACTAAGAGAAAAACTATAATAAGAGGAAATGTTGCTGAGAGATCATTACAAGCTTTCAATTGCCTACTGTATAATTTCCAGTTGTAACATCTATTTTAGTTACATATCCAGATCAATTTGTACTCATGTAAGGTTCAATATCAAGTCCATCTCCAAACTTGTTGTACATAGCTATCATTTATCATGTATGAACATTTATATGCATATACATATATTTCTTATTGTGTATAAATTAGTATGTAAAAATATGTACACATTTTTTCCTAAAATTAATATTAAATAGTGTGTGTTTCCCTACATCATTCAGAAACTGCTTTTCACTGACTTTTGCACTTTTAAAGTTTTATATATTGACATACATACATTTTATACATACATTAGACATACATTTTATCATTGATACTGCATTATAAACAAATTTAATGAGGATAATATTATAAAAGTACATTTCAGTTATATCTCAACTTCGAAACAACTTTTTTCTAATATATATTTAGTGAAATAATTGAAAATTTGTTTATATCTTGTAAATAAGTAGCCTCGGCAGACAGTACCAACTTAGATAAGGACAAGTGAATCATAGGCTGAGTCATAGTGACCTGTCCCCTGAACCTTCACCCATCTGATATCCTGTTCTGAAAGGTATCTGTACTCCCCCTGAACACCTATGCTCCGGTGTCATCCCCTTCCCCACATCATGCCTTTTTGTGTTTATAACCCCTGTGTGAATAAGTAAGTTACGATTTGATTTACTTTAAAAATAAAGAAATAAATAAAATTAAAGACATTATGAAAAAAAAAGAAAATTTGTTTATAAATACTTTTAATGTTTAAGTACAATTATAATCATGATATCACCACAATTATAGCTTTGTGCACTTTGTCTGTACACATCTAGATATGTCAATAAACAAAATATCAAGGAAGGCCTTCTTCACTACTGAACTATTGAATATTAATGCATCTTAGGTATGGTAAGATGTTGCCTTCAGTTTTATACCCACTCATGAGGCTACCAAGTTACAGGGTGTACTTCCATGCTCAGGTTCTCACCATTAGTCATAGTTAACTTGGTATATAAAAAAAGAAAATAGGGCTGGAAAGATGGCTCACTCAGAAGGGGAAAGAAAATAATCTCTGGGAATTGGAGGAAGAGAGGCACTGGGAGGGAGAAAGGAGGGGGAGACAAAAAGGGGGTGCAGTTCAGATATGGGAGGAGTTCGGGCAGCAGTACAGCAATTTGAAAGTAGGTTTGTAGCTGTGGAGGAGGGGGAACTAGGGTTAGCCACTAGAAAGTACCAGATGCCAAAAATACCAAGAGGTTTCCAAGACCCTACATGGAGGACATTTGCCGAAATATCCAACAAATGGATAGAGAACCTGTTGAGACCATATCCAGTGCATAGACATGGCCCCTGGTTGAGGGATGGGGACACCCACTCACCTCAAAAATATTAATCCATAATTCCTACTGTCAAAAGGAAATGCAGGGGCAAAGAGTGGAGCAGAAACTTAAGGAAATCACATCCAAAGACTGCCCCTCCTAGGGATTCATCTCATCTGTAGACACCAAACTCAGATACTATTGCTGATGCCAAGAAGTGCTTATTGCCAGGAGCTTGGCATAGCTGTCCCCTGAGAGGCTCTGCCAGAGCCTGACTAACATAAATGTGGACGTACACAGCCAAACATCGGACTGAGCACGCGGATCCCAATGGATAAGTTAGGGCAAGGACTGTAGGAGCTGGAAGGGTGCACAACCCCATAGAAAGAACAATATCAACCAACCAAATCCCCCAAATCTCCCAGGGACTAAACCACGAACCAAAGAGTACACATGGGGGAACCCATGGCTCCAGCTGGATATGTAGCAGAGGGTGGCCTTAGCGGGCGTCACTTTCAGGGCAGCCCCTTGGTCGAGTGGAGGCTTGATGACCCCGGGAAGGGGAACTCTAGAGCACTGAGGCAGTGTTGGGTGGCCATGTGGGGGCGCACCCTCATAGAGGCAGGTGGAAAGGGGATGGGCTAGGGGACTTGTGGGTGGGAAATTGAGAAGGGGTATAACATTTGAAATGTACATAAATAAAATAACCAATAAAATATTAAAAAAATAAAACAAATTTAAAAATAAGAGAAGAAAATCAAGACCTACATGTAGACAAAGGACATGTATGGAAAATCAGTAGATTAAATTGATAGGAAGAACTAAAGAGAAGATGGGTGTACAAGTTAAGAAATTATATTTAATTCATAAAATTAAGGAACAGATATTATAAAATTTATTAATAGAGAACAAAGAAAAATTTATGCTCATATATCAAAAGAAGATGAAGTACAGTAACAGAAGAAGATAGGCCTTGGCATTTTCTGGCTTCCACTTACATACAAATGGGTTAGTCTATCTGCATATATGTGTGTGTACACACTCAGGCACAACAAAAACATACTACTTGAGATTCATTATTTTTCTGGGATGAATACCATGACAAAAGAAACATACATGGGTGTCTTAGTTACTTTTTATTGATTTGCAGAGACACCATCACCTTATAGAAGAAAGAGTGCTTTTAAACCTAAAATCCCATTTCCAATAAAATATCTCCTTCAACAAATCTTCCTCAAATGAGGCCTCACATTGTTTTGTTTTGAACAGTTCCATTAAGTTTATGGAGTGTATTCTCATTCAGACTATGATAGGTCAAGTACTTATTTGGCTTTACTTGCTGGTCACAGTACATCTTTGGGGTAAATTTTAGGAGGTACTCAGATGGGAACTTGGAGTCAAAACTTTGAAGAAAATTTTCTTTCTGGCTATCTCACAGGTCATACTTAGCTCAAGTTATTATATAGCCTGAGATTACTTTCCCAATAAATGTAATCTCCCCAATTGGGCAGGGCCCTACAGATATTCCTTAGGGAGAACCTGATCTGAGCAACCTACCAAATGAGACTTCCTTCTTAGTTGAATCTAGGGTATGTCAGGATGAGAGTCCATGCTAACTAAGATAACTCAATTTCATGAGCTTGTCAAGCAAACACATTACTCTAAACCATATTCTATAAATACCTCATCCCCAAAATTTCCTGGTAATATTATAGAACAGGGTACAATTATGAAAACTCATTTATTTGTAAAGATTTCAACAATTTAAAACAAGAAGGTCTTCCTGTAAATGCCAAAATCTTTTAGTGAGTGTTCCTGTTACAAATAAAGTTATATACTTTATTTCAAAATGGAAGTGTCCCATATAACATACAAACAACTACACTTAAGCAAAATAAAAATTCACCAGTGCAACCTGTTGCTTTAACTTGTCCATCATCTCAAACTCATTATCATGTGTTCCTGTTCCAAAGATTTGAGAGACCACCACAGAACATGTCTTCTAAGTTTAGATCAGTTCAGCTTCACTCCAGCCAATTACATGGTGGAAATCTCATGCTCCTGCAGCCTCCAATATTATGGAATCTCTACTATGACAAATGTAGTACCTTTGCAATGGTCTGTTTGGCCTGTGGTTAAAGGCTCTGACACTGACACATAATGTCAACACTTAGTCATTCTCCATGATATACCAAATCTTGAAAAGCTCTTGTCCTTAAAACCATTACCACAAGGATCTATTGTACCTTGCCAATTTTAGCTGACAGTTTGAGAGTTTGTGCCCTTGGACAACAGTTTTGTGTGTCAACCCTGAAGAAATATTTTTGTATTGTCCAAATGATTCACAGAATATTTCAGATAAATGGTGTTAATCTTTTATAAATCACAGCTATTCCTCAGCTCCCACTGAGCAACATATCAATGTCTCCATGAAGCATACAAGGTTTTACTTCAGTGATGTTAATCACTTGTTAATAACAGCTGATTCTTCAGGCTTCACTGATCAGCACATGCTAATTCTTAAACCAAATATATAATACATATTCCTATAATCCTAAATCTTGATAGCACATATACTTTTTCCTTTTGCCTGTAAATACAATCGTCCATTGTTTGCTTACCTTTTAATACTGCACAAAATAGCCCATGCTGGTCTGTACATGCAGGGATTTTCATAACTCAAAATCCAAAATTCTTCACATTCCTCTAAAGAAGAGCACAAAGGCATAAATGTTCTTGTGGTCAGGTCCATCTCATAATAGTTCATTCTTGAAACCAATTTTTATTCTAGTATCATTCTACAGCTGTAGTAAGTGCCATGAGCAAATCGACTTAGAGAAGTGCCTTAGTTAGGGTTTCTGTTGCTGTGATAAACACCATGACCAGAAGCAACTCAGAAAGGAAAGGGTTTATTTCTGCTTATTGTTGCACAAGACAATTAATTTTTGAGAATATTCAATGCCAGATTTCAAACAGAAACCTGAAGGAAGAAACTGATAAAGAGGACATATAGAGTTGTGCTTACTGGCTTACCTGCTCATGGCTTACACAGACTGATTTATATACTATCTATTTATAACCACCAGACCAGGTAGTCATCTCTCATATTGAATTTGGTCCTTACAGCTGACACTGCATGGGGGACCAGAAACCAGGGAATAGATATCCCAGAGACCTAGAATAGGACCAAACACAATTGGGAAAAAGTCAATAAAATGATTCCTATTATACTGATACACTAAACCCTACCATAATCATCATCAGAGAGGTTTCATTCTGCAACTGAAAGGAGCAGATGCAGAGGACCCTCGGCCAAACATTAGACAGTCCAGGAAATCCTATCGAAGATAGAGAGGAAGGATTGTATGAGCTAGAGGAATCAAAGATACCACAAGAACAAACCTATCCAAATCAAGTAGCCAGGGCTCATTGGGGCTCTTGAGACAGAAGCCAAAATCAAGGAACCTATATAGGTCTGATCTAGGTCCTTTACATATGTTTTATGACTGTGTAGTTTGGTGTTTTTGTGGGACTTGCAACAGTAGGACTAGAACCTGTCTCTGATTCTTTCCTGTTTTTTGGAACCCTATTCCTCCTACTTGGTTACCCCTCCCAGCCTTGGTATGGGATAAGTGCCTAGTCTGATTGTAATTGGTTATGACATGTTTGAATGTTATCATTGAGAAGTCTGCTCTTTTCTAATGGGAAACAAAGGAGAAGTAGATCTGGTTAAAAGGGAGGTAATGGGGGAGGGAATTGGAGGTGAAGAGAAAGGGGAAATTACAGTTGAGATATAATATATGAGAAAATTAATTAATTAAAATTCCAAAGTCCATTTCCAAAGTTTTAACCCTCTCTAAAATTACAAAAGTAGAATACCCAAAGTCTATCAAATATCATCTCCATAGAATCAAAGATGAGTTACTTTCTTTCTACAAAAGGAAAGGACCACGACACTGTTGTAATAAAATCAAAACCACACCAGAGTCTAGCAGTATAAAGCTCAGGGTCAGACACAGAATTCTGGAACTCACAATATTCTATATGGCCTCCCATAACTCATAGAGCCTGTTTTAGAGTCACAGAGTGGCTCTGTTCCAAAATAGCCACAGTTCTTAGTGGTCCTCCCATGATATTAACATCTGAAAAATGCAAGGGTCTCTACTATGACCAGACTGCTTCTTCACCAGCTGCTTCCTGCTGTGCTCTTTTCTGACAGTGCAAAACTTTAACCGTTCTTTATGATCCCTTAAGTCCTTGACCTACTATTACAACGGAAGCTGCATTTTTTTTCCCAAAACAATTGATTGGTTTGAATTCAGAGAATCTTGCTCTGTCACACTGGACATCATTAGCTCTTCTAGATCACTTTATGGCTTTAAACCATTATTGCCCAGGTCATTCATAGTTTGGCTACTTATGAACCACAGCCTTTGTTTGCTTACAATGAGGAAATATTCTCAAATTTCACCTCAATCATAATGGTCCCTTCTTAATCACAGCAGAATCTTTAGCCTCAAATGGCCAGTATTAATCGTCCTAGCAGAGCAAAGGTTTTCCTTTAGAAGGTTTTATTGTTGTTGTTACTGGATATTTTATGTATTTACATTTCATGTGTTATCTCCTTTCCTGGTTTCTGCTCTGGAAACTCCTTCTTCCATTCCGCTTCCCCCTGATTCTATGAGGGTGCTCCCCCTCCGACCCACCCACTCCCACCTCACTGTTCTGGCATTCCCCTACACTGGGGCATTCGGCATGGAGCCTTCACAGGACCTACGGCTTCTCCTCCTATTGATGCCAGACAATGCCATTCTCTGCTAGGTCTTAATTAAATATAACACAAATGGCCTTGGTAGTCTTTAAGAAACCCAAAACTTCACCCTAACCTTCACAATCCACTACCTCCTTATCTGTATTGATGTTAGTTAGGACTCATCTTCTGTGTTCCTACAACAACCATTGATCTTTGAACACTCAATAGTTTCTCTAACCCAAATTTTCACACTCTTTATATACTCCCACCCAACTAACACAAGTCTGTTACAAATACATGGTTTCTTTTGGAATGATGAAAAAACATGGCAAAAAGCAGTTTGATGAAAGAATTTAATTCTACATCTAGTTCCACATAACACACCATCATTGAGAAACAATGGGGAAATGCTAAACTATCCTAAAACACTTAACACTTAACTAAAGCACAGCAGGAACAGGGAGGCAGAATCATTTGTAGAGGTCAAAGAAGACTACTGAATGCTGGTTTGCTCCCCATAGCTTGTTCAGACAATTTTCCTACAGCATCCAGTACTTCTATCCAAGGATTGACATATCCCAGATTGATGGTTGTACTCCCATGTCAATTAATATCCTAGAAAATGTAGGTTTACCCAGGCTTGTGCAGCATTTTTTCAATTCTGATTTTTCTATTATGAAATGAATCTGGGCTGTGTCAATCTTACAAAAAACCAGCCAATGCAAGGAGAAGGAATTTACTTAGCTAAAACCTGCTAAGTTTTTAGGTCACATTCCATCATGGAAGAAACTCATGCTGTACTTAAAGCAGAAACTTGAAGGACAAACCATGGAAGAACTTAGTTTCCTGGCTTGTTCAGTTTCATATTTGGCTGGTTTGTACTGTACCAGATTAAATGACTAGAAACAATATTTTACAAAGTGAACTGAGACCTTTTAAATCAGTAAATAAGGAAGAATATTCTCCAAGGATGCAACCATAAAATAGTCTAATCTGGGCAATCTCACAGTTGAGACCTTCTTATTATCTGGCTGTGGGCTATGTACAACACAAAGATAACTAGAACATAGTCACACATTCCCATACATATATTTGTGTAACATGAAATTTCAAAAGTTTTTAAAATGTTTAATCAATATTCAAAAAGATTAAAATTAGAATACAAATATGCATATTTTTATTCTGTTGAGTAATACATTTTAGTCAAATAACACTCTTTCTTACTATGCCACAGTATTGAAGTGTAGAGTGTTACAGGTTACTAATAAATTTCTGACATTTGCTTGAATATTTATGCTTGGTTCAAACGTTATATGAAACTTACACCTGCATTATGTCTTATTTCCAACAAAATTTGGCTTTTAGTTGTCCTGATCCCAACCAAGTATTGCTTTCCATATTCTATAAGCTCAAATAATTGACATATTAGTAGCTCTCCCAGTGCAATCCAAAATAATACAATTTTCCTAAATTCTGTATATTCGTGGGCAATAGATTTGTTTAATTTTGGTAGTTAACACTTCCAGATAATGCTTTCGGTGTCACAAATTATCAAATGTAAATAGCATTAACCCAAATAATGCACATCGATCAGGAAGTAAATAGAGCTATTTTATTTCAATAATAACAGCTATGTAAGCTATAACAAAATAATTCTTAATCTACAACAAATTTAGCCCATGATTATTTTTAGTTATGTTGCCAAAACTAAAATAAATAAGACATGACATAAAAATTAGATTCCATCAGTTTTGCCAACTCCTAACTTACTCATAAGCTGGGAAATTTGATCTCCTCAGGGCTCAGTGTGACACAGGAATTATATAATAAGGATAGAGAAGGAGTTTCACTGCCCATCTATTATTTTTAAAGACCAATATTTCTGCCAAATGCCTAACCTCCACAGTGAGAGTCTGCAGAGGGACATTGATCAGCATGCCAGAGACAGGTATATGACCCAGGAATACAAACCAGGGCTGTTCTGTTTTATTGTTTTGTTTTGTTTGTTTGTTTGTTTTAATAATTTTATCCTAGCTAAAATATTCCTCTCCCCTAAAAATACAGTTTATGTGTTTAAAAATAAACCTACTTGTTAATACTTGTTAATGCAGTCTCTGAGCATGTCAGTCTTTGTGAAAATATGGACTAGGAAAGACATTTAAGAATCCTCGACAAGTAATACTTTAAAAATTTTTATTTTAAAATCACTAATCATAATAAAGAAGACTGGAAGTTTGCTGACTAACAGCTACAAAATTTGCTAGGAATGTGCAAGGGAAAAATACATAAATCCTTAAAATGTGATATTTTCTGATACATATTTCAAAATGAAAATACCTGGTTTTTATAAAAGTGGTAGAAACAAATCATAAGTTTATAATACCATATAATGTTTAAAAATATATCACATTAATATACAAAATTATGAATTTGACCTTATAGTCAGGATTCAGTTATCCTGCAGCTCCATATCAGCTGATATTTCTACAGATTTAGAGATTTTTAGCAGATAAATCTTATTTACCTGTTCTTATCAGTTTTGACAAATTTGGACAGACATAATGATGCTATATTTTCCAAGTATCTCTGTGTGTAGTGTGTATACATGTTACTGTTATTCACAGTATATGCACAAGTGGAGTTTTGCAAGTGTGCTTGTACATATATGAATGTTCCTAAAGAGATCAACAATGATTTAGGATGCTTACCTCAATAGTTCATCAATACTGTCTATTGAGTCTAACCTCAGTAATACATATAGGTCACAGATTCCACAAGGTAGCTACCCAGATTTTGTCAGTCATCCTATGTCTTCTTCCAGAGTTACAGGTGGGCAACCATGTCCCTATAACATTTATATGGTATATGAACTCTGGTTCTCAAATTTGCATGGATATTGCACTCCCCATTGAGCCATCAGACTAGCCATGATTTTGTGAGCTTTGTATAAGAGCCTTCAATTTGTTCGTCAAGTCATTGTTTCTCTGGTTTCTCAATGACTTGAATCTTTATGGCATTTTTTTAAATTCATTTAATGATTTAAATCACATCGTAATTTACTTATTCACACAGGGGTTATAAACATAAAAAGGCAGGGTGTTGGGAAGGGAATGACACCGGAGCATAGGTATTCAGGGGGAGTACAGATACCATTCAGAACAGGATATCAGCTGGGTGGAGGTTCAGGAGACAGGTCACTATGGCTCTGCCTATGATTCACTTGTCCTTGTCTAAGTTGGTACTGTCTGTCCTTATGGCATTTTTATTAGCCAATTGATTGTTTCTTCAACTTCTATAAGACCACTGAAATTTTGAAATTTTTAAAGATTCAATCCTTTTACACTTAATTACCATAGAATACTCATGAATGTTAGGAATATAATTTTCTCAAAATTAATTTGTTCAAATATTAGGCTATTATTAAATAAATTATTGGAATAGGAAAAGAATAAATAACCAAATATAAAACATTTTCAGGTGGACATAAGGTTTAAAATACTTGCTTGCAATGTAAATTGCCTAACAGGATACACCACTTAACAAAATAAATTAAAATTTACAAAATCTTCTGAAATGAGGCATACAATTATCTCATAAAATTCATTGTCAATTTATGAAAACAATACTTAACAAATTAATGTAATAGTGGCATGGCTCAACAAAACAAAAGGTAACTTTCAATACATCCCTTTCTGTAAACAGTGACTGTATTTGTAAGTAAACAAACAAACCAGAAATGAATGTCAGACTTGCAACAAAATAATAATAAATAGTAATACAATATAATGATAATAATACTAATAAAACATATTAAACTACCAAATTCAGGCCTAGTTACACAATACAATAACAATACCACAAAATCAGTGTACTTACTCTATAGAAATTTAGAACATTAATGAAAGAATGAAAGCTTTAGTTCATCTGAAGTTGAATATATGTGTGTGTGAGTGTGTATATGTATGTATATTTATTCAGTTTGGACAGCACCATTCCTTGACATGCTATCTTTTCTTCAATATAATTTTGTTTCTTTTTCAAAATCCAGGTGACTGAAGGAGTTTGAATTTATAAGTGGGTTCTTAATTCTATTCAAATACTCAATTTGTAGGCTCTTATACCTCTTGATGCTGTGTTACTTTTTCACTATATTTCTACAGTATAATTTGAAGTCGGGGTTAGTGATACCCCAGCACTAATTTTAATGTTCATGATTTTTCTATCCTATGTTAAAAATTAATACTTTGATTCTGTTAGAAGAGGAAAAAAAATCTTTTTAAAAATTATCAAACATACTTTAATTAAAATATAGTTACTTAATTACCCTCGTTCCATTTCTCCCTCTATTTAACCTCTCCAGTGTTTCTTCCTCAATCCCTTCTATGCTAACCCCCTCCATATCAAAATGATGACACCTTTTTCTGATTATAAATGTGCAAAATATATAAATACAAGTAATCGAGAACATTAAGTACATGCTGACAGGAGCCTGATATAGCCGTCTCCTTAGAGGTCTGCAAGAGTCTGACATATTCAGAGGCAGATGATCACAGCTAACCATTCAACTGATCATGGGATTCCCAATAGAGGAGTTAGAGTGAAGACTGAAGGAATTGAGAGGATTCACGACACCATGAGAAAAGCAACAATACCAACCAACCAGAGCCCCCAGGGTCTAAACCACCAGCCTGGGAGCACTTAGGGAGGGACCCATGGCTCCAGCTATATATCAAGGGAGCTATATATAAGTGGGAGAAGAGATCCTTGGCCCCATGAAGGCTGGACATCATGGGGGAGGGGTATTCGAGGGTGGGGAGGTGAGATACGGGGGAGGCTTGGTGGGGGTACACCATCATAGAGGCTGGAGGAGGGGGGAAGGGACAGGGAGTTCCTGGGAGTGAGGGGGAAAATGGGGTAAGGGGAAACATCTGAAATGTACATAAAATTTCCAATAAAGAAAAACACAACTAGATATAATTCAGTACACAATAAAAGAAATTTCATTTTTTTAATAAAAACTTTTGTCTTTTGCAAAGAAATACACTTAGAGGTTCACGGTGTCCTCAGATTACTCTATAGCTCTAGAGAATGCTGCTTGGACAACTGGAAAATAACAAGGCCGAACTCAGGGCCAGAAAGCTGCCATTAGTGGAGTGACTGTCACTGTGGTATCCCTATGATGTAAGAGA
This sequence comes from Mastomys natalensis, assembly GCA_021653895.1. Taxonomy (NCBI): domain Eukaryota; kingdom Metazoa; phylum Chordata; class Mammalia; order Rodentia; family Muridae; genus Mastomys; species Mastomys natalensis. Next base: position 576,138 of record JAJTUV010002116.1, on the reverse strand, counting down.
CAAGGCTCTAAAAGAAAGAATACTGTCAGGTTGGTTCTTAGTCTATATAAAGAACTATGTGGAAGCAAACTGAAGAGTAAATGGAGGGAAAAATAAAAACCATAACAAAGAGGCTTCCCTTAAAATTGACTTGAAACCTAGGAATTATACATGGAATTCATGCCTATAATCCCAGCACTTGGGAAGCTGAGACAAGAGGATATCCACACATGTAAAGCCAACCTATTCTACATAGGGAGTTTCAAGCCATCCAGGACTAAACAGCAAAGACTCTGCCTCAATAGTAATAGCAATAATGATAGCAATAATCTACTTATAAATAAAATACCAAAATATATGAAGAAATTGAATGTTGAAGAAAAGTTAATACCATTGTTTCGCAACTAAAAGTGAGAACTATTCCTTAATAAATTAGTTGCCAATAGTTCAGTAGGGAGGACCAAGGCCAGGAGCTCTTCCCTGAGTCATATTATGAGCTCCTGCAGCCTACCACAGCTACTATGAGATTGTTCACAATAACTGTGTCATGCATGAAGATAGTATTTCCCAGCCCTTCTCCCTGTCTTTTGGCTCTTACATTTTTTCTGCTCTCCTGTCTCCAATAGTCTCTGGGCTTAAGATAGGTCTTGTTTAGGGCTAAGTACTCAAACATCATTTTTTTTTCTGAGTAAGCCTTTAATTTTATAAATCACACAGTCAGTGGAATTCTCAGAAAATGGGCTAAAATATGAAATAGTTCTGAAAAGCAAATGAGTAGAGGTTGGAAAACTTTAGAAGAGCACAGAACTGAATGACCCGAATGCCATGAACAGACAGAGCATTTAGGTCGACAGACAACCAGGAAAGATTTATAAAGTTGTAGATGGATCTTGGTTGTGATCATCAGAATGCTGATAATGTGGAAGTGAGGATATCCCTAGTTGGAAATTAGAGAAAAACTATCCTGAATAATAGCAATTTTGGATGTCCTAGGATAGTGTAGAAGGCTAAGAACTGCTGGGAGAAATGTCTAAACCTCAATCCTTTGAGCTGCTATGATTACTTCAACCATGCAATCTTTTCACAGGAAAAGAATCATTTAAAGACAACTTTTAATTTATACGTTAAGAAGGAAATGGTATAAAAATTAGGAACTATGAGGTCATGTCAAGGATGAAAGCACATTCAGCAGGGAACCTCAGTGTGGTCAAGGGACTGTCTAGTAAGTGGTAGGCACCCTTCCAGAAGCCAGGAATTTACTGTCGTTACAATGGGATCAAGGTCTTAATAAGATTCCAGGGATTCTCTGTGACCTCTATGTGGTCACTGGATCTTTCAAGGTAGAAAGACTGGTTTGAGGTTATAGACACTAAATGCCTTCCATGCATAGCCCTGTCATTCAGATCTGTTAGAACTCTGCTCTTGTACCTCAGTACAGTGTTGGCCACCCTCTCTGTGGCTCTAACACACCAGAATATGCCTAGTTCTGCCACTGCTCTCCAGGGAGCACTCTGTCAACCTTGATAGCCATGCAAGCTTCCCACTGTGGCAAATATTGAATACAACTTATAAAAGAAAGGAGTTGTTTTGACTTGGTTTTGGTTGGCCCCTCTGCTTTGGAACTGTAGTGAAGCAGCTCACTATGTGAAAGAGGATAGGAGAGCAAGGTTCATGGTATCTCATGGTCAGAAAGTGGAAAAGAAAACCAGGAAGTGATTAGGGTCTTACATTATTAAGTATATACCCTCAGTGATCTAAGACTGCCTATAAGGCCTCATCTATTAAAGTGTTCCAATAGTTCCACACCTTATCTTTTAACACATGGGCCAGGTCCAAACTATAGCAGCAGTATTTACATCCATATAATTCTAATTCCATAGGAAAACAGACTAGGCTATAGGGGTCCATCAACATTTTTAAATATTTGCCAACTGCCTGGGAAGGCCAGGCCAATATTGAATAAGAATCTTTGTAAAGATTCACTACTACATTGTCAGAGTTTGACCATAAAGTGTCCACCTTTGGCTTTTGTTTCAGAACACTGGGTGCCTAGCTGATGATACTGTTTGGGGGAAGTTCTGGTTCCTTTTGGACTATGGCCCACCTGGCATAAGTAGATTGCTAGAAGGTGATAGATGCCTACTCTGGCCCAATTCTGTGCTTCCTGATCTGCCTAGATGTGAGAGTCTCTTCCACATGCTTCTGCTGTCACAAACCCCACCATGCATTGCTTACCTTCAGTTGTCTCTGTTAGAGATTTGGGCATATTGATGGGAAAAGTAACCAGCACTGAGGGCAGAGCTGTGCGGTGGGATCCCTGAGGCCATAGCCCTGGCCACTATGTGGCAGCAGCCTAGAGAAGACAGTCAAACATAGACAGCCTATGTTACACAGCCCAGGATTTTAAACATCTTGAATCCTCATGAGTCTCTGCATTCATCACAGTTCACTGCAAAGAAAAGCTTCTGTGATTAAGGTTGAGAGTATGGTTTGCCTGTAGGTACACACATTCATATTTAGCCTACAGTTCAGTACCATGATATTTCCAAACCAGTGATTACACAAACAATCCTGGTTAAAATCATTAGGCCACAAAACAAAATGGCAAGAAGATGGGAAGGAGACCAGTGGTAAGGAATGAGGATTGACAGAGAGATAAGAGGAGAGATGATAGAGAGCAAACAGAGTGTATTAAATATGTATGTGAAATGGTTAAAGAACAAACTGAATCAATAAAAAGGAATAAATAAAAAATAAATTGCAAAGGGAGATAGTACCATTCTGAATATTAGCTCATTCCTAATACAAGATCCTAAGGAAAGCAAAAAGGTGAGTCTTCAGAGTCTCTACAAATATCCCAGGAAGAAAGACAAATAGGTGAGTCTCCAAATTAGCAAACAACACAAAAAGGCTATCAACAAAAGAAGAAACAAATAGCCAACAAAATGTCCACCTCAGCAGGGAAGTGCAGATTAAATTTTGATATAAAATGCACTGCTACAATTAATTGGCCGAAGTCAACACGTTGGTAACCAAGTTGGAAATTGTAAGTGTATTTCAACTGTGCACATCTATTCTTATATGTTTGGGAAAATGATACCTTTACCCAAAGCAAGGTGGGGAAACAAACCCAGATGTGATAATACACAACTTGAAGATCTCTTGGTCTTTGACAGTCTATAGAGCTTAATGTCATTACTGCTTTTGAGAATGTATACATTTCCATTATCCATTTGTCTTGTCAAAGTTTCAAATGTTTCATCAATTTCCACAGTTTTTCTTAAAAAATAATAATTCTTTTTAAATTTACATCCCAATGTTAGCATGTCCTCTCCTCACAGTAACCCCTCAGGTAGATCTTCCCCCATTCCTTTTCCTTCACCTTTGAGAAGGGGAGCCAGCTTCTGGTTGTGACCCCCATGCTCATCCCCTATTATTCCCACTGAATCCCAACAGCACAAAAAAAGAGACCAACATTCGACAAATGGGGGTTCATGAGAGTAAAAGGCATCTACATAACAAAAGACACTAAACTAATTGAACAGAAAGTTCTGTCTAGAATATTCACTCAACTAAAAATAATCTGATATAAAATAAATACCAAGATATCAACACAATTAAAATGAGTTGTGACTATTTATGTATATATATTATATTATATTATATATATATATAAAGATGAAATGTTTACAGCAGAAATATTTACAATACCCAAGAACTGAAGTACCCATGGTTTGATGAATGAATGTCGGAAGCCAGGACCCTCGCCCCTTACTCACCCCCTACCTTTCCCCACCTGAGCAGTGCCCCCTGCAGCTTGGCAGCTGCAAGATTCTGTTTGGCAGCTGCAAGCTGTTCTCAGGCAGTGTACCATGTCCTCTGAGAAAGGCAGGTGACCACAGAATGGTTTGGCAGCTACAGATAGGAAAAGCAGTGTACCATGTCTCTAAGAAAAGCAGGTAGGACCACAGAAACAGTGTACCATGTCTCTAAGAAAAGCAGGTAGATCACCTATTGTTCCAGGGCACAGGCTGAGAAGACTCTGTACTTTCCCACCACCTGGTCCCTCTTACCCCCTCCCCTTGTAAAACATGGTATAAAAAAGCGCTTTGTGCTCAAATACACGACTCTTGACAAGCAAATGCTTCCTTGAGTCCTTCTTCTCTCTCGCCCATTCTTCTCAGGTTGCGGTCCTCCTCGGGTCATCATGGTCATCACGAAATTACTAAGGACCCGCAGGTCGGGTCAAATGAATGTTAATTTTGATGGATAAACTCAATGAAAAACAGGAACCCTCAGGAATAGGAATGAGTGAAATCCTACTTCCTTTTTTATTTTTGACAAACAATAACTGGACTCTAAATGATTATATTGTCACATATAGACTAGATATGGGAAGAGCTTTTGTGTTGAACATAGAAAAGTTTATACCATAGATGTGAGTCTAGATACTTTAAATACTGTATGTTGGTGGAGAGTGAGCACAGCTAACCAGTAGTATTGATTTCTATTTTTCAAACATAAGATATCTTAAAATGTGCTGTGGAGTGGGGTGAGTGAGTATAAAATAATTTTCAGTGTGCTTTTAATAGCTACACATTTATTTACTTATTTTCCCTTTATTAAAAATAGATTATTTTTCTCATACTATATATCTGGAGTATAGTTTCCCTTCCCTCTTCTTCTACCAGTACCTCCATATCTCCTCTCTGATCTGAATCTACCCCCTTCTGTATATCATTCAAAAAAAAACAGGCTTCTAAGAAATAACAACTAAACATGAAAAATAAAATATAAGAAAATAAAACAAAGCTATCACATTGAAGTTGGACAAAGTGAAACAACAGAAATAAAATAACCCCAAGAGAAGGCACATGAGTCAGAGGACCACTCATTAATGCAATCTGATGATGCTAAATGCACTAAGTTGGGATCTATTTTATAAGCACAGAGAACCTAAAGCATAACTGTGTTGGCCCAGTGTATGCTGATTCTGTCTTTGAGAGTTCATTATAACCTAACTCAATTGTCTTAGAGGGCCTTGTTGTCCTTGTACATCTTCTATCCCTTCTGTTATCCATTTTCATTCTGTCTCCTCTAATGTGGGATCCCCTGAGCTCTGTTGCCTGTCCACCCTTTGTATTTGTTTTATAGCATAAAGAAATGGTCAGATACACTGGATTTTATCCCAATAGTTTAACTTTAGCTAATATGAGTGCTAACACACACACATTATTCTCATATATATATATATATATATATATATATATATATATATATATATATATATATATTCTCATGCATGTGTGTCTGTGTGTGTGTGTGTGTATGTGTGTGTACAATGGAACTAACCATTTACCTAATCAAATGAAATGAGTGACAATAGTATTGACAATTTGTCATGTTTAAAGAAGACAACTGAAAAAATTGTACTCATAAGAGTTGTAAGAATTCAAAAATAAATCTATGACTAAAGAGAAGATTTAAAATATGCATAGCATCAGAAGAAATGAAATTGTCAGGACAACTTAAATACTATTCATATGAGCACTTTCTTCTGCCTATTTTGGCATGAATGGTCTCTCTAGTTCTCATATTAACAAAAAATACACTGATCATTATGATTAAAATATGACGATGGTGTAATTCCAGGTCACGAGTTTATGGAATGCAGATGGACATTTCTGTGTGGATGAATAGGGAAGTGCTGGTTCCATCAGAGTCATTAAATGATCATCTCTGGAGCCATCTGCTGTTGTTTTTCAGATGTACCTCCAAGGACACAACAGAAGTTTAAAAGAGTAACTCCATTTCTTACTACTCGATTGGCTATAATAGATACTCTTGTTATTTCCACACCTAAAATATTTTCCTAAGGTATATTTCTCAGAATTAAAATAAGACTTGTTTTTCTTTTTCAAGGGTGAATATTAATCAATGCTGTAATATAAGGTTGTCTCTGTTAACTGTATGCCCATATGATGTTATCACTGAAATTAATAATAAAAAAAATTATCAGCAGGAGATTGAAGATTAATCCATATGTTTATATGTGCATATTCATGTTGTACAAAATAATATACATGTCATATATCACAGTCTTAGATAACAGAAATTAGTCTGAATATGGCCTGTGAGAGAAACAGAACTTGTTTGGAAGATTAAACAAATATACATTTAAAAATAACATTCCCCTACGTTTAAATTATATAAAAATATAAGAGAAACTGATATTTTACATTTTAGAATCTAAACAAAATTGTAATGTTATTTAGGGAAAAAGGCAGATAAAGTAGGTGATCCACAGAACTAAGTGTCCCACTCTTTACCCAGAGAGATTTTCCAGAATTTGGAAAAGGAAAGCACTCATTTAAGACTACAGTTGCCTTTCTAACTTGCAGACAAAGGGAACAGATTGTGGTCAGATTTTGTTTGCTTGAACTCATAGAGTAGAACTCACGAATGATGCAAATATGCAGGAAACAAGTTCCAGACTTACAAGTGGGCTTATGTGAGTTTGTACTGAATGAAATAGTCATGGAGGAAATTTGGACATAACTTGATATTGGGCAGAAGCTCAGTAAAACCCAATAAAGATAGGGAGGCAGTGAATAGAAATATATAAACTTAGCATTTACTGGTTTCTACATGTTGTTCCCAGAACTCTGATTCCAATTAGATCAGTGTAGACACATTAAAACATGTGTCATCAGGTCAAAAACTACTAAGCATATTTTAAAGTCAACTATAGCCAATAGAAGTATCTATCCTTATAATCGGTAAATTTCAAATGAGAACAACTTTTTCAGATTTTTGAGATTACCCAGTGATTAAAAATGGAGAGAGAGAGAGGGAGAGAGAGAGAGAGGAGAGAGAGAGAGAGAGAGAGAGAGAGAGAGAGAGAGAGAGAGAAGGAGAGCACATCAACAGAAGTATTGGAGATTAATATAGAATTGTATTGTTCAAAAATAAGAAAGTACACTAATAGTTAGATAAAATAAATGATGAGTACACTGTACAAATAGCAAACTTTTAAGCACAGATAAAAGCTAAAAACACAGAAGGGAAAGCAGAGCTATGGGATTCTTGAGAATTCTGTGCAACAATTGTCAAGAATGTGAGAAAAGAAAAGTATGTGAGTGAATAATGAATAAGTAACACCCCTTATTCATTGTCTATCGTCTGTAGATTCAAATTCTAAAAATTCAGTGAAATTTAAGTTTGATAAATATGTGAAAAGTTTACCCACAACCATAATAATTAAATCATGGAAAAAATGAAGTAAAATTTAATATTATAATACCCCGTTTGCTTGGAGTCACCTACCTCCTATGACTCTTACAGTATGTCTACTTATGTTTTTCAAATAAAGTCTTGAGCATTGAAGGGAATGGTTTGATAAATCACCAAATTAAATATGAACATTCAAAGTCTTTACTGTATACATTGACCAGTACATGACAGCAAGCACAGGACTAACCTGCAAAACTCAAACTAGACAAAATCCCAGCACTAAGAAAAGAAAGTAGATATAAAATCCCACTTCTAGTCAAAAAGCTATTTACAATTAACAGAGGCTGGGAAGTTTTCTTTAAAGGAATGGCAATGTGTGCATCATACAAACTGCAAGGTAGCCTGATACCCAGGAGTAGTTGGTCAAAATAACAAAATGAATTTCAAAGTTTGTTGTGGTATTTTTGTCATATTATTTTTACATATTGTTAGTTCATTTTGAATTTTGTTTGATATGAATTGATAATAGATACAGAAGTGATAGATAAATAGATGATAGATAGATAGATAGATAAGATAGATAGATATAAAAATGATAGTTGATATATAGAAATATAGGCAAATGATAGATTAATAAAATAATATTGGTTGGGTAGTGAGATGGGAAAATATGAGAAAATTAGGAAAGAAATAATAATAAATTAACATGATGTATGAAATTCTAAAAGTATAAACATAAAAAAGAAATAATATGAATAATAATATACAGTAATAGAAAAAATAAGTTAATCAAAAAGATAAAAATTGAGTATAATAAATATGAGAAAATTAAGGTTAAGAAAATGTTCTCACAAAAATACATTATTAAAAAGAATAGAAAATGAGAAGCACAATATTTATTATTAATAACTATGAAAAAAGTATTCGGTAATAGCAGCAATAGTGTAAGTTTTCACAGTTCTGGAGATCCTGAATTCCATCAGATATGAACCTTAAATTGCTGCTACATTTTCTTGGTGGTACTTGCCACCATTGTTGTGTCTGGGTATTTTGAGTCCATCGTCTTTGCTTCTGAAATAGTTGGTATCCTTACTGGCAAAGTTCAGATGCTTGCTATCAAAATAGACTTTACTTTTATAGTTTCATAGTTTTTATAGTTTTATAGTTTTAGGCTGACAGTACTTCACAACAAATAACACATTGTGTTTTCCCGATTCCTGCTATAAATCTTGAGGTACAGCCATATGACAAAATAATCCTCACTATCTTCTTTATTGTTTTCTACTCTTCGTGTCTCATTTTAGTGGAATGGGATTTCAAATAAGAATAATATATAACAATGGCTTTGATAATACAAAAGATAATATATTAAAATTTTCTATGACTTATCAAAGATATTGAAAGGTAGATTTTTTTCAAATGATATTTTTGTATTCTTCTAGAGTGAGACAATTTGCTCTGCTGGGATACATAATTTGAACTTGAAATGACACATGTCACCTGGCAGTGATGGCACAGGGCTTTAATCCAGCACTTGGGAGGCAGAGGCAGGCGGATTTCTGAGTTCGAGGCCAGCCTGGTCTACAGAGTGAGTTCCAGGACACCAGGCTACACAGAGAAACCCTGTCTCGAAAATCCAAAAAAAAAAAAAAAAATAACACCAGAAATAACACATGTCCTAGCCCAAATATAAAGAAATTATTTATAATTCTTTGAAATGTCTAGTGTAAATTATTTTTAATTTGCTTTGTATCTCTAATTTTTATGCAATCTAGACTGTTGGTGTGTGGGAGTGAGTGTGTGGTGTGTGTGTGTGTAAGTGTGTTGCATTTCCATAAATTATTCTTTCCCCTTATCCATCTCTTCATACATACCTGGCTATTATTTTTTCCATTCATTTTTTTTTTATTTTTTGCATCTGTGGATTCATTAACTATAAGGAGACTGATGAAGATATAGAATACCCAACAGCAATTTTAAAGTGATGAAGTATGCTGTTCATGTATTGGTTGTCTACACTAAAATTCATAATTCTTATTATCTTTGTATGTCCTTTTAGCTTGAGTAAGTGATGCTCTTATTACATTTAAAACACATCCAAGTTTGATGCTTAAATTTTCTGTCCATAGGTTCATATTTCACAGGAGGACTTTCTGCTTAGTACATGAAACAGAAGTATGTCAATATTTCTGCTATGCATGGAGTAATTCCTTGCTAAATGGGAAACAGATTCCTAGAAAATGTCAGACATACACAGAGTGTATTTAACAAACACATTGAGCCATTAGAAGAAATCGTCATAATGAGGTCATGCTTCTGAGCCTTTGCAATTATTCCTCATATATTTAGTATTCCATACTGTACCAAAACTTGGCTTTTGAAGGTACATTGTTTTATTTGCTCGGGAATTACACACAAATGAAATCAGTCTGGAATTTATTCTTTTAAATTCTGTGAATCCTTAATTAAGTTTTGGACAGAAAAGTGTAGAAGACGTTATTCCTTAAAATGTCTCTTTATTGTTGTTTATTCATGGAAACTAAATTTAGCCAGTAAAGTTTAATCTAGGAAATTGTAGTGATTTAAATATTTAAACTTAATGAAATGTCTAAAGTGAGTTATTTAGGCAAATAGACCACTAGTATTTTCTGTCTTTATGCTATTTTGACATGGAAACTTCCAGAATATAATAATAAAGTTTGAATTTGGCTTCATGAGGAGATACTTTAAACTACAAATTTAGTAAAATGTATTACAATTTTTTAAATTGTGAATACACATACATATATTACTTTTTTGTCCCTGCCTGTTCATTTTTCTTCTTTTAATGAATTGTTATTTTTTATAATTTAGATTACATGCAGTAAACAAGGATGGTAACTACTTTAAAACCCATCATTTTTTCACACATTTAAACTTCCAGATAAATTATTGCCTAGAACTACAGAAATGTACAGAAACTCTTATTTATATTATCATTATTTTAAAAATGTCTTCTCTAATCTTTTTAACATTTCCATACACAAGTATGTCATGAATTCTTTAATGAACTCAAACACATGTAGTAGTACTTCATTTTTTTTTTTTATTAGTTTGGGTCTATACACTAATCCTTGCAGTCCACATGGAGACTGGAAGAGGGAATCAAATCCTCCAAAATTGGAGTTAAAAATAAAGTTTGGGAACTCGGTGACAAAACCAAGTCATCTGGGATGAACAGCAAGTAATTACTTGTAACTACTAAGCCTTTATTCTAGCCAAATTTTTTTTGCTTGAATGGCAAGTACCTCAGGCTTATTTCAAGCACATGGAAAACCAGTCATAGATCACGCTAAGATTTTATTTTGTTTATTTCATTCAGGAAGAACTGTGTTTTGAGTTTAGAATATTTCTTTACATTTACACAGTTATTTTTGTTAATAATTATAATATTTCACACAAAAATTATTTTTCCTTCTTTTTTTCCATTAGTAGTCCTTGATTTTTAGAAGCTTCAGCTCAGATTTGATAGGGTTAAACCTTTCCATCATTTTAAAATTTATTGATCTTTCCCTAGTTTGGGGTATTAATCTATGAACTTGGTGAAGATTTGTTATATATCACTGACATGGGATATATCTCTTTGTGTATGTCTATAAGTTTAAGATTAGATCTTTTACTGTGGTCCTGTTTTGGCAAAGGTGTTTCATATGCATTAATTTTTACTTTCACACTTTTTGCTTCTGTGGTCTAATTTATCTGTCCTTAACTCCCAATGTTTTATCTTCTGTTTGATAACTTCTATTTTAGGATTTCTCTTGAGTTTTCTAATTTCATTATTGAAAATTTGCAGCTCTATCTTCATTTCAGCCAGCATTGTTTTCTATATTCTATAAAGAACAAAAATTCATCTATATTCCTATTTCTTTATTGGTTATTTTTATTTCTCATTTTATCCAGCTGTTTATTTGTGGGTTTGGATGAATGATTTAGGTATTTATGGGTATTATATTTAGTTCATTGAACAGTTTACATGTTTTAAACTAGTGTTCTTTGATGAAGCTTGATTGTTCATTTGAGTTTTGTGTTCTGTTGCTTATCAAGTTACTATTCACTTGGCAGTATTCTAAACAACTACAATATTTATGTGTTATGGCTTTTCATATGGTATTTGTGTGATAAGATTAGGCATGTGAAGCTCTAGTGTTTTGAGCCTAAAGAATGATTTAGCCTACCTTAATCTAGACAAATATACATGCTATATTGTTTGGTGCCTAAGGAGATATTCTAGGATTTCACCAGGGCAGATAGTTTAATAAATGTGTGATCTGGGCTAGGACTGGATAATGGATACACATTAAGTGAGTATAAGTCATTGTAGAGGAAGGGAAATTATAAGAATAGATCTAGCCACACAAAGGAAATCATAAATAGTACTGTAGAATTCACAGACCACATGAAGTTCAAGAAGAAGAAAAACCAAAGTGTTGGTACTTCGGTCCTTCTTAGAAGGGGGAACAAAATACTCACGGGAGGAAATACAAAGACAAATTGTGAAGCAGAAACTGAAGGAAAGGCCTCCTAGAGACTGCCCCACCTCAGGATCCATGCCATATATAGTCACCAAACCCACATGCTGACAGGAGCCTGAGATAGCTGTTTCCTGAGAGGCTCTGCCAGAGTCTGACAAATGCAGAGGTAGATGCTCACAGCCAACCATTGGACTGAGCACAGGATCCCCAATGGGGAGTTAGAGAAAAGATTGAAGGAGTTGAAGTGGTTTGCAACCCCATAGGAAGAACAACAATATCAACCAACCAGATCTTCCAGAGCTCCCAGGGACTAAATCACCAAACAAAGAGTACACATGGAGGGACCCATGACTCCAGTTGCATATGTAGCAGAGGATGGCCTTGTCGGGCATCAATGGGAGAAGAGGTCCTTGGTCCTCTGAAGGTATGATGCCCAGTGTAGGAGAATACCAATGCGGGAAGGCAGGGGTGGGAGAGCACCCTCAAAGAAACATGGGGAGGAAGGATGGGATAGGGGTTTTCTGGGAGTAACATGGAAAAGGGATAATATTTGAAATATAAGTAAAAAAAATATACCCAATAAAAAAAATCTGAAAAATAAAAAACAAGTATTTAGATTGCTTCATACTTTTTTGTTTTATTTTCATTTTAATTATTGATGTATAGTAATTCAAAATTGATGCTTTATTATTTGTTTTCTGTGTTATTTACATGATTTCTTCCTTGCCATTTCTGAATAGTGGTTCTATTATTTTTCTGATTTTTATTGACTAATTTGGAATAAAATTTGTATTTTAATATATCCAAAAGGACAGTGATATTCATTTCTTATAAATTTTATTTTGTTTCCATTCAGATTTGAACATAATTTCATTGTGAGAATGAACTATATTCTAATTATTTACTATTTATTTAATCAATATTTAGACTGTATATATTTTCAAACTATTTTTGATAGGGTAACAATGAGTATGAATCTCCACCCATTTTTATTATACCAGAAAACATTATGCAAAATCAGATAAACGAGGCTTAGAAAGACAAAAGTCCTATGGTTTTTATCCTTTGTTCATTCTGGATTAAGTATTTGGACATTTTTTTCTAAGTGAGTGTGTAGCAGTAGAGGCCAGGAAAGAGAGAATGAGCCATGAAAGGAGTGGACCAAGAATAGAAAGAGTCATGTTATACAGAATGAGAGAGCCTTAAACATACATAAAGGGAATATAAACATGGAGTGCAGGGAAAGATAGAGAAGGAAGAATAAACTGATAAAAGTGATATATGAATCTTCTATTTTATATACTAACCCTAGAGTAACAGCAGCAGCAGAACAAACAGAAGTCTGTATTGAAAGAAAGACATAGATATAATTTATAAATTATAGCTATATGTGTGTATGTGTATATATGTGTGTGTTTATGTATATGTGTATGTCTATGTGTGTTTGTGAATATTCATGTAGGTGTGTATATCTGTATGTCTATGTGTTTCTGGGTCTGTATGTGTGTGTTTACGCATGTATGCACTATGTGCATGTGTATATGTGTTTGTGTGTATCCCTATATGTAAATATGTGTGTGTGCGTGTATGTGTGTTTCTGTTTGACTGTGTGTGATGTCTTTTGTTTTCTCAGTCACTTCTTCCACCTGTGAGAGAAAAATATTTGAATTTGTGGAACACACAGATTTTAGGTAACACAGTGACTGATGATCTTCAGCTTCTTTTATATATTTTATTTTTTTTCTCTCGTATATTACATTACAACTGCAGTTTTCCCTTGTTACTTAGTCACTCTAGGACTGTGGATTGTAACATGATATTCCTTTACAATTTACATTCCCTTATAAGTGAGTACATACCATATTTGTTGATCTGGGTCTTGGTTACCTCACTCAGATTTTTTTAAGGTTTATCCATTTGCCTACAGATCTCACGCTGTCAATTCTTTGTAATATCTGAGTAATAAGACACTGTGTGATTGAACCACATTTTCTTTATCAATTCTTTATTTGAGAGACTATCTAGGTTGATTACAGTTTCTGGCTGTCACAAGTAAAGGTGCTATGAACATAATTAAGCAAGTGTCCTTGTGGTATGATGAATTATCATTTAGATATATGATCAAAAGTGCTATACCTTAAGTCTTAAGACATATTAATCCACAATTTTCCAGAAAGGTGGCATATTGATTTCTACAGTGAATGTACAATGGTTGCATCCCGCCCCCCAGAAATGGAGAAGCAGTCTGCTTGTTCTATATCCTCTCCAGCATGAGCTGTCACTTGTATTATTTGTATTTTAGACATTCTTGACAGATATAAGATGAATTCCTAAAGTTGTTTTAATTTACATTTCCCTGATGACTAAGGATGTTGAACATTTTTTTAAGTGCTTCTCAGCCATTTGACATATCTCTGTTTGAAATTATCTGTTTAGATCTGTACCCCATTTTAAGTGGATTACTTAGAATTTTGATGTCTAGTTTCTTGAGTTATTCACATATTTTGGATATTACCCCTCTGTTAGACATGCAGTCAGTGAGATCTTTTCTCATTCATTAAGCTGTCATTTTGTCCTATTGATTGTGTTTTTTGCCTTACAGAAGCTTTCAGTTTCAGAAGTTACATTTATTAATTATCGAACTTAGTGCCTACGCTACTGGTGTTTTGTTCAGAAAGTTGACTCCTGTGCCCATGAGTTTGAGGCTATTCCCAACTCTGTTTACTATTAGGTTCAGTGTACCTAGTTTAGAGGTCTTCAATTCACTTGGACTTGAGTTTTGTGCATAATGATATACATGGATCTATTTGCATTATTCTACATGCTGATATTCAGTTACTCCAGCACCATTTGTTGAAGATGCTTTTTATTTCTCATTGTATATTCTGGAGTGGTGGCATACACATTTAATCCAATTACTCTGGAGGCTGAGGCAAACTGATTCTTGTGAATTCAAGACCATGCTGGTTTACAGAACTAGCTGCAAAACAGCCAGGGCTACGGGAATTAACCTTGTCTCAAAAACCAAACTAACTAACAAGCAGGGGGACAGTGGCTCATGCTTTTAGTTCCAGTACTCAGGAGCTAGAGGCAAGTGAGATTCTGACTTGAGGCCATCCTGTTTTATAGAGCAAGTAAGTTACAGAATCTACAGCTTCTTAAATTATTATTTTCCTCCTCTCTGAACTCCATTATTTCTTATGATATATAACCCTGCAAATATTTTATTATCTTCTCCATAAGTTGGTGTTATATGTTTTAGATATAATTAAAACATTATGTGTTGCAGCATGAATGTATTGAGCTAATTTTACCCTACATTCACATATTATAATATTTTTTCAATAAGCGAAAGAAAATCATTATCAATTTTCTTTTGAAAAAAATTTAATTCTTGACTTTAGAATTATGTTTGTTGTTCTAAAGACAATTATGCCAAAAATATTAACATCCTGCACCTATTTTAATCCTTGTTTAAATGTTCTTTATGTTGGATTGTATCATGTAGTGAACATGTTAAATAACACTTTTCTTTAATATTAATTATATTTTTAACTGTAAACACTTAATATTAATCATGTTGTATTAATATCTATGTTAATCTATATATATCTTTCATTCATATTTATAACTTTATCTTGATTTACTAATTATAAATTCAAAATATCTGTACTTGGGCTTAAACAGAATAGGAATGCTAGCTTTCCCTGCTGCTTAGACATTTCTATTTCTATTAAAGACTTTTTTTATTCTAATAATCTATGAGCATTATAACTGTGAAATTTACTTGGTCTGATTATTTGACATTGTTTGTGATATGTTGGCTGCTCATAATAATATGCTATAAGACATTATAGCCATGTTTATTTGCCTTCAGAACTCTATGTAATACTACTATGTAGGGTTTTGTGCACTATCAAATACCATTGGTGATCTCTTTACCTGTCACAATTATTTCTGTCAGAAATTATATTTCACAATTGTTCCATGAAGTATAATCAAAGAAATATAATTTTTTCTATTATTTGTTAGATTTTAACCTATATATACAACAGTCCAATATGGCATCCAAAATATTATTGGACAAAGCAAGTCAAGAGGGAAGATAATGGACATTAAAATTTTTAACATGAAAATAACTGCTTTTTAGATTTTGGGTATAATTATTTCTATTATTTTTTTTTTAATCTATTTATTATGTTTTATATTAGATGACATTTCACCTTACTCATACTAATAATCTATCTTAAATTTGAATATGAGTTTATAGCAGTACCAATTATACTAAATTATCAATGGTAATTAAAACTATAATATATTACTAAGTTTACTATAAATACATGCATTCATGCATATGCTTTATAAGATATGCAAAAAAGTCACACTTCTATGTTTGCATTTAGAAATCTCAGACTGATTTAGCATGAAATTTGTTGTGCTAAATATTCAGAAAAGAGGAGACCTTGAAATCGACTTGACATGTTAATATCATAGTTGATAGTGGGTCACATTACAGTTAAATGGGGATTTTATTGTAACTAGACATGGTGCATTTGCCTTCTGAAACCACTGTTGCTTTAAACAATTATATGAGGCTGTTATCAGCTTTGTGAAGGGGCTTGTTTGAAAACTGCTAAAGTTTCTGGGATTTACATATGTCCAAGTTTGAAAGGCCTTTGTGCTCCAGTAGTCATAGTGTGTAATAAGAATAGAAATTTAAAAAATAAAATGGGAAAGCAAGTAGATATGCAAAATTACTACCATGAAATTTTAACTGTCATTTGAAACTCTATATTGTACATTTATGTTATAACTTCATTTCCTAAATAAGTGATGAAACAATAGATAACTTCCAAACAGAAACATCTGGCCACTGATAAAATTATTCATCTTCTTCCATCTTAAGAATGTAGCACATTTTTTCTCAAATATTACCAGAAGGTTGTTTCTTCTGAAGTCAAACTTAAATCAATATTTTAAGGTAGTTGTAATATTTTAGTGCATTGAACTACATTATACACAAATGTTAATATTTTGTTCGTTACTTAGGAAACAATTATTGGTTACAGTTGGCATCATAAGAAAGGTTACATCTATTAAAACAATTCCTGTGCTCATAATTAGAACCATGTAAATAATGTTGACAGCTAGGTTTAATGCATTTTTACTTGATTTTAATGGGCTTATCTTTAAGAACAAAGTGAAGATCAAGATTTTATCATTTTGTTTAGGTCACAAATTGATTTATACATGGTCTTGTTGATGAGACAAAAATCCAGTTTTAACATTTCTTATTAACTCTCCCCAACCCTTTATATATCTTTCAAATTCTGTTTATATTTATTCACAGACGAATGAACTTTTCGTTGAGGTTTGTATAGATTTTGGGCTTATTTCTTCAAAAATATGCTGGACTGTAATAATGCATCTTAAGTAGAATACTTCAAGGCCAAACAAAATTGTTCTACATAAATAATAGCTTCAAATTATTGTCTTCACAAAAATCAGTTAATTGGTACTTTGTTACTAAGCCAACTATATGATATAATGTTTACAACATTAGCTTTGCTGAAGTTTCTAAAGAAAAACAAGAGTTTGGCCCTGAAATTTTCTTTCAGAGTAAAAAAATGCAAGTTATTGAATGCTCAAATTATGCATATTTGGTATATGTATATATGCATATAAAACTAAATGTATGTTTTACATAATATGTATATAAAGTATTACATATGTTTGTATATTAATTATATGTGCTAATATGTATTAATGATTATATAAGTTAATCTTGAATTAGAAGTTAGTTTTCACAAAGGACAGACAATGGTGTCTAGGATTGCTATTTTGTTATCAATTACAATATTTTAAAATAAATTTATCAGATATTGTCTTATCTTCTTATTAACATTTATATTTTAATCAAAGTATTACAACAGTGTTCATAAACAAATTACTATCTATTTTATTTTTTACATTACTCATTATGCATATACTGATTCTCTTTATTTTTATTTTATTTCACATATTTTAATATCTGTATTCTTTGAGAGTTCCTTGCAATCTTTTTGTATCATACTTCTCTTTTAACATTTCCCATACCCAACAGACTCCCTTTTTTTAGACCCACCAAGACAATTTTGTGTTGTAAAAATATACTCAGGTGTATGGTATTGCACCTTAGTGAGACTGACTTACCAGGATCTACACTGAGAGAAAACTATTTCTCAATCTCTCAGCATCTAACTGTAGTATGGCATATTTTATGTTTTTGATCCTTTAATGACCCTATGTTCTTCAGTGACAGTTGTCTCTTGGACTTCTGGGAAAAGAAGAAGTTATAAAAGCAGGAAAAACCTGAGAGTTAGGAATGAGAAATAAAATGCTGGAGATAGGAGTAGTAGGAGACAGAGGAAGTAGGATAAGAGTAGGAAAAAGTATGGTCCAGATACAGAAGAGTAGGTAGTGAAGGCGGTGATGCAGGAAGTAAGAAAGAGAGGGAGGGAAGAGACAAGAGAGAGAGAAGAGAGGAGAGGAGGGGGGGGGGAGGGGAGGAGAGGGAGGAGGGAAGAGAGAAGAGAGAGGAGAGGAGAGGAGGGGGGGAGGGGAGGGAGGGGAGGGGAGGGAGAGGGAGGAGGAGAGGAGAGGAGAGGAGAGGAAGGAAGAGGGAGAGAGAGAGGAAGGAGAGGAGAGGAGAGAGAGAGAGAGAGAGAGAGAGAGAGAAGAGAAGACAGTTGTGACAGTTGAGCCAGAACCTGAGAAGAATAAAGGAGACAAACAAAGAAGAACCCAACAAATAAACAAAGTAGCAATAAATGTAAAGAGAAGAGATTAAGGAACAAAAACCATTTACAAAAATCTACATCAAACATTGGAAATAGCTCCATGGGAGCTTACGAGGCTGATGTCCATTTCCCTCCCCATACTGAATTATTTGTGGCTTAGCTCCCATGGCTGTTTATGAATTCTACCAACAACCTTATGAGTGTGCAACTGACCCACAGTGTTCAGAGATACTGTTTACTTGTAGCCATCCAGGATCTCTCTCACTCAACTCTTTCTGGATCCTCTTTTGCAATGAATTATCTCTGAGCCTTGGGAAGAAGGATGGAGAATTGGATTTTTTGGGGGTTTTTTGGGGGGGGCTTGTTTGTTTCTTTGCTTCTAGAACATCATTGCTTTTTTCAAATTTTATCTGTTAAGTGTTTATTTCCAGTATATGGTTATTAACAAATGCACAAACCTGACAAGGGTGCAGAGATTTGTGTTCATTCTGATAGTGCAAAGTCTTTTGTTTAAGTGTACATTTTTTGTGGATACTTTTTTCTAAATTACAATCAGAATATCATAAAATGGTAGATTCTGACTAATGAAAGACAGAAAATGTAAATACTGTATTCAAGCAAATATAAAGTTAAATGAGGTCACTCTCAAACACTAACAAATCATGCTCCATGTGGATGTCTTTGTAGGTATTGGGAAGAAATGAGAGCGAGGCTTAAAGCCTGTTTGCTGTGAAAAAAGAGAATAGTGTCTAGCCACAGGAAATCAGATAGAGGACCAAAAAGACACTGTACAGATCAACTACTAAATACAAACAGTATTTTATGCACACTTATTTTCATTCTAAAATAGTCATTCAGCATTTTAAGAACCCGTGGAGTAAAATATTACAAAACATAGTCAAATTTCTCCTTAAAGAATCTCATGCTGAGAAAAGTTCGTGAATATACATTTCTATTCTTGATATTCATAACCTAATATTAAGAACACTCATAAAACAGGAATGTACTAGGCAGTACATTAAGAACACTTCTTCCAGCTTCTCTCTTCTCTCTCCCCTCTCCCTCTCCCTCTCCCTCTCCTCTCCCTCTCCCTCTCCTCTCCCTCTCCCTCTCCCTCTCCCTCTCCCTCCCCTCCCTCTCCCCTCCCTCTCCCCCTCCCCTCCCTTCCCCTTCCCCTCCCCTTTCCCTCTCCTCTCCTCTCCATCTCCTCCCTCCTCTCCTCTCCTCTCCTCTCCTCTCCTCTCTCTCCTCTCCTCCCTCTCCTCTCCTCTCCTCAGAAATGATTAGATGTAAGGAATACTAAAGCAATAAAACAATTTTCCTGTCTTTAGTATTTTTATGGCACATTGGAAAATGACTCATTTTTGTATTAAGCATTTTAAAGTAACCAGTATAAGTGTAAAACATATTTTTGTGGTATAATTTATATGGCAAAATAAAAAAGATGTCTAGTGGAATTTCTTGTGAAAACAGAATGAAGGTTATAAAGTGGTATTTATGAAATTCTGTTATTATTTTCAGGTTTACATTCATCATTTCAAGATGAATACATTGTGATGTCAGATCATCAATGCTTCTTTATATGAGTAAGAAATATTATTATTGTATATTCTAAGAACTTCTGCATTAAATGCTTCCATATAATGTGTGCAGTAATAAGGGTTCTCTATGAACAGAACTGATATATTGAGTACATACTACAAAGGAATTTATTAAATTTCTTTATAGACTGCTAACTCCATACAATGTCAGTCTGCAAAGGCTAAGAACCCAGAATCTTTTCAGTATACAAGGATAGAACATACAGAAGCCTAATTCTAGCCCTGAAGGCCATAAAGACTACTGAAGAATTTTCAGCTTTAGTCTACATGGCGAAGCTGTTTCAATGTCTGAGGAATTGTAGCTGTCAACAAACAGAAAATGTGCTCACAAGTAAAGAATAAAGACATGTTACGAAAGTAGCTGTTCCCTAGACTTCTCTGAACCTTAGTAGAAAGGCACTGCCCATTCTAAGAAAGTCTTGATAGCTCAGTTACTCCAGACACTGAAAGACAAACCAATGCCTATCTCTCATCTTTGTAATTCTCATCCTCACTAAGTTTAAAACCAAGATCAACAATTAGAGGTAGATTAATGAATCAACATTATAGAAATAAAGTGCAAGAATTTTTAATCTGCTCTGCAGAATTTGTTACAGATACTTTTTGGATTTCTTAATATAGGCAGAGGTTTTCTATAATTTGGGGTTTTAAAAATATGTTTGATTTTTTTTGAGACTCTTATGTACTGTATTTAGAACTCATTCAGTGTCCCTCCCTCAAATCTTCCAACATAAACCTCCTTCTTTTCTAGTAAATCAACACGACCATGTAGTGTTGATATTTCAGTATCTTATTTTCTGCACGTTAGCCAGTTATGGGTCTCTGTAATCATCATTTTACCACAGATACAAGCTCCTCATATGAGAGTTTAGAGACTCACTGCTGTATGGTTACAATGACAAGTCACTGAAGTCAGCTCAATACTATGTTTATTTAGCTGCATAATAGCCATATTTTAGTTTTTTCTTGAAAACAATGTTCAGGCATGGGTAGCTGCTACCTGTCTAGCCAGCCATTTTATGCTCTTACAAATGTTACAAGGAAGCTTTCTCATATGCTAATTTTCCTATTACAGGAAACCTTGGTCATGTGCTGTGACTGGAAAACTTTCTTATGCCCGAATTGATTGCATATTCTCTTATGTTCTATGCTTTGGTATTCTTGGAAACCAATCACAATGATGTCACTTAGAACTGCTCTGTATACTTAGACACAATACACTTAGACTTGAACCAACCATCCAGAAGAACTTCCTACACCTATGTACATCCTTTTACATATTTTGTCTTTAGAAGCTGACCCTTAGATGGACTCCAACATAAGAGAGACTACTGCAACAAAATAAGTAGTCATTTGGAATAAGTCATCCATTTGGAGTACTGGACTAGTAATGTTTTAAGTTCCCAATACTTCCCTGGGAATTGACATCTTACTTGGCAGGAAGAGACATGTCCATGAATAAGTGACATCCTGGTTTTCAAGTTTAAGACATGATTGTTAGTCAAGACAAGTCATCCACCACATTTGAATAACCCAACCAATGGGAATAGAATAAATTTACAACAAAGGCATGTTCCTGTGGAAGTCCCCTAACCCTAAATCATGATTGGTGTAATAACCTGGAACAGATGTCTGTGGATGCCAGGTTTTAAAGCCCTGTAGGATTCTGGCTGGCCATTGCAGTCAGCTCTCCAGTCTGGTCTACAGGCCTGTTTTCTCAGTCATGGGTGGAATGCCCAATAAACTGTCCCTGTCTGAATGAGATCATAGTTCATGTGGTTCGTTAGGCAAATCCTGAATTCCAACACTCTGTTCAGATCTTTAATCAATTTTTAATTGGATTGTTGTTTTTAATTTTTTAAATATTTTCTTGTATATTCTGGATATTAAACCATCAGATACTTAGCTGACAAATACTCTCCCTCTCAATGGGATTTCTCTTCACTGTATTGATTGTTTTCTTTGCTCTACAAAGTCATTTACATTTCAAGAGGCCAGACATCAATTGTTGTTCATTTCTGAGAATGGAGTCCTTCTTTCCAATTCACATGATAATCTTAAAGCTCTTCCTTAATATATTTACTCTCCAAAAATCACATTCTATGATGGGGAATACAATTACTCTCCAAAATTCATGTTCCGATACAGAGATACAATGACTCCTAGAAGTCATGTGCTTTCATGGAGAAAATCAACAACAGTTTGAAAGAAGTCTTAAAGTTGCTACCAAATAGTTTTCATGCCTCCTTCTTTTTGTCCTGTGGCAACAGCTGTATTAAGCTTGCATAAAACACTCTTTCTCTTGTGAAGTTTTCTCAGTACTGCCTGTTTGACTGGTTAGCGTTAATTATCTACATGTGCTGGCTTAGAATCATCTTCCAGTAACCATCAATTTAGGAGTGGCTTAGCTGTGATTGGCCTGTCAGCATCTCCTGGAGAATGGCCTTAATTATTAACTGAGCCTGTAGGGCCTGGCATAGCACTAGGTATTTGGTCCTGCAATATATAAGAAAACTAAATAATCATGATGCTGGAAGCCACCCAGACTATGATGCTTGCATGGCTCCTATTCTCGGTTTCAACCTTAAGTTTGTACACTCTTTTGTAAACAATACATTGTATCTGGAAGTGTAAGATAAGTACATCTTTTTCTCCTCAAGTTAATTTTATTCAGAGAGGTTTATCAGAGCACCAGAGCAAAAATAGGACACTATATTTCTTCTATCTCATGTTCTCCTGTATTCATGGGTATATCAATCAAGAATAGCCTAATCTCTCTAACAGTTCTTAAATGGCATTAAACAAGAAACTAATTTCTCTCTGTTTTATGCAGGATATTGTCTCAAGGACTATGATAGCACTATTATTCAGTTTTGTATTGTACACATTGTTAAAGTTTATAGTATGTCTCATAACATCACAAGCCAGAATTTAAGAAGCTCTGTCATTCTTTGTCAGTGTTTCTCCCAAATTCAACATGTTCAGGTGCAGAATATTTCCGGATTAACATAGTATCCTGTCCTATGCCACTATTAAGGACCTGATATATCAGCTGAAACAATTGTATTTCTTGGATGTGTATTAAAGGGCAAATGAAAATGCTATTGTCTATGAGTTATATATCACTGTCTCCCATATCACTGTCCTGTTTTTTGTGTAAGTTTTCTTGTTTGGATTCCAAGAAGAGAGAAGAGGTAGGTTTGCCAGGAAAGTTTTACAGATAGAACAAGCTAGCCACAGGTAAAGACAGAACGAGCTAGAAATGAGAAAAAGTCAGAAGTTAGGAACAGACTTTCAAGTTAGCTTGATGGCAAGCAGAGCAATTCAGTCAGGAGCACTTGACAGCCTACTGGTACACTGTACGGGCTAGTTGAAATTATTTTTATTTTTGATTTGTTTTGAGACTAATATAATCACAACTAATTCTGATTTTTCCTTTCATGCATTTTCCTATACACATTTTCTCATTTTTCCTCAAACTAATGGCCATCTTTTTTGAATAAACATTATTGTAAGCATACACACACACACACAGGCATGTGTCTTGCCAATTATATATATATATATATATATAATATTATATATCATATACATTAATAACTGATCTGTATAATGTTTGCTCCTGTTTGTGTGTGTTTTTAGGGCATAACATTTGGCTTTGTGTAATCAACTGGTATGTAATCCTATGAAAAGACCTCCTCTCCCAACTGCCTAGGGTACTTCTTGCAGGGTTGAGACCTTTTACTCATTTTATTTGTCTATGTTAGCATGTCCACTGGTCTTTTTCAGGTCTACTTGGAGCAGATTCTTTATAAGTATAATTTCACATTACCAGTAGAGACAAAGGCTCACAGCAAATCCTGTTATTCTCTATCTCTTACAGTCTTTCTGCCCACTTCTATTATGCTGGCTAGTTTTATATTAAATTAATATAAAGTGGAGTTTGTAGAATAGTGAAACTCAATTGAAGAAATGCTCCTCAAGATTTGCCTATGGGCAAGTCTATGCTGCATTTACTTGTGATTGATGTGAGAGTTGCCACCTTGATCCTGATTATCTTGGTGCAACAAGAAAGTAAATTGAGGCCTTTGGATGGGAGCTGCAGGTCTGCTCCTGTGAAGATATCATATCCTGAATCTTTCTAGAGCAGCAGAGCAGTGGTAGAACCACTACACTCGAGAAGCTGAGGAACCACTGCAATCAGAGCAGCTGGACTTCAGGTTCCCAGAGGAAGCCTACATCCTAGGAGCTCTTCCACTCAGGAGCTCTTCCACTCAGGGGCTCTTCCACTCAGGAGCTCAGGAAATCACAGGATCACAGAGACATCTGGACTCTGAGGAGTTCTGACCCAAGCAAGATAACTGGAAAAACAGTCTCCAGCCAGAGACAGTGGGGCAGGTATCACTAGAGTTAACCAGATGTCGAAAGGCAAGCACAAGAATATAAGCAACAGAAACCAAAGTTACATGGCATTATCAGAACCCAGTTCTCCTACCACAGCAAGTCCTGGACACCCCATCACACCGGAACAAGCAGGATTCAGATTTAAAATCACTTCTCATGAGGATGATAGAGGACTTTAAGAAGGACATAAACAACTCCCTGAAAGAAATACAGAAGAACACAGATAAACAGGTAAAAGCCCTTAAAGAGGAAACACAAAAATCCCTTGAAGAAGTACAAGAAAACACAACCAAACAGCTGAAAGAATTAAACAAAACCATTCAGGATCTAAAATGGAAGTAGAGACAATAAACGAAATCTCAAAGGGAGACTACTCTGGAAATAGAAAACCTAAGAAAGAAATCAGGAGTCATAGATGCAAGCACACCAAAAGAATTTAAGAGATGGAAGAGAGAATCCATTGCAGAAGATACCATGGAAAACATTGACACAACTGTCAAAGAAAATGTAAAATGCAAAAAGCTCCTAACCCAAAACATCCAGGAAATCCAGGACACAATGACCAAACCTAAGGATAACAGGTATAGATGAGATTGAAGATTCCCAAATTAAAGGGCCAGTAAATACCTTAACAAAATTATAGAGGAAAACTTTCCTAACCTAAAGAAAAAGATGCTTACAAACATACAATAAGCCTACAGAACTCCAAATAGACTACACCAGAAAAGAAATTCCTCCCATCACATAATAATAAAAACATCAAGTGCACAAAACAAAGAAAAAATACTGAAAGCAGTAAGGGAAAAAGGTCAAGTAGCATATAAAGGCAGACCTATAGGAATTATACCAGACATCTCACCAGAAACTATAAAAGCCAGATCCTGGACTGATATCATACGGACCCTAAGAGAACACACATGCCAGCCCAGGCTACTATAACCCAGCAAAACTCACAATCACTATAGATGGAGAAACCAAGATATTCCATGACAAAACCAAATTTGCATAATATCTTCCCAAAAACCCAGGACTTCAAAGGATAATTGATGGAAAATGCCAACACAAGAAAGGAAACTACAACCTAGAAAATCAAGGAAGTAATCTTGCAACAACCCCAAAAGAATATAGTTACATAAACATAATTCCACCTCCAGTAACAAAAATAAGAGGAAGCCACAATCATTTTTCCTTATATATCTTTAACATCAATGGACTCAATCTCCAATAAAAAGATGGAGACTATCAGACTGGATACATAAACAGGACCCAGAAGTTTGCTGCATAGATGAAACGCACCTCAGTGACAAAGACAGAACTACCTCAGAGTAAAAGGGCTGGAAAACAATTTTCCAAGCAGACGGTCCCAAGAAACAAGCTGGAATAGCCATTGTATATCAAATAAATCAACTTTCAACCAACAGTAATTAAAAAAGATAAGGAAGGACACTTCATACTCATCAAAGGAAAAATCTACCAAGATGAACTCTCAATTCTGAACATCTATGCTCCAAATACAAGGGCACCCACATACATAAAAGAAACTTTACTAAAGCTCAAAGCACACATTGCACTCACAAATAATAGTGGGAGATTTTAACACCCCATCCTCATCAATGGACAGATCATGGAAACAGAAACTAAACAGAGACACATTGAAATTAATAGAAGTTACAAACCAAATGGATTTAACATATCTATAGAACATTTCATCCTAAAAAAAAGAATATACCTTTTTCTTAGCACCTCACAGTACCATCTCCAAAATAGACCATATGTTTGATCACAAAGCAGGCCTCAACAGATACAAAAATATTGAAATAATCTCTTGTAACCTATCAGATCACCATGGACTAAGGTTGATCTTCAATAATGACAAAAACAATGGAAAGCCACATACACGTGGAAATTGAACAACGCTCTACTCAATGATGACTTGGTCAGGAAGAAATAAAGAAACTAAAGACATTTTAAAATTTAATGAAAATGAATGATCATCATAGCAAAACTTACAGAACACAATGAAAGCAGTGCTAAGAGAAAACTCATAGCTCTAAGTGTCTACCAAAAGAAACTGGAGTAAGCATACACTAGCAACTTGACAACACACCTGAAAGCTCTAGAACAAAAAGAAGCAAATACACCAAGAGGGCTAGACAGCAGGAAATAATCAAACTCAGGACTGAAATCAACCAAGTAGAAACAAAAAGAACTATACAAAGTATCAACAAACCAGGAGCTGTTTCTTTGAGAAAATCAACAAGATAGATAAACCCTTAGCCAGACTAACCAGAGGCAGTGAGACAGTATCCAAATTAATAAAACTAGAACTGAAAAGGGACACATAACAACAGAAACTGAGGAAATTCAAAAAAATCATCAGATCCTGCTACAAAAGCCTATACTCAACAAAACTGGAAAATCTGAAGGAAATGGACAATTTTCTAGACAGATACCAGATACCAAAGTTAAATCAGGATCAGATAAACCATCTAAACAATCCAATAACCCCACAAGAAATAGCAGCAATCATTAAAAGTCTCCCCAACAACAACAACAACAAAAACAAAAGCCCAGGACCAGATAGTTTTACTGCAGAATTCTATCAGACTTCCAAGGAAGACCTAATACCAATTCTCTTCAAACATTCCTCAGAATAGAAAACAGAAGGAATGCTACCCAATTCGTGTTATGAAGCCACAATCATGCTCATACCTAAACCTCAAAAGACCCAACAAAGAAAGAGAACTTTCTGTCTAATCTCCCTTATGAATATCGATGCAAAATAATCAATAAAATTCTCGCAAAACTAATCCAAGAAAATATCGAAACAATCATCCATCATGATCAAGTGGGCTTTATCCCAGGAATGCAGGTATCATTCAATATTCAGAAATCCATCAATGTAATCCACTATATAAACAAACTCAAAGAAAACACCCACATGATCATCTCACTAGATGCTGAGAAAGCATTTAACAAAATTCAACATCCCTTCATGGTAAAAGTCTTGGGAAGATCAGGAATTCAAGGCCATACCTAAACATAGTAAAAGCAGTATACATTAAACCAGTAGCCAAACATCAAACTAAAGGTGAGAAACTTGAAGCAATCCCACTAAAATCAGGGACTAGCAAGGCTGCCCACTCTCTCCCTACCTATTCAATATAGTACTGGAAGACCTAGTTAGAGCAATTAGATAACAAAAAGAAGTAAAAGGGATACAAATAGGAAAGGGATACAAATAGGCTGGGGGTACATCTTCATAGAAGCAGGAGGAGGGGGATGGAATAGGGGGTTCCTGGGTGGGGGGAAATGGGGTACAGGGATAACATCTGAAATGTAAATAAAATAATCAATAAAAAATAAATAAATAAAAATAAAAATGAAAGCAAGTTGGGTAAACCAGAAAGAGGAAATAATTAAGAAATGCTGCTTCATAGCTGGGGGTGGTGGCGCACTCCTTTAATCCCAGCACTTGGGAGGCAGAGGCAGGTGGATTTCTGAGTTCGAGGCCAGCCTGGTCTACCGAGCAGTTCCAGGAGAGCCCGGACTACACAGAGAAACCTTGTCTTCAAAAAACCAAAAAAAAAAAAAAAGAAGAAATGCTGCTTTATGGCCTCTCCATCACTATCCTCTATGTTCCAGCCATGACTTCCTCAATAATTGTGTATGACCTGAGAGGTGGAACCTGAAATAAATTCTGTTCTTCCTAAATTGTTGTTGTCATTACAGTTTATAACAGCAATAGAAACCCTTACTAAGATATGCAACACATACATGAAGCCAAAACATTGATATGCATAAAATAAAAATAAATGATATCTCTTTAAAGTGTTGTGTCTTAGTTAGGGTTTCATTGATTTGTAGAGACATCATGACCAAGGCAAGTCATAAGATAATGCAACAAATAGAAAGAAGGTTAGTAAGAAAATGACTATGGAATCCATCAAATATGGTCAGAGTAGGAAGGAAAGTTGCAAGTATTCTGTGGCAGAGACATGAATGAAATCGGGGTATTGTGCTTTGAGCAGAGGTGAGAGCATGATGGTCTTTAGTCAGCTTACCTGTTTTCCTGGCCTACTCAGCAGGTATGCCCCCTATGAATCCTGCTGGTTTCAGGTCTGGATTCTGAATTTGAAGAAAGGATCTTGTTGGAGAAGATCTTTGACATTCTTTGGGAATAGGGTCAGAAAAGAAATAGAGATGACAACAAAGTTTCTGCTACAGAGTAGGAATGAGGCTTCTGACAGAATTTTTGCTAGAACAACTAAATGTGTGGGTGTCTCCACTGCTCTTTGTCCATGATCAAGCCCTTTCAAAGTTAGGCTTAGGAATGGAGAATGCCAGGAGTTCCATTTGGAGTTCTCATTTGGTCAAAGTCACATTCCTCTAGGTAAGAGCTATAAGCTTACATTCTTTGTGTTTCCACAACCATGGAAATACCTCTTTAGGAGAAGATGATTTTCTTTATAAGAAAACCTTTTATTCCAATGGTTAAGGTATTTTCTTTCTTGAACCTATCACTTTATATTTTGTTTCCCTATGCAATTTACTCAATTGTCGAAGTTTAATTTTTCATACACTTTATCTGAAGTTTTATTTTCTACTCATTTTATGTAACCCTGTTAAAGTTAGCATCTTGCATCCTAGAATTTACTCTATAACTATTATTTATAATATAAACTTTTCCATTCAATATGTGAAACATATAAGTGACATATTATTGCTTTCCTACAGATATTTCTTCAATAATAAGTTGATTATTTTGTTTATAATTACAGCACACATAAATGAGTGTCTACTAACATTAAGCAACACCAGAGCTAATAAACTTTTACAGAGAGATTAGATCATGAGTGAAAATGTATAATGTATTTAATTTAGGTTTATGATTAATGATATTTTAATAGCAACTAGGTCATTTTAATCTTCAATTTTCAACCTTGCTGAAGCAGAATTTCAAGGGATATTTATTATAAAATTATAAAATTTATTATAAAAACTTTTAGCCAAATATTCTTTTCTAAACCAAACAGCATTACACATTTCATCTATTCTCTCATTGCAAAGCCTTTTGAATACACAGGCCTTCAGTGCAGATGATGAATGATCATACTTCTGATGTGGTGAAGTTGTAATCTGTTTCTTGTTCAAAGGGGAGGCCAAGACCACTAATAAATCCCCTATCACTAGAGGAAAGGGCCTGTGGCATGTAGAAGGTTAGACGTAAAAAAATGGATTTTTACTCTTAGTTTGCCAAAGGACAGGCTCAAAATCCCTTACCCATAAAGTACTTCTATAAGGTTTGTACCAGTTTCATTTGACAGCAAAACCTCATGTGAATTAATAGAAAATATAATGTTGAATATAGTCACTATATTGAAGAGAGCAAATGATGCCATTTATTAGATTGTTAGAAATTTATTCTAATTCATACTTTATATACTTTAATTTATCTATGTAATTACCTGTTGAAAATTGGAAAATACATTCTAAAATATATCAGTATAAGTGTTTTAGGCAAGTCTTTGTAAAATGGATGAATAGTATTTATATGTCAAATATATTTCTCATGATTTATTATGGACATTTGAATATTCTAAATATTCTATATATTATAGAGAAATTATAAGTACTTTGAGGAATATGCATCTTCAAATATACATACATACAATTATTATCCTAATATGAAAATCAAAGCTTATTCATACTTTTAAATATTTTAAACTGACTTTATAATTTATATATGTATTATATATGACCTATTTTTCATATATATACACACACACACACGTGTGTTATGTGTGTGTGTGTGTGCCTCTGTGTGTGTGTGTGTGTGTGTGTCTAAATTCATCTTAGAAGGTAGAAGTAGAATGGCAGTTACCAGTAGTTAGGGTTGATATAGAGACTTATTTATTAAATAACCCAGATGTCAATGAAATCAGAGGAAAAGTTTAAGATGTCCATATATAGTATAACATGGTGACAAAACTCAATAGTTATTGTATCAATTTATGAAATATACAGGATTCATAAAATTTGTTAAAAGACTAGCTTATCTGAAACAAACCATATGGATAATCTTAGACTCTGTGAATCACAAGAATAACTGCTTTGATTTTTCTTTCTTTTTTTTTTTATTAAATTGTTTTTATAAATCAAAGTGGTACTTTTAAATTTTCATCTTCAGCATTTTTTTAAGTTTTCTTGTATTTCAGAGATTACAACATAATTGCACCATTTCTTCAATTTCTTTCTTCCCTCAAAATTATCTCATATACTTCTCCTTGCTCTCTCTCAAATTTGTGTTGGTCTTGCACATTTTTATTGTTATTAAATACATACATGTAGGAATTTATTTTTATTAAGTCTATAAAAAATATCGGCATACACACAGAGAAACACACACACACATGAACACACACACATACATACACACATACACATGCCCAGTGGGTACAATGTTATTTTTATGTATTTATTCAATTTTGATCAATTGGTAACCAATTGGGTTTTCTCTTCCCTGGGGAAGATTATATCTCCTACTATCCATATTCCTGAGTTGCCTGTGAATTTTTAAGTAAGTTTGAGGCCATGTGAGCTTTTCTCAATCTACTGAAGCATGTCTTTTGCTGTTGTCCAACTTCTGTTTATCTTTTTTATTAATCAAAGAATAGAAACATTCTAGTACTATGATAAATTTTATCTCATATTTTTAATGAATAGAACATGGCATTTATACATTTAAATAAGGATTCTGTGCACATTGATCCAAAGTAGTTGATTAGAATCTTAGATCAATAACTTTTTAATACACACACACACATACACACACACATGTTCTGTATATTCTAAATACATAGGTAGTAGATAGATAGATAGATAGATAGACAGATAGACATATAGAAGGATATAGCTAGTTAGAATATATAGTTAATGAACAATATTGTATTTAAGCATGAATATATTGATCATACTTTTAAATTTTTATTGTATGTACTACAGTATTTTATTAAATATCTGTTTTCTAATCGAGAGAAAGAGAACAAAAGTGTGTGATATGGATTGGTGGTGAGGAAGGATGATCTTTGAAAGAGGTGAGGTATGAAAAACCATGATCAGAATATATTGTACAAAAATCTATATTCAACCAAGAAAATATAGAGTAATTGTTAAACAATAAATTGTATTAAAATTGTTCAATTGTTTTTAAAGTATTTTGGAATTCTAGCATGACCTGGCATCAAATATCCACTAGCAAATATTTTTTGGTTTTTTAGCATAAAAAAGTAGTGTTTATCTACAAAACTTAATTGAATTGTTCATTGTAATAGGGTGAAATCAGTAGTTTTGTAACCTATTCAGCTAAGTCATTGTATTCTGAGTATACAATAAAAAATTTCATGCAACACATTGTCACATTATCCTTAATTTCTTTTACTTTAAATTCATGATAATGAAGTAAAAACTATATTTTGTGAATTTTTCCTTTAGAGAACAACAGATATTAACTTACTTCAACTAGGATACCAAATGTAAAATAAAATAAATGGTTCTTCCCAAGTTCAGTTTTACCAATGAGCATGTGAAATTTGTGAATTATTATGAAAATAAAGGTAAAATATAAATTTTACCTCCAGCAATTTTACCTGTCCATCATTCTCTGGGTGTAAGCTCCCCTCTTCTCCTTGACAAAAAAGTTAATATTTCAAGTCTCATTATCCTAAGACAGAGATGCATTGCTTTTGATAATGTATATTCTATGATGGGTAAGGAAGGCATTCTTGTCAGAACAACCTAAGACAGGCTCAGTCTTGTTTATAAGATAGAAAAATGGGAGTGGTGGAGAGCTTTTGGGCTGCTTGGCAAGAATCTGACATGGGCCAAGGACAAGGAAATGGGCTGCTTGGCAGGAATATGACATTGGCCAACGACAAGGAAGTGGGCTTCAGATGGGAATCTGACATTAGACTAGAACAAAGAAGTAATTTAAGTCAGGAATATAAATCTTAGGCTAGAACAAACAAGTAATTTCAGGCAGGAATATAAATCTTAGGCTAGAACAAGGAAATAGGCTTCAGACATGAAAACAACTTTTGGCTAGGACAGGGAAGTAAGTACAGATATTTAGGTCATCCTGATAAGCCTTTAGAAACAGTGATCATGGGAATGTTCATGGAACTTTATTTATTGCCTTGCTTGTACTTTGACTATTTCTGTTTATTGACTTGCTTGTTCCTTGACTATTTGCATGTAATGTATTGCTAGTTCCTCAACATAGAACTGACCTTAATACTTGCATGCAGTTAAAATGGTATAAAAGCAAAAAGGAACAGGGGGATGGGATAGAAGTTTTCAAGGGAGGGGAAATGGGAAAGAGGATGGCATCTGAAATGTAAATAAATAAATTACCCAATAAAAAAAAGTCTCAATCAGGACTTTGGGTAATCATAGCTGATAATAATATTTAAGATCAATGACCATGCAAGCCCAAGGTAAGAATCTCGAACCTCCTGAAGTTGTTTTGGTTAATACATCAATATTGTATCAATTTTGATTTTAACCTGGGAGTGCATGTTACAAGGACACAGAGACCAGAATACTACTTTCAAGAGTCATTCACTCCTTTTATGTTGTTTGTGAGTTGAATCATTCTTGCCTTTGTATTTCTGTGGTGCTTACTCCAGAACAACTGCCCGAAGGACTTCTGGTAAATTCACCTATTTTTCCCTTTAATGTAATAGAGAAGTGTTCAGAATATTGATGTTTTGCCATTTAATTGTTTTTAAGACATTAATAAAGTAGATACTTTTATCTTCACTTAACTTTAATTTGGAAATATTGCAAAGATATGTGAAATTAAGGAAACTACAACTTGTTCTGCTAAAAATAACAAGATTTAGGAGAGTGAAATATGATAAACATGTATCCTAACTGTGAGTTTGCTAATCCCTTATCTTTATTTAGTGCTATTCCAGCTATGAGACATATTAAACACTCAATTATAAAGATACATGAGTGTCTGTCTTTTGATATGACTTTGTTTTCTAAAGTTGGTTGTCTCTTGCCTGTTTTTATTTCTATGATGCTTACTCCAGAATATGTGTTTGTACTTTTATGTTAGCACATTCTTCAATTCTTTGCCAAACTTGAAATAGACTGTGGAACCCTTATGTCATTAGAAATGTAGAAAAGTCTCTAGAGTTACTTAGAGTTACTGAGTATTCCATAGATAATTGCATTTTTGTTATGGATGCTTAATTTTAGAAACAGAGAATTTCTTTATACCTGTAGCTGGTTGTACCATCTATCATCTAATGATTTTATATAAGGGGTAATTTATATTTATTTTTTTAAGTTTTATTTCTATTTTGTAGCTGTGTTTCTTTGTGTTAGAGTATGTGAGAGAAAGGATTTGAGCCACATGGATGAAGCCCAGTGGAGGACAGACAAGTGTAAAGGATGCCTGGGAACTCATGTTTCAGAGATTTGTGAACTTGGGCAGATGGAATGAAGCACTGGTCCTCTGAAAGAACTACAAGCATTCTTAAACCACTGAATACTCTCCAGCTCCCATTACTGTGTGTTAAAACAAGTATGTATCTCATGCCATTGAATACATTTAGCAATTAAACTAATTTCCATATATATATATATATATATATATATATATATATATATATATATATATGCCTGACCATAAAGAATACAGATATACCATGATTATAATGTAGTAAGATTCTATAAAGATTTTAAGAATCTATTAATATATGTTATACTTTAGATATTTAATATAAATTTTTTGGTGCAGATTCTTCCTTGAGAATACATGCATTTCTTGATTTCTGGTGACGATTTTTCCTTGAGAATACATGCATTTCTTGATTTCATGGAGTTAAAATTTAAAATCCAAGATTTCTGTTTCCTAAAATTATTTTGTATTGAGTTGTCAGATAATCACTATTGTTCTCAGTCAAGTATGTATACACATGTGGCAAACTTCACAATTAATATAACCACATTATTTTTCATCCAAGATAAGGATGTTCTCAAAAATAAATGGGTTTTGGTCACCTATACCTAAAAACAGGTATAAACCAAGCATGTCAGGAAAATCTTGAATGTTTGCCATACTACCTGCAATAAACTAATCAGCTGTAAGTTGACAATGACACATTATGAAGTTTACTCTTAACGAAAACATTGACCAGCTTAAGTGCACTAAGAACATGTAGAATTTCCATAACTAGCCAAAGATGGCTTCAAGTGAATTAGAAATGATTCACTTGCCTTTTAATATATTTTTAGTCACTAATCTTTAAAATTCACATCAACATCCATCTTATAACATAAAATTTACTTAGTGTGCAAATGCAGATAAGCTTGATTGTACTCTAGAAATTGTACAGGTGCAATCTTGTGACAAACTCAGTTGTCAAGATATATGCAAAATTTGAGAATCATTACCAAGATAGAGAAAATAGTCATTCTAAATTAAATAAAAGCTATTGTTATTTAATAAACATGTATACATGTATAAAAACACATATAATTTGAAAATATATTTGCAAAAACTAATGAAGACTCATTGATTGTAACATCTCAAACATGATAAATGACAGTTCTTTGCCTTTTATGGTACAAATTAAACAGTTAAAATTTTTTCTAAAATACAAAAATGCTAGAGGATTTTAATTTCTTGCAAGGTAACAAATAATACACGATTAGAGATTTTATTTTCTAATTGCTCTGACTTGAACATTTCATAATATGCATATGCATCAAAGTATCACATACTACAACATGAATATGTCAATTTAACCATAAATCTTTTTTTAAATTTGTGTCAGATGGCTATCTAATGACTTTGTATATCAGGACATGGTGACATATACTTTAATTCCAGGGTGGGGGCTAATTTGTAGGGATCATGACTTTCTGGTTAACAAGGATTATTAATAAGATCTTTTCTTACAAACAAACACAAATATGTAGTTAATCTACTATTTGAATCATTCTACTTAAAAATGCAAAGATAGCTCTTCTGTGGCTATCTCAATACTCAAGACTTCTTGTTCTTCTTCCAGATGCCTTGGTTCAGATACAATCATCCATGTTTGGCCTCTGCCAGATGCTGTACCTCCAGCTCTAGGAAAGCTGAGACTCTTCTTGTCTTTTCAGACATGTACATACACATGCTACACACACACACACACACACACACAACCACACAAACTGTACACATGTGAACAAACACAAATGCACACACACAAATGCATAAATAAAAATAAATTTTCTGAACTTTCAAAGTATTCATATTAATAAATAGAAATGGTAACTGAAATTTGGCAATTTGTATTACTTATATATTCTATATTCAGTTATTATTATTATTAGTATATTATTTTCATCATTAATTGTCA
The DNA here is from genome assembly GCA_021653895.1 of Mastomys natalensis. Lineage (NCBI taxonomy): Eukaryota > Metazoa > Chordata > Mammalia > Rodentia > Muridae > Mastomys > Mastomys natalensis. Next base: position 540,208 of record JAJTUV010002116.1, on the reverse strand, counting down.
TTATTTTACTATTAAAATAGTAATTAAATGAATTACATGCTCTCTTCATTCCCCTATCAAACCTGCCATATTTCTATAACACTTTTAATATTGATGGTTGTTTTTTTTTATTAATTGTTATTTACTATTTATCCAAAATAATTAAAATACACCTGCTGCTGCTTCATGTGGTAGATTTTAGGATATGTTTTGGTTTATCTTCCTTTTAGTTTGAATTTGTTCATCTACATTAAGATATTTTATTACACTTATTCCAAAGAAGATTGAAAAACAATGCTATGACTTCTTTAATGTTAGATTGCTCTGTATTTATATGACACAAGTGAATCTAAGATTAGTTTATTTTATAACATTATTTGTCATCTTTGATAATCTATTAATGAACAAAGTTTTCTTAAGTATATAATAGAAACAATTAGCTCTAAGTAAGGACTGAAAACTACTAATTGTTTGGATAGCCCACTTCCAATGTTTGAGACTGCATAAACCAAGCTGCACATTTAAACATATAGTCAAGGAGGCCTAGTCCAGCCATGGAGTAGATCTGTTAACTAGTATCACAGGTTGTGATTCGACAGGTTATAAATGAATAAGCAAAAAATAAAAATAAAAAAAAAAGGCACAAAAAAAAGAAAACTACTATTGTAAGTGTAAACTGTCACTTTTATTTTCTCAGCGAAAAAGTGTGAGATGAGACATACTCAAGCTTTAGGAATCTATGGCTTGTGCTCAGCTCAGAGTTCTCTATCTAAATATCCCTAGGCCTAGGCTGGAAAAATCTAGCCTCTTTATACTCTAATCTGTCTGCTAACCTAGGCATAGAATGTTTCAGCCTCTGAGATTTACAGATGAATAAACTCACCCTTTTAATATCTTTTTTATCTCTAGATTGGCTGATTCAAATTAGTTGTTCTGGCTCAAACTCCTCTTCAAGCTGATCTTAAATTGACTTCTCTCACTTTCTGATTTGCTCTCTTTGAAAAACAACTGCTTCTGAACTTCTCAAAAAGTGGTGGTCCAAATGATCTGAACTGAACCAAACTGGTCTTCTTCTCAGATCCCCTGCTACTCCTTAAGAAGCCTACGTTGTCTTTCCTTTATGTTCTTATAAGAGTTGAGAGTATCATATTTCTGACTCTTTCTATCAAATCTCTCTCTGATTCATCATTTTTTCTGCTCCTCAATTAGATATCTTGTTTGGGATCAAAGATCTATACTAAGGATATGCCTGTATTCCAGCAGAATCATATGCTTATGAACTTTCTATTGCTTGCTAGAACAGCCATATTTCTAAAATTCCTCTAAAACTCATGCTATTCAAATGTTAACCTTTCTTCTTTATAATACTATAAGAAAAAATTAAAAATAAGGATAAAATGCTTCTTTATATTTTCTGCTTTTTAACAGAGCTTGAGCTTTAGTATATAAACATACATTTCAGATGTCTCTTCCTAAAAAGTCACTACATAATCAACATCTATTTGAGAACTAAAACTGAGTCCTTGATATTGGTGTATGAAAACTTTTCTCTGAAATATGTGGATTTCTGCTTTTGAAATGGATATTATTTAATTTATAAGATTCCCTACCTGAAACCTATTAACTAACTCATACAGCCTGGGATTTATTTAAAGACAACGAACAGTTGGCTCATGTTTTTCCTAATATATTATAGAAGTAGATTATTGACAATTTACTTTATTACACTTTGTCAAGTTCCTCACTGACAATAACTTGTTAGATTTTCAGTGCAGTGCAGACAGAATGAGCAGGAGTAAATACATTTGCAAATTTGGTTATGTTTTAAAAGTATTATGGACAAAGTGTAATTTACAAAGAAATAGCATTTTGATAGTCTTAATTATGATATGGATAATAATATTAGAAATCAAAATGCATGCTATTTTTTATTACAAACCATGTAATATTATTTTTAATGTTACTATAAAAATCCAGTATTATAACAGTGTAAATATATTATAAGCATAGAAATATGCAAAAATTACAAATATCTTCATCAACCTTATGTTTAATAACAGTTAAAACATATTTCTCCTTTTTGTAACATTTTATTAACTGCTAAATGATGAGTTGAATTTGTGAAATTCCCAATGGAGGAGTTAGAGAGAAGAGCTGAAGGGTTTGCAGCCCCATTGGGAGAGCACATTACCAACCCACCAGAGCTCCCAGAGTCTAAACCACCAGCCTGGGAATGCACATGGAGGGACCCATGGCTCCAGCTGTATATGTAGTGGAGGATGGAATTGTCAGGCATCAGTGGAAGAGGGGATAACATCTGAAAAAAAATCCAATAAAAAATATAGCCTACACATGGTAGACATTTGTTAAAATTTAATTACTTATAAGCCAAATATGATATAAATTTAAGTTTTATTTAGTGGACTAAAATGTTATTATTTTGTTTTTAAATGTTTCTATGGTTTTCCAGTCATTGTCATACTTCCATCTATTCATTTATTTATGTATGTTATCTATGTTTCTATCTATCCATATAAAATATATTGATGATGTCTGCATGTATATGTGCACTGTATCTCAGATAAAGTAGGTACACATTTATGTAATAGCAAAATATATAATATAATCTCCTTCACCAAATGGACAACTCTCTGTGGCAGGAGGATGGGCTATGTGATAGAGCACTTGTTGTTCTTGGAAAGGACCTGTATTAGCATCCTAGACTTCATACTGTACTGCACAATGGACTGTTATTCCAGTCACATAAAAAACTCTTCTCCCATTTCTCTTCTGCATTCACAAAGCACACACATGCTACACATATATACATGTAAGCAAGACACTAATCAGTAAAATAAATAAATCTAAAAATATTAAAGTTATTATTAAATAAATAAAACTTAAATTCATATATGTTATATATTGTTTGTAATAATGGATATTATATATTATAAATATATCTTAAGAAATAATACCAACTTTGAATAAGACCTTGGGGTCAAGTAGATAGTTGAAGTGAATTTTTGAGAATGTAAATGATGGTTATACAGCACTCATATGTGCCATCTTCAGAAACATTAAATCTTAAATAACAAGCAAAAAAAAATGTTGCCCTCATGCCTCACTGGACAACACAGGAGGACGAGCCATTACAAGGTCCCCTTCAATTACTGGAAGTCAGGCCTCTATCCCAGCCTTCACAAGATTAGAATCTCCACGGCCCTTCTTTACTTAGAGAAGGGAGGTGATGTCAGGGGCAGCCCTGCTGATACACTGAAGGCCTACAATCAGCCATAGGCCTAAATCAGCAATAGGCCTGGCATACATACATGTTAACACAAAGTCTTGGGTCTCTGTGGAAAAACACTGACACAGATGGCTATAAGCTATTGTAAACAGGCAGCTTTTTGGAAATTTACCAGCCTGAGTAGTCATAGATCTTGTAAATAGGTAGCCTCAATGGATAGTACCAACTTAGATAAGGATAAGTGAATCATAGGCAGAGACATAGTGACCTGTCCCTTGAACCTTCACCCAGCTGATACCCTGTTCTGAAAGGTATTTGTACTCTCCATGAACACCTATGCTCTGGTGTCATCCTCTTCCCCACATCCTGCCTTTTTGTGTTTATAACCCCTATGTGAATAAGTAAATTATGATTTGATTTAAATAATTAAATAAATTTTTAAAAAATGTTGGTTAATACAAAGGAGATAAAGAGATTGAAGCATGAAAAGATTAATGGTCACAGAAGTTTTGCAAGAAACTTTTTTTAATGGTAATATGATTAAAGTATTTTCACTCAGGGAAAAATTAGAAATTAAATATGTTGAAATAAAAACAGTGACGGTTATAAAGGATATGTTCTACTCATTCAACATACACCTTGTACTTAGCCATCATCTCTAAGTACTTAGCCATTTTTTCTAATCTATGCTCCTGTTTTTCAAGATGAATCCCTACTAAATAGGTAAATAATTAATTTCACTATTATTGATGATCTGCTTATTATTTCAACATATTTTAATATAAATGCACTTGTTATGGTTACCATGGTTAATTATTGATGATGTTACTTCATCTTGAATATAAATGGATGACATTGGTCTAATGTTTAAGCTGTTCTATGTTTACTGATTAATGATCTATGACTGTCAGTATTTTATTAAATTTGTACCATATAGGTAAAATGAATTTAATTCTGCCTGATTATTTCTAGCTCTAGGATGAAATTTTCAATATTTTAATGACACCTACAGGGTTAGATCACCATGCTACAATTTTATTAATGCAACAGAATAAACCATACTTAGATCATCATCATAACCAGTGCATAATTTAATTAGGCTATTTCAGAAGAATCATTGGCTCTATGGCTGACTTAATCTCAAGTCTGGAATACTCTGTAGAAACTCAGAGGGGTATTGCATAATATAATTGGACTTGTATTAAATTAACTTATTAATATATTTCTTTTCTAATTTTTTCTTTACTATTTAAAAAATTTGAAAAATCAATTTATCACTTCTTCTAAACTCTGTTACCTTAAAATAGACATTTTATACATTTATGTAGACTAATTATGATGGACAAGTATTTTTCTGGAAGTGAACATAGAATAAATACTGGAAAGGAATCTAAAAATAAGTTCATACTCATAAGCAACCAGGCTGATCACATATTTAAGACAAATTTGGTCTATGTAGTTAGATCCTGTACCTGAAGGCTAGAAAGGACAGTCAATTCTAAGAGTGGCAGAATTCATAGAAATCAAAATAAACAGAAGCAATAGACTAAGTCACGATCTACTTCAAAAATATCACATAATAGAAAAATCACACATTTTTGTATGTGTATGTATGCATGTGTGTGTGTTTAGCAGGTGTATGCATGCATGAGTTTTGGCATATTTGTGGGATGTTTTATGTGAATGATTTATATACACAGGTGTTAGCATATGTGTGACATCCAGAAGTAGATATCTAGTATCTTGCTCTTCTTTGTTTCCAGAGGCAGGATCTCTTACTGAACATAAAGCTTCACAATTATTCTAATCTGTTTTTTCAGCTTTCCCCAGAAATCTCCTGTCTACATCTTCTGGTTTTACAGATTGTCCAGCACTGGATATTTTAATCCAAACTCTACTTGTGTGACTTGTACATTTTTCATTAAACCAACTCTTCAGCCTAAAAACCATGTATCTTCTAAATGAGAGAACTTTAAGGGTCAAAATCATGAAGGAAACAGGAGAAGCACTGTAAAATACGTGCTTACACTCAAACAATATTAATAATATTCTGATGAGTTCTTTTGCTGTTAACATTTTTCAACCTTTCTCATATGAAACCATGACCATAGCAACATTACTGCAATAACAAATTTTCCCAAGAGGTTTCATTAGAGCATAAAATATTTACTTTTCAAAGTCTCAAAAGTGCTATCTAATGGTGTTTTCTCTGAGTCACCAAATAAAAAACTATTTTTGAAAATCAAGCACTAGATTGAACCATGTCTACTTATATTTCAAACTATTCATTTTAATATAGGCACATATCTAAACCAGAGAGCATAGAAAGATATAAAAATGCTTTGTCTTTAAATAAGACATGTTATAAATTTATATTTTGTGGAGCCACAGTTTCAACATTGTCTATATTTTAATAGCTTCATGTAAGACTATAATTTCAAATGTTTCTTTAAAGTATCCAATAGATACAAAAATAAAGGAATAAGTGTTACATGTATGCACATGGGAAAGAAACACAATTTTACTTTTGAAAATAGTCTAAGAGTTAAAACACATGGGACTGAGATGTATGAAAAGAAGGCAAGTGTTGATTAGCCTGTGATTTGGCACAGCTCACAGAGGACCATATGTGACAAAAGGAAAGATGTGAATACATAAAAATTAGCAATATATTGTTGAATCAAGGAGAGGAGGTAGTTTTCTCAATTATCAAAAACTTTACAAAATAGCTGAACTGGAAAGATATCAAAATATCTTTTAGTGACCTAGTAAAAAGTCTGTTTTGAATGCTAACCACATCAAAAAATTTATGTGTATAAACAAAATAAAGACCTTTAAGGCTCTCAGTTTATATTCTATATAGAAATCAGACAATGATTCAAAAGCTGACTCTTCATCTATGATATTTAATATAACCAACATATATTTTTTTAAACAGAGTTTCTTTCTCTATATATAGGCCTGGATGTCCTGGAATGCAATATGGACCAGCTAGCCTCAAATTTATAAAAATTCACATGACTCTTCCTTTGGAGTATTGATGCTAAAGTTATGTGCTACTATGCCTGGCAGAGCCGTTATTCTTAAATACCAATAACTAATGCAATTTCTCAAATACTACTAATAAAAGGAATAAACACTCTACATATAATATTTAGTATAGATTGATTATCACCAAGAAACTCACATTTTAACTGAAGAGATGAATAGTGTGCAGGCCTTATAAGACAGAATCTTTATATATGTTCCCTGGAATAAGCCAGTTTGTATCTCCTACAAATAATTATTTTTATGATACATTTTCAGCTAAATATTCCTTCCAAACAATGATGTTTAATTTTAATACTTTGTCTTACTATATAAATTATTATGTATGTGGTTTGATTGACTTTCTTTTGCCAGTTTTTCTTGATATTTTCTACATGTTGAGTATTTTCTGCAGAAGTAATGTAAGTTATTATACCAATTTGGCGATCCTAGAAAAAGGATCTCTCACCATACAGGTGTTTCTTTGACTCATTATTTTCTTAGTCTTAAAAATCTACAGGTTAAATATTTATGTATCTTTTCCCTGTTTCGGTTCTTGATATACTGCAACTTCTTTCTTTGTATCAAATTAGTAATCTTTTTCAAGTGAAAAATATTTCTACTATGCTTAAAATTGATTAAAAACAATGATCACAAACTTGATTTAAGAATTATGTTATTTTATACTTTTGATCTATGGCTGGTATCTACATATGTATTTGAATTAGACAGTCTTCTTTCATTTAAAAACATTTCTTTAGATTTAAGGAGCAGAGATGCTCTAGGGCTGTCAGATGATTTCCTCATTTTTAGTGTATGAGGACAGGTCTGACATCTGTTTGGTTCTGTTTTCTGTTTTTGTTTTCTCACTGTGTTTTATTTTCCCTTGTGATAAGTTACCTTATTTTGTGTTCTGCTCATTTTCATGTTCTACAACATGTAGGAATTCCCCAAATCCTAGTTTGAAGATGTGAGTGCTGTCTTCCTAAGAAAAGAATTTGCATCTGTCCCTGCCAAACATTTGAAGCACTACAAATACAGAACAGTGTCTAACCAGCCATATGTATGAATTGCGCTGATATTATGAATGACATATTTTATTCTGTTTACACTGGCTAGTATTTCAGTAGGAAAAAATATATATAGCTATATAATAATAACCACATGTGAAGTGTATAAATTCAAACTCCCTCCTAAAATGACTCATATTTCTGTATAATTTTTAGACTATATCTCAAGTATCCTAGGCTGTCATCAAAGTCACTATGTAGCCAGATGATGATCTTATATCCTGCCTATATTTGCCTATTATCTAAATGAGCTTTGTACCATTTCTGTTTCAAATGTTGTTGTAAATAAAACAGAAAGCTTCATGCAAGCTACAAAACTCTACTAGCTGAGTCACATTCAGTTTCTGAGTGTGATTCTTGACTGTTATACTTAAGATATGTGTTATGGAATGCTGCTCACCAACACAACATGATCATTTGCCTCTTGAACTGTCAGCCTCTAATAGCAATAGGCTTGAATGAGATTGGGAGCATTAGATTTCTGTCACAGAGTAGGAAGAGATCCCAGTGATCTCTTCTGTCTCTTCCAAAGAATTGTATATGTATATGTATATGTATATGTATATGTATATGTATGTATATGTATATGTATATGTATATGTATATGTGTGTGTGTTCTTCCCCATAATTTGTTGGTAGGTAACAGTAACTAAGATACAAGTACAGCTAAGCTATCAGAAAGTAGAGAATTCTAAGTAGCAAACTCTACATGGTTGGTTTTGATATTGTGGTATGGAATTTCATGCTTTTCCTCCAGTAGTAACTGCATAATTCATGGTACTAATTTAATGACATCAATGTAAGGCTTCTGCAAAATTTCAAGGAGATCATCTTCATTCATGTGATATAAAATAATAGTCCTTCTTTTTTTTTTTTTTTTTTTTTTTTTGGTTTTTCGAGACAGGAATTCTCTGTGTAGCTCTGGCTGTCCTGGAACTCACTCTGTAGATCAGACTGGCCTTGAACTCAGAAATCCACCTGCCTCTGCCTCCCAAGTGCTGGGATTAAAGGCGTGTGCCACCACCGCCCGGCAATGATAGTCCTTCTTGATGTAATAATCTAACATATCGTCATGTGTATGAATAAAGATTCATAGAAAAATGGACTAGGAAATATATTACAATTCCTAGAGGTTTGCAAGATCTGACATATTCAGAGGCAGATGCTCACAGCTAACCATTAAACTGATCATGGGGTTCCCAATAGAGAAGATAGAGTAAAGACTGAAGGAGTTGAGAGGACTCGCGACACCATGAGGAAAGTAACAATACTAACCAACCAGAGCCCCCAGGGTCTAAACCACCAGCCTGGGAGTGCTTAGGGAGGGACCCATGGCTCCAGCTATATATGCAAGGGAGCTATATATATATTCGAGGGTGGGGAGGTGAGGTACGGGGGAGGGTGGGTGGAGGTACACCATCATAGAGGCAAGAGGAGGGGGAAAGGGATAGGGAGTTCCGGGGAGGGAGGGGGGGAAATGGGGTAAGGGGAAAACATCTGAAATGTAAATAAAATTTCCAATAAAAGAAATCCAAAAAAAAAAAAAAAAAAAAAAAGAAAAGAAAGAACAATGGACTAGGAAATATATTACAATTCCTGAAAAATGACAAATAAGTTGAAATTCTACCCAAGTCTGGTTTCAATTAAATGGCCTTTGCTCTATGAAATAAAATATGAAACTGAGGTGTACGTAAAACTCTAAAATGACTTGCCTATTGCCTAAGTTACATGTTATTAATGTGAAGAGACATATAACCTAGTTTATTGGGGGCTTACAGTTCAGAGTGTTGTCCATGGAAATCAGGGTGTAGAGCATGTGAGCAAACAGGCAGGCTTGGTGTGGGAGTAGTAGACTAGAGCTTGCTTCCTGATTCACAAACAGTAGGAAGTAAGATATCTTACTGGAAATATTTATAAAAATCTTAAACCCTCATCCCCAGTGAAACATCTCCTTCTGTAAGTCTATATTTCCTAATACCTCCCAAAGAATTATATCTGCTGCGACTCAAGCATTCAAATATATAGGACTATGAGAATTGCTCTCATTAAAAAACATTCCATCTATGTAAAGCAGGAATTATAATTAGAAAAAGACAGGGGGAGGCTTTCTTCTACATTAGTCTCTGAAGTGATAGGGAAAGAAAAGAATGAGAGAAAAGTGCTGCTTTCCATTTCTTACAACATAAGGAACAACAAAGAAAAATACTACATATGTTAAATATCCACTCTTGGGAATCCAAATCTTACAGGTATTATGCGATGTATCCGACAATAAAACTGGATTATTTATGGGGGAGAAGTCACAGATGTCCCTTAGGCATATTTTAGAAAGGGAAAGATCCATAGATCTTTCAGCATAAACATGAGATATTTAGTAAGTGAGTCAGCACACAAAACTGATTATCAGAAGACATTCTGCTTTTGAACTGTTCAACTTTGTAATTTTTTGAGAGTATTACACTTGCACACAATGCACTATAATCACATTTGCCTCAACTGTCTTTTATTAGTCATTTACAAAGCCCACCAACATTCTTCTTAGCAATTTGTTCCCCACCTTCCCTTTATTCATAGAGTGTGTTTTTATAAGTTAAATGCTAATGTAATACCAGGGCACAATTCTCCACTGAACCCTTTCTCATTCTTTGGCTCAACATTTCTGTCTCATCTATTGTAATTATTCTTATGCCTAGGAAAGAATACCTTGATGTCCTCTTTGGGGCTATCCACAGAACCACTCAGCACACTGCATAGAATATTCCAACGCAGAATATCATTCACTAGAAGAAGGCTTCTTTAACCAAAATTTGAAAGTTAACCATGTCTATGGTATGGTATAACCATTTGACAGCACACCTACAAAGCGTCAGTGGTAACTTCCTTTAATGGCCCATAGACCTCCTCAGATAGGCTGTTGATATCTTCTGTAGCACCAGACATGCAAATTTTCTCATGGATTCGCCTTCAAATCCAATCCAACAACAGCTGGTTATTCCCAGAATATGTATGTCATACTGCAGCACTGAACACATTGTTGCCAGCTGTTCAGTGATCTAGCATTCAGGGTGTACAGCTGCATGAGACTGTTGATGACATTTCTCTCTACATCTTAAATAATGACACTTATAGCCCTATGATCATGAGTCAATATAGAGGATGCATCTAGGTCAGTATCAGCTTGCTTCATCTGTGTCTTGTATCCAGTGTGTGTGCTCTATTCAACAGCTGGGACTTATTGTGTGGTTCTAATAGATATTCAAGGTATCAGAATCACCTGATGTTGTCTTGGGAGAATCTAGAAGTATTTAAACCTCAAACAGTAGCTTAATAATTCTATGAATGATAGAACAGCCTAAACACAAACAAGAAGATTATCCCAGAAATGGAGTGAACATTTATTCCCAGACAGATTTCATTTATCTTTGTTGGTATACCTACATTTCCCAAGTTCCTATGAGTAAAAACCACACCTATGGTCTCCTATGGAACCCTAAATATACTTACTGTATTTCTCACACTGGACTTCAGTGGAGTTGTTTATTTGACCTATAATTTGGGCCTTATCTGAAGTAAGTAAATGCCCATTCATCTCCCAACAGAAAGGCTGCACATCAGTACTATGCTGCTATGTGTTTACTGAATGGATAAATATTTAAGAAATTTTCAAGAATGATATGAAAATAAATTTAAAATATTGAGAAAAATTATGTCAATTTACATACCATAATTTAGTCTGAGTTGAAATAATTTCTGTATATTAGGTTTTAATTTAATATTGTTAAAATACAATATGGTTTTCAATTATTATTTGAGTAATATCATTTTAATTACAAACATCTGTAGTGTGTATTCAAATATTATTTCAGAGATAATATTTGATTTTGTCTATTCTATAATGTCTAAATATATGTATTTCAAGTTTCTTCTGTGTATTTTTTAAATTCGACAACTTAATTAATTTTAGATATTGCTTTTTACTTTTTTAGTTTTCATAGATTTTTGGGTATGGTTTATGCTTGTTATCAGTACAACTTTTACCACCTCAATATATGCATGTTTTATCACTATGTGTTTTAAAATAATCATCTCTGATAAAACTCTTCAGTGAAACAAAGTACTGGTTCTTTCAGAAACCCCACAAAACAGAAACACCTGTTTTCAAATTAACTAAAAGTTGGGGAGGGAATATTCAAATTAACAAAATCAGAAGAAAAAAAAGAAGTGGAGACATAACAACAAGCACCCAAAGATTCATTGAGTCAGGCAGGAATCTGATATTAGGCGAGAAGAAAGAAGTGATTTCAGGCAGGAATCTAAATCTTAGGCTAGAACAAGGAAGTAGGCTTCAGACATGAAAATGACTTTGTTCTAGGACAGGAAAGAAGGCTCAGATATTTTGGTCATCCTGAGAGGCCCTTAGAAACAGTGATCACAGGACTTTTTTTATTTTCTTTCTTGTACTTTGACTATTTGTGTTTATGGTCTTGCTTGTTCCTTGACTATTTGAATCTATTGTATTGCTATTTCCTCAACCTAGAACTGACTTTAATACTTGCATGTAATTAAAATGGTATAAAAGCAAAAAAAAAAAATACTCACTTGATTAAAGCAGAGTCATAACTGAGCAATCTAACTAATTTCAACTCATAGCTTTAACATTACACATATTATACTTGATCTGTTAACCTAACCCAGGAAAAATTCAAAGCCTAAGCCCTAAATCTATAGGAGAGTCTAGAAATGTTTTGTGAACAAAAAGTATTGGAGTAACAGGGTGTCATACTTAGTGAAGCTATTGACTAAGCATATTTCATGTGCTAAACTTCATTGCCATTTTTCCCATGAAGATTTAAATGCTTGAAATGGTATGCTCATTGTTATATTACATAATCCAGGGGTTAGAGGAAAATGTTAAATGCAAATTTTGTTCCCCTGACATTTAAGAATTTGATAATAAATACAATTGAAAATACAAAAAAACAAACTGAATTGGAAAATATAAAAGAAATGTATAATTTTTTTTCAAATAGATACCACTCACTAAAGTTAAATAATGATCAAATTTTAAATATATCTATAACTCTTAAGGAAATAGAAATTGTTATTAAAAGTTTTCTGTCCATGCCCTGGGGGTGGGAGAGCCCTCAGAGCCAGATGGTCTTAGCACAGATCATTTTACTAGGCTTTCAAAGAAGAGCTAATGCCAATAACTGTTCATGTTGTTCCATAAAGTAGACTCAGAAGGAACATTGTCAAATTTGTCTCATGTGGTCACAGTTACTCTGATACTCCAATCACACAAAGATTCAATATAGAAAGCCTAATATTGTTCAGTAACATAGATGTAAAGTAACTCAATAAAATATTCACAAACTGAATCCTAGAACACATTTAAAAGATCCATCCAACATGGTAAAGTGAATTCTATTCTAGAGATGCAGGACTGGTTCAATGTCCATAAATCAGTAACTGTAACCCACAATCTAACCATAATGACAGAAAACAAAAACCAGAAACAAAATGTATGACCAACTTGCATTTTGAATGATTATTACTTAGTCTACTTTTGTAGCTAGTGTCCAATACCTAACTGAAAATAAATTTCATGGTATCTAATATGCTCCAACTGAATAATTTTTATATAACATCCTTTTGGTTGTAATATGAAAAATACTGTGTGACATTGGTCTAACTTTTCATCAGATAAAACATTTCACTTTTTAATTCCTTTATTTTTGATATTATAATTACCTTATTTCCCCCTTCTAATTCCAACCTCCAATATATTTTACTAAATACTAGGCAATTACTAATTATCATAATTAGTTATTATCTCTCTTTATCTATCATTTAAATTTGTTACTTTTTTGTTTCTCCGTAATGAAAATCCAAGTGACTGTGAAATAGCATATGTAAATATGTGTCTAGTCAATTATGACTAAAGTAAGTATTCCTCGAGAAATACTGAAATTCTAATTAAATATTTCAAAGAAGGAATTTCTACATGAATTGACCTCTTTATGTTTAGCTTTTATTAAAATAATAAAATATGAAAGAAAGTATGTATGAAAATTATTAATCACAAATGCTTATAAAATTGGTATTTTAAGATTTAAGTCTATGACTAATAATTTTACTATAGAATATCTCAAAGCTAATAATAACTTTTGATCTCATGTTTCTTAATTTTAATAAAATAGTATGAACAGCTGGAGATTTGTATCTGAAACCCTTATTGTTTAGACATGCTAGACATGCATTAATCAATAGTCAAGTATAAACAAGGAATAAAACTGATTCGTAGTATGAAAACATAGACTCCATATTCAGATGATATCCTCAAATCCGTGTACTGTTTTCTGAAAACAATTTATACTTAACTTTTTTTAATGTTTTTGTTATATAAAATTATCACAACTTCTGCAGCTACTAGATTCAGCTTGGCTTTGAATTATATCTTTCTGATAAATTTTCCCAAGGTTTATGCGTTGCATCTTAGGTATTGTGTGTTTTGGGGCTAATATCTGCTTATCAGTGAGTGCATACCATGTGTGTTCTTTTGTGATTGGGTCATCTCACTCAGGATGATATTTTCTAGCTCCATCCATTTGTCTAAGAATTTCATGAGCTCATTATTTTTAATAGCTGAGTAGTACTCCATTGTGTAAATGTACCACATTTTCTGTATCCATTCTTCTGTTGAAGGACATCTGGGTTCTTTCCAGCTTCTGGCTATTATAAATAAGGCCGCTATAAACATAGTGGAGCATGTGGCCCTGTTGCATGTTGAAATATCTTCTGGGTATATACCCAGGAGGGGTATAGCTGGGTCCTCAGGTAGCACCATGTTCAATTTTCTGAGGTATCGCCAGACTGCTTTCCATAGTGGTTGTACCAGCTTGCAATCCCACCAACAATGGAGGAGTGTTCCTCTTTCTCCACATCCTCGCCAACATCTGCTGTCACCTGTGTTTTGGATCTTAGCCAATCTGACTGGTGTGAGGTGGAATCTCAGTGTTGTTTTCATTTGCATTTCCCTGATGACTAGGGATGCTGAGCACTTCTTTAGATGTTTCTCAATCATTCGAGTTTCCTCAGTTGAGAATTCTTTGTTCAACTCTCTACCCCATTTTTTAATAGGGTTATTTGATGGTCTGGAATCTAGTTTCTTCAGTTCTTTGTATACCTTGGATATTAGCCCTCTATCAGATGTAAGGTTGGTGAAGATCTTTTCCCAGTCTGTTGGTTCCCGCTTTGTCCTGTTGACCGTATCCTTTGCTTTACAGAAGCTTTGCAGTTTTATGAGATCCCATTTGTCAATTCTTGATCTTAGAGCATACGCCATTGGTGTTCTGATCAGGAACTTTTCCCCTGTGCCCATATGATCCAGGCTTTTCCCTATTTTCTCTTCTATTAGTTTCAGTGTAGCTGGTTTTATGTGGAGGTCCTTGATCCACTTGGAATTGAGCTTTGTACAAGGAGATAAGTATGGATCAATTTGCATTCTTCTACAAGTTGACCTCCAGTTGGACCAGCACCATTTGTTGAAAATGCTGTCTTTTTTCCACTGGATAGTTTGAGCTCCTTTGTCGAAGATCAAGTGACCATAGGTATGGGGGTTCATTTCTGGGTCTTCTATTCTATTCCATTGATCCTCCTGACTGTCTCTGTTCCAATACCATGCCGTTTTTATCACTATTGCTTTGTAGTACAGCTTGAAATCGGGGATGGAGATTTCCCCAGAAGTTCTTTTATTGTTGAGTGTAGCGCATAAACCTCATGAAACTCAAGAAGAAGGAGGAAGACCAAAGTGAGGGTGCTTTTGTCCTTTTTAGAATGAGTATCAAAAGATTCAACCAGAGCTCCCAGAATCTAAACCTCCAGCCTGAGAACAGACAGGGCAAGCTGTCCTCTGAGAGGCTCTAACCAGCAGCTGACTCAGACAGATACAGACATCCAGAGCCAAACAGTGGATGGAGCTTGAGGTCTCTTATAGAAGAATAGGTGGAAGGATTGTGGGCCCTAAGGAGGTAGGAACTGTACAGGAAGATCAACAGAGTAAACGAACCTGAACCCTTGGAGCTCTCAGAGACTGAATCACCAACCGTGGAGCATACCTAGTCTACACAGATCTACCTCCATGGGCTGAACCTAGGCCTCCCTGCACATATGTTGTAAACGTGCAGCTTGGTTTTCATGTAGGTCTCAAACATCTGGAGTGGGGGCTATCCCAAAACATGCAGCCTGTATATGGAGTATGGTCTTCTAAAAAAAAAAAAAAAAAAAAAAAAACAGTTATTCAGTTATTCATGGAATATTATTTTTTATATCTCTTGTATTCAGTTTGCAACTACTTCATTGAGAATTTTTGTATGTATACTCATGAGGGATACTGGACTATAATTTATATATTTTTGTTGGGTTTACACTTGATTTCACTATCTCAATATTATTTGCTTTGTGAAGGAGTTTATTGTGGTTCTGAATTTTTTTAAACATAACTCAAAAAGTATTGCTTGTTTGAAGGCTCTATAGAATTCTTGTATAAGTATATCTGACCCTTGGTATTTTGCTTGTTTGTTTCTTTTCATTTTATTCTGTTTGAATGCTTTTTAAATTTTTTTGATTTGCTGAAAAAAAAATTAAAAATAAAACTTAAAAAAAAAAATTTCCCTGATAGCCTTTGCTATGACAATCCTAACATCATTTTTAAACAAGATGACCTCTCTGCTTCACTGCTTTTTCCTTTACCTCTTTCTCTTCCATAGTATCTCAGTTACTATTTATTAATGGCTTAGATGAAGATCACACAGGGTAGCATTGATATTAAATTAATGTATTATGGAGTGCAATATTATTTAGCAAACAATATAATCTGGATATAAAAATGGATTATGTAAATGTAACTGCTAATCACCAGATATAATTGTACTCTTGTAGTTTTACTGTTAGATAAGCTTACCCTTTCTAGCTCCTTTTGAAGTCACTCTGACTGGTTCAACTCAGCTGTTCTAGCCAAACTCCTTTCCAAGCTGTCTGATTCTAACTGGCTTCTCTTGGTTTCTGACTGAATTATTCTTGCTTGTCCTCAAACAAACATTGGAAAGCTCTTCTAATCTCTGGATTCTTCTCATTCTCTGACTCATTCTGTCTTCACCTGTAACCTTTCTCTGTAAAAGTGTACCATTATAACTCTCCCTTTCCCCCTCCCCCTCCCCCTTCCCCTCCCTCTCCCTCTCTCCCTCCCCTCCCTCCCCACCGATCCCCCTCCCTTTCCCACTACCTTCCTCTTCTCCTTTCTTCCTCTCTTTTCTCTCCTCTCTGTACAGCTCTCTTAAGTTGCTATTCTTTCCTTTGTGTTCCTGTGAGATATGAGTTGTCATTACTTGATATCATAATTATATGACAAATTAATGACAGCATTTTTGGAATTTTTTAGGAAAGTGATATGTTTGTTGATAATGGTGCATTTATTTATTTCACAATGTTATTGATGTTGGAATAAAATATGTGTATGTATGTATGTGGTGTGTGTGTGTGTGTGTGTGTGTGTGTTTGGATCTTTATAGTTTGAATTGAAAGGTTTTTACTTGTTAATTTACTGAAAACAATGAATTAATGGATTCTAAATACTTATGGAATAATAAAAAATCATATTCAGAGAACTGAGTTTTTCAGAGAAGCATACCTAGAAGATAAAATACTTTGAAAGCTCTTCTTTAGATTTGATAAGCCTATGTATATTTAAAAAACTGTAATACTTTTATTATTTGAAATTTCAATGAATTTATACATTGTATGTTGATCATATTCACCCATCAACACCTTCCTCCAAGTTCTTCTAGTGCCTGATCCCATCTCAGTCCCAAGTACATGTCCTCTCTCACTTCTTGTTCTTAGTAAATCTATTTCTTTAAATAAAAATAACAAAAATTTGAAAAGAGAAAAGATAAGAAAGGAAGGAAAGAATATTCATCTAATATCTATTCCTTAAAATCGAATGATTTGATTCCACATTCACAGTTAGTATTATATTATGGAGACTGAAGAGATAGCTCAGTAGGTAAAATATTTTACGATCACTGAGGACCTGATTAAAATCATTCAGAAATTGTGTAAGTCTGATATGATAACACATGTTTACAATGGCAATGCAAGATGAGAGAAAGATACAATAAAATACCTGGAAATTTTTGGGCAGTGGTTCTGATATTTCACCATATAACAACAGAAAAAAAATGAAAAAAAAATGAGGCTGAACAATAGTGGATATGGAAAAATAAATGAAGGGAGCTCTTTCTAAAAATCTCCTGCTAATTTCTCAGCCTGCAATTCTGAACTAACATGATGTCCATAAAACCGAAATTTTTAAAAAGTAAATTCTTGAGGGATAATAACCATGGGTGTCATTGATACTGGAAAAATAGATATGAGAATCCTCAAGACTACTAACAATTTCAGTTGATTTTTATGGCTGGAAAACTTTTGTTTATGACTACAAATCAATTATAGTTAACTTATTTCTCTCCACTGCTCAAAGATTGACTTGAACAGCAAGGGGCTTGTTTCTCTGAACAGAGGGTATCACAAACAATTGAGAGTGTTACTTTCTCAGGAGGAAACATTCGTAAATTGAAATAGTACAAAAAGGAAAAAAAAAAAAAAAACTTGAGGAAAATTCTGGAGATTTTATTTGGGCAGACATGTATTTTTGTCTTGCAGAGTTTATAGATGAACTACACTACAACTTTAAAGAACTAAATAATATACTATTTCACATTTCATATATGAATATAGCAATGTGGGGTATAATGTATATTTGAACATCAATTTTGGGTATCAGAAATTAATTCATTCTGCATAGAAAACCTTAAAAAAATGCTAGCATTTTACTATTATCAGCATAAACAGTATGTAGAGACATTCTCGGTTACCTTGGTAACCCTAGTAAACACCATTATTGTAAGCCCTGAGGATAGACGAACTCTTCAAATAGTCCAAGTTTTAATCAATAATATCAATAGCATTATATGTGTATTTCTAATGAAAATAGATGCATATTTTTGTTATAGATGTTAATAAAATATGATCTGTAAAAACAGCTGCTTATGAAACAAATATAATCATTAAAAGCTACTTGCACATGAATAATAAACACAAATGTAGTTATTTCTCAATACCATAAAAATATCAGAGTTAAGAAAATAGTAAGTGTATGAGCAAAATTGATACATATAAAAGCAAATTAATCATTGTGCTGTAAAAATTAATTTACTTTAAAATTTTGAAGAAAATCAAATTACTTGATAATTTGTGAATAGTATAATAGAAGTAATATATTGGTTATGCTAGACTTATTTAGGTATATGAAAATAATTCATATGATTAGAAAACTCTAAGTAATTACATAAACAGTTTCAGTCTATATTTGCTTTATAATGTTACCACTTTTTCCACATGTTTTCACAAAATTCCCGTTATTCAAAGAGCACGGTAATTTTATAAACCATACTGTCATGTTGCTTAATAAAATGTATTAATTTCAGAGAACATAAATGTAAATATATATAAAATTATATTGATAGAGACATGGAGTTAAGAATAAAAGAACTCTGTATCATTTCTCAGGGTACTTTTTGTAACAGCTTTGAATTAATTTGAATCAACTAATAGGCCTAACAATCTCCACAAACTCTATAGGCAAAACTGGAGTACATAAAAGAATACTTTTCTGACTAACGTTCTGTATAAATAATGTGTTATTCTGCACATACTATTAGATATAGTTTACTATTATTTTGTTCTTAAGTATAAATCATCTGTTAAAATTATGCTATTATTTATGTCATTTATATATAGCTGATACCAATGGTAGAAACATTTAACTGTTTAATTTACAGTGACAGTGTTTTTAAAGTTGATTACTAAAATAAGTTTGACAGATGATTTATAATTATTGATCATAATTCTAGTAATAGCATCATTTTGGAAAAGGCCTGTGTTTAGTGCTTTCTAGTATACTAGTAGTTAATTTTATATATAAATAGTCATTAACCAACAGCAGAAAGTTTTAAAGATCTTATTTATAAATGCAGGAAGATTAGTTGCATTTGTTTGAAATAACAGTTTTCCTGGCAGCTAGTATTGAATATCCCAGATCCTGGTATTCTTAACAAGGAGCTTTATGAATAATGGGCAGTGTTTTGTTCAAATGCAATGGGTAACGATGGTTAATTAAGCTGTTCATATGTCTACAATGAAATGAAGTGAAACACAGATGAATAGGAGGAAACAACACACATCACATATAAAGTTCATGGGACCACTGTTTAGTAATAAGGCCAAGGCTAATATTTATTCATTATTTTCTTGAAAAAAAATGTGCAAAGATATGACATGATGTAAAGGCTAAAATGTAGACATCTTTTTATTATCTCTAAAAGTGAAACCCTGATATTTTTATTTGTTCAGTTTTATCACAGTTTCACATGTTCATGACTGTTTTGTTTATGTCTCCTAATATTCATTCTGAGAGGTCTCTTTCATCTATAAAGAGTATTTTTTCGCACTTACTTCCATTGTCTATGTATTTCTTACACCCATCCAGGGCTACATGATTAATAATGATAATTTCTCTAATGATTTTATGTATTTTCTTGCTCCTAATAAATCGCTTTCCACTTAAAGGTTTTATTTTTGGATTTGAAAATTCATATATCATGGTTTTTCTGTGGATGTTACTCAAGTCAAAGTAAACCGAATCCTAAGAAAATGTTTTATTTGATTTGTAATAACTTCCGACAATAAGGGAACTTCTTGCTATGCCTTCTACAAATAGTCACCATACTTTTAGTTCTATTATCTTCCTATAATTATATAATTGTATAATTGTATATTTTAATATATTAGTATGCTATAGTACATTGGGATTTTTTCTATTGTTTAAATTCTTTTTCCTTTGAACTAAAAATTTCATATGAGTTTATTGATGTTTTCCAAACCTACTGTGCAATACTATTACTATATCTTCATAATCCAGTTAAACAAACCAGACTTCATTTGTCAGAGCCATACTTTCTTAATGCATCATTTTCCTGATAAAATTTAACTCTCTATTTTCATTTATTGTTAACTGTAATTTCTTTAATCTCCTACTTTTTTCAAAAAGCTTGAAAATTGTTTCATTTAATTAGATTCTTCATCTAAGCTACTCCGTTTGTTTATCAAATTGGTAGTTTCCTTTTCCTCTATATACTATGTTAATTTATATATATATATATATAATGTAGTCTGTAATCTCAATACTTTGCTATACTTGTACACAGGCACAAGTTGTCCTCTAGAGGCTCTATCCAGCAGCTGACTAAAACAAATACAGACACACACAGCCAAAAGCTCGGGGACTCTTATTCTAGAATAGAAGGCAAGATTGCAGGCTCAAAGATGTTGGGAACTCCACAGGAAGATCAACAAAATCAACTAACTTGGATCTCAGATTCTGAGAGTCTGAACCACTAGCCAAAGAACATACAAAGACTGGACCTAGGCCTCCCTGCACATATGTAGCAAATGTGCAGCTTGGTCTTCATATGGGTTCCAAACAAATGGAACATGGGCTATCACAAAAGCTGTGGGATATGTTCTTCCAGCTGGACTGCCTTGACTTGCTTCAATGGGAGAGGATGCACCTAGCCTCAGAGACTTTAAGTACCAGAGTCAGGGGATACCCAGGGGAACACCAACATGCTCAGAAGAGAAGAGGTGGAGAGGATGGGGTAAGGATTGTGGGAGAGGTGACTAAGAGGGAGTCAGTAAGTAAGTTAAAAAAAAACTAAATTAAAATTTTAAAAATCTAAAACAAAAAATAATAAATAAATAGTTTATAACATAATAATAATAGTCCTTTTCTTTCGAAAATATCTTAAGATCTTTTATAGTCTTTAAGAATTTCTTTGCTCCCTTTCATTAGGGTATGGATACATACTTTTACATTTGAAAAGTGGCATCTTTTCTTACAATGATCCCATAAGCTTTTCTTTGTGTAGCCTGTTTGAGCATTAGGAGACATACACATAAATGATCTCTTTTGAGATTCTGTTTCAGCAAGCAGAAGGTATCAAGTATGCCAATTCCACACATAAAACTGTCCAAAAGCATTTCCCCAAAGTCAAAAAACTGGATGCATTTTATACACTTTAACTCTCTTGTGAGAAAAGATGTAAAGTGAGACTATTCCTACTGTGCCAAACTGCTTCAACGTCCTTCTGAGTTTTAACAAATTCACTACTAACTAATGAACTTATTTTTGCTCTCAGGGAGAGTTGAATATCTCAGGATACTCAAACTGTCCAGTTCAAGCTGAGAGTTGAATTAAGAAACTGAAAATTCAAGTACTATGGTAGGAATTCTTTGCTCCAACCATCACCCATATGCACATACACATACATATACATGTACACATGCTACCATATATTAATATATATTACATTTTACATAGCATTCATTTATTCACAAGGCTTTTGAACTCTCAATAATTCTACCATTGCCCCTTATGAACAATGAGTTTAGGCCATACCTATTAAGCATTTTGATCAGCATTATTCAACTGATATTTGATATTGGAAATAATGAAGAATTTAAATATGACATCTCAACAAACCAAAATGAAGAATTTGATTGCCAGAAATCATAAATCTGAGCTCCAGTTTTACACATTAAAAATAATCATCTTTTAAAATTAAAACTAAAGCTATCAGAATAATTATGTGATCCTTCTTCATTCAGAGTAATGTGAAGTGTTTTGAAACATGATAGCAAAAGTAGCATGAAAAAAATTCCATAATTGAAATTGTCTTAAAATTAAAGAAATTACCATAAGAAACATTCATTTAAAAATATGAAAAGATCTGTTATTCATAAATATTTAGAAAAATAGATGAGCTGATATACCTGGCTTTTTTAAAATCATTTTATAATAATACTTCATATTAAATCCAAATAGAGCTCTTATTGACCTCTACCCATTAATGCTGTTGCCCTTGGATGTTTACTTTCCTGAACTTGACGACAAGCCTTATTGCTAATTACAGACATGTTTGAGTCACAGAACATGGAGAAATTGTGCTGCTAATGACCATGAAACTTAATATCATTGGACAACTATCACTGAGCTACAATTTTGTATGCTCACTTCTAGAGCATAAGAGTAATCATCACTCACACCCAGCTATGTATTTATCCTGAGCTACAGTAATGAATGGCCTGGCAAGACATGCCAACTGGCAAAATAGTGGCTGGAGCATAATGGAAAGAAACATCCATGTTGTAATTGGAATTAAGTTACAGTCTACAGCATAATACCCTTAACTGGTACCATTACTAGACTAAGAATTTGTGAGTATATATGTCATAGGCATATATACTATGGGAGAGGGAAACTACTACCATTTTTCTTCTAATTATACAAAGCAACTATTGAATTTTATCTATGTATCATTATATACACAGTTCAGTCCACCTCTCATGAATTTTAAGTGAATCAATAACTAACCTTATAAGAAAAGTTATAATAGACCCATAATTATTATCACTCAGCAAATGTGTGTCTATCTCCATGTGAATATATGTAAATAGGTGTTAGTGTGTGCAAATTTACATGGGAAAATGTGCATAATACTGTGTTGTTTCTCTTCTGATGTCATTCATATGACATTTTGATATAGGGTCTCTCTCATTGACCATATCACTGATTAATCAGATTAGTCCAGGTGGCCATCAGTGCCTTGGAATCTTCCTGTCTGTGACTTCCCAGATCTGTGAAGAACTGTGTTTTTACATGAACTTAATTTAAGATCTCATGCTTTTAAGGTTAATCTCTGTTTGGACTAAAGTTTCCCTTAAGATCCTAGATGAAATTTTTAAACAATAAACAACATCAGGAACTCCACAAAGTATTTTTTTTTTGAGAAGGAAAATTTTTAGACAGTTAATTTTTAATTATGTCATTCATGACTGAGAAAATTTAAATTTGTTTAAAAATGAATTATCAAATCCTGATATATTTTTGTGTTTAAAATTTATATATATATATATATATATATACATATATATGCTATCTAGACATTTCCAATTTATTTAATCATTTAAAATTTTAGGAATCCAACTGATTAATTATATGAATATAATATGAATCAAATTTTAATAAGTACAATTGAAAAACTATGTGTTTACCAATTTCACATGCAGGATTGTAACACTGAAAAAAACATAAGGTTTAGCCTACCATTTAAAATTTTTATGAGTTCTTTAACTATTCAGAAGGTTTTATTTGCTAATTAGACAATTGGAATACTTAAAAAGAAATTGAATATATTAAATTTATGAGTGCCGCTTAGAATGTTGAAGGTGTTTAATTAACCATTTGTAAATGGCACGAACATTATTCAAACCCTATTAAAATAGGTGTAAAAACTTACTAGATTTAGAAATCTAATATGAATATGTAGAGCTTAAAAGCTTAAGGAAGAGCTAGTTTCAGGATTTGTAACTTTAATAAATTGAATATTAATTTTTAAAACCAAAGTAAACTCTAAATAAACCTTTGGAACATAAAAACCTCCTTTGAGAACACAATGAATTTCATAGCTATTCACAATATTTTGTTTGGCTAATACACAACACAGTAATTTTCTTTATGGATCAGTATTTTCTTCCCTTTCATTCTGTCCCAGTGCACTTCTATTCTGTCAATGAGTAATGAATCTTAGCATTTTATTGAAGACCTGCATCTAGATTCTTCTCAGAGGACCTAATGTTCTTATATGCTCTCCTTTCTTAAATTTAACCAAATTAAATAAATAAAACTTTCTTGTCTATGTTACTCAATATTACCAGGAGAGATGGAGTAAGATTAGGTAAAAGACAGTTATACATCATTTTATTGTGAAGGCTCCTAGAGTCAGTAATGAAGGCTCAGTCCAATGAGCTTGTATTGGTAAACCAGAGTCTCAGATTACTTAATATTATAGATCTAGTCTAAACCTGAGTCTCTTAACACCTGGGAAGCTAGTCTGTGAATTACAACCTCAGAATCTGGGATGCATAAACATTAGTGGTATCCATAACCTTAGGTCCCCTAACAAACACTGAAGTCTACATTCTAGAGAGGATGGAATGCCAGCACTGACCTAGAGAGCAAAGACTGAGTTTCATTTTTTTTTCTGTTCTACTCACAATAGAAAGAAATTTACAGTAAAATGTGTGGATCTGTAGTAATGTAAAATGAGTTAATACTATCCAATAAAGGAAAGTCATATGAAGGACTTATATATATATTTTTTTAAAAAGTATGTGTTTATATGTATACACACACATGCATACACATATTGTCCATAAAACCATAAATGCACCATGAGAGGGGCAAAAATGTTTTAATTGAAAACTATTGAAGTAATATAATTCATGTGATATGAAGCATGAAAGAGAAAATACACTATTGGTGGAATAGTTGGAACATTCATGTGCAAAGACATTTGGAAGATGTGTAAGTGAGAAGTGTCTCCAAGACCAAATAATGAATAAAAAGAGTATCATCTAGTGTATTAATTTGGATTTATATTAGAAAAACAAATTAAGCTATACAAAATATTTTGAGTAAGAAGCTCAGACATGTATTTTAGTAAATATTCTGTTAGTGATGTTCTTGTGTTAACCCTCATGAATATTTCTTAATTTTCTACATTTATTTGACTTACTTTGTTTTGAAATTTTGGGAAGCACTTGATATATGTCTTTCATGCTCGTCCTTTCTGAAGTTTTTTTTTTTGGCTTATTTCAATCTGCAATTCAGAATGATGAATATTTTGGTTATTTATAAAGGAAAACCTTGGTGCTTAAAATTTAAGAAACAAATCCATGAATATATACCATGGTTTTGAAAAGTATTTCAAAGAATAATACCTTGGCTAACTGTGATTTTATGTCCGCTCCATCTGTTCAGTGTCATGACAGGGCATGCCAATGGATATTTCTGGCCTTAGAACAGGGCTATTTCTCTTTTAAATTATCATTTGAAGATTTCATAAACATAAACAATTTATCTTAATCATATCTCATCCTCAACCTTGCTAACCATTCCAAGATAGTTTCTACATTTCCTTTCAAATTTCATGTTCTGTATTTTATATAAATATCCCCAGAGTTGAATTAGAATGTTTCATATGAGTATAGATCATGCAATGGGAAACAGGCAGTCCCTAGATCTCAACCACCTACAAAATTTGACTCATCCCCCACCAGAGGTCATAAACATTGAAGTTTGAACAGTGCCCCCTATATTAGTAATATTCATTAATCCTAGAAGGCATTGATTACTAAATGAAAATTTCCATTCCACGCACACATTATGCTCAAAATCATCATTCATGAATGATGCTTTACTGGCACACAAACAATATAGGCTTATTTATTGGTTCCCATAATTAAGTAGATGCTAAGATCCTATTGCTGAAAACATCATATGCTTTGGCTACAGGTATAATTAAATTCATCTAGGACTGGCGAGATGGCTCAGTGACTAAAAACATTGGCTGCTTTTTCACAGGACTGATCTTCTATACCCAATACCAAAAAGGAGGCTCACAATCACCTTTTTTTTTTTTTTTCAGTTCGCAGTGTTCCACTGCTCTCTGGTCCTCTGTGGATATGGCATGAACATGTTACACAAGTATACATGTCATAAAAAACTCATAAATATTAAATAGAGTTTTTAAAATTAAAATTAAGAAAATTTAAATCAAATTTGAACTGAACAGGAAATAGAAGGTGGAGGACCTAGAAGGTGGTATGCAAGTTAATAAAACACAAATTATTTTACTTGGCAATGGACTTGTATGCTATATTACTTGCCTACCTTGCAAGAATATCCTGTGGCACAATAGTGGTCAGATTTTATAGTGTAATTAACTGCTCTCAGATTTGAGGATGTTCTCGAAACTAACAGATCAATACCTGGTATTGTAAACATGATCAAAGCCAGGATTTAAGCTATTGATATTGTTTTGCTAAATAATCATCTTTTAGAATCACCACTTTGTAAATATTTACATTTATATCCATTTTTCCCACTCTCAACCTTAGTCAGAAACTTCCTTTTGGAGTTTGTTGTTGTTTAAACAAAGACACATAATGGATTAAAGTGCTAAGAATTAGTGACTGTGAAAGGTCAGATAGGACAGCTGTCTACATCACTCTCTCCCAACATACAGACACTTGCCAAGATTTAGAGAACCCTGCAGAAGGGAACAGGAGAGAAGTGAGAACCAGAGGCCAGGCAAGAGTACTGGGAAATGCTGTTTTCTTGATAAGACATGGATTTTGTACATAAGATTTCCCAACAGTTTTGGCTATCTGCAAAAGATATGAGTAAGTTCAAGCCAATTAAAAATTACATCATCAAGATTGAAGATAATGCTGAGTCCTACCCATAGGAGAGAATTTGACCTTTCAAATTATTAATCTGAAGAATATACTCTAATAAATTTTAACCCACAATATCATAAAGTTAAAAACTATAAGACAACAAATATATGTGAAGTGTCATCCTCCTTTTTATCATAATTCTTTATTCACAGAGTTCATCAGTATTTGTAAAGAATAAAGAGTAGATGGGTGAGGAGAAAAAAAAGGCAAAGAGGGAGAGAACTTGAGACAGAAGATAGTTTTCCCTAGCATCCCCTCATGAGCTCTAACTTTCTACACTCTAGAAACTCTGCAGTAGATACTCTTTAAGTATTACCTCTTCTGATATTTGCCATGCACTTTAGGTTTGGCATTTCCTCTTTGAAGCCTCCATAGATGATTGCTAGGTTTCTGAAGCATGAGACTTCCTAAATCCTATCAAGAAACATTTGAAGCAGCACTCATAATATTCAGACTTTCTCATCGGTCCCAGTTTAGCTATTCATTGGTAGATCTCTATTCTAACCTACTCAATGATGACACATTGTATTCCCTCATCCCCACTCTCTAAGATCATCCATAGAACAAGGATTTTTGAACAGAATTTCCTCCTATAGTTAAACTGAAGACAGAGCTGCAAACATTTATTCCTGTGTTAGGTTAGAAAACTTCCAAGTTTATCTTTCCTATAATATGATTCATTCAGCCTAGGATATACTTTGTACTTATCTTAGAGTAATTAAATATATCTTGTTAATACACAGTATAGCTGTTTACGATATTCGAGGAGTACATAAATATTACTCTTGAATTCTGAACAAAAAAAGTCTGTTATTATTAGGGATACATTGTGAAGCTGTAAAGATATTTAAAATATATACCTCACTGAAAGAGTGGGCACCTAAATGTCCTTAGGTACTGTTTGGTGGGATGTATGAGAGACTATTAGAGTTCAGACACATATAGAGAATGATATAGTTAGTCATCTCTGAACAAGTATAAGAAGGTTGAGAACTTCTCCTGCCTCCAATCCTAGATCTAAACAGTTTCAAATGGTTACTAATTTTATGCTCACAATAAGTACACATTCTAAAAGGAACATGGAAAAGTAAAACATCCTAATAAGGAAAATAGAATATCTGAATGTATTTAGAGATATCAATGTCATCCATACCTAAAACCATCTATTCTGAATTAGGTATGATTTTAATATTCATGAGTATTTATTTAGGTTTATGTCCATTTTATTCTTCATATAGACATGAATTCATATAATTTGAAGAAAGAGTGATTTCATTAAATTTTGTATAGGCCTAAACAAGAGAATGAAATAAATTTCTTAATAGTTTATATAAATTAAGGAATTGTGATCATATGAACAGAGATTTTACATGAACAGTTACAGTAAGGCATGAATAAAAATTCTTTATCTCAGCTGTCTGGAAAATACAAATTTCAATTGTAGAAGCCATATCCTTTTACCTTTCAGTTCTGTTTATTTATAATGTCTTGGATGTCTAGCAGAATATTTTTAGAACAAAAATAATTTGATTGCTTTTGTTACAAATTCTTTTAAATTAATATGGATTCCTGTCTTGATAAGGTTGTTTAATTTGAAAAGAGGTTTTGAAGAAAATGATGATGTCAGTGATAGAACACATGTGACAGGAAATCAGGAATGGGTCTACTTGGGATCAAGAGGACAATAGAGAGATAATGGTGATAGAGAATGAGCAGAGAAGAAGCAATGAAACAGATTATGTATGAAAATATCATAATGATACCTATTGCCCATATGCTAAATCAAAGTGACCACATAAAGAAAATATAAAACAGATTGTGCTTAATATGTATGGTCTACCAAATAGAGCAGAAGATTATTTACCCAAAACATTCTTAGAACCTATAAATTACCTGTAGTTGGGTAATAGTCTAGTAGAATATCTTTCTTACAGTGTTGTATACTGAGTGTAATTTATCAGATAACTATGGCCAAAACATGTTGGAAGCCAAGTAAAGAAGTTTAGGTAGCTGTAAAATTAAAGATGACTTTACCCTAAAGAGGAGATATATGACCCAATGTACTGAAGAATACTGAATAAACGTAGTGCTAGGTAAAAAGTATGCAGAGTCCAAACTCTGAAGGTTGACATACTATGGTATTCACATATTTAAGTACTGACAAATAAATGTATGATGAAATTACACATGCAAGATTCACTTGAAGATCAGAGATAAAGATGTCAACAAACAAACATGATAACAGTATTTGTATTGCCACCATAGATTAATACTCACCACTTATGGCCATGTAATTGAGAAAACAGGAGCATCTTATTAATAAGGGGCAGTGGATATGGAAACCACTTAATATTTTTCCAAATGTTTGAAAGTTAGGGATTGAAAAACTTAAACTTAAAAAAAAAATGAAACACACAAACAAACAATAAAGGAATTCCAACAAATAAAAAGAGGAAATAAATCAGTCAAATAAAATACTCAATATAATGAAAGTGATTAAAAAATCGCCAACTAAAATAATTTACATAAATGTTATAAACTTGTTTGATAAGATCAAAATATTAAAGAGAAACACACAATGCATACAACACTCAAATAGTCCTGAAATATGAGGCCACATGTTAAAAAGAATGACTCCTCTGTATTTTTTATTTTGAGACTGTAGTTTAGATACACCATTTCTCCTTTCTTTTTCCTCTCTCCATACTCTCTACATTACTATCCCCACTCTCCTTAAAATATATGGTCTCTTATTTCATCAATTTTCACTGCATGCATATATAAATATATAATATATAAATATATAATATATATACATATATTAGAACCTATAAGGTTTAAATACATGTATAAAAATATGCAGACATATATTTATTTATTCCACTATGTAACTTATTGAGTCACTGTAATGTTACTTGTTATAGGAGACGTTTGGTCTCCATTTAAAATAAGACACAAATAGATTTTTAAAAAGCAGCTGAAGTCTAATTTCTTGAGTTTGTTGTATATATTGGATATTAGCCCTCTATCAGATGTGGGATTGGTAAAGATCTTTTCCCAATCTGTTGTTTTCCATTTTGTCCTATTGACAGTGTCCTTTGCCTTACAGAAACTTTGCAATTTTATGAAGTCCCATTTGTCAATTCTTGATCTTAGAGCATAAGCCATTGGTGTTCTGTTTAGGATCTTTTCCCCTGTGCCGAAGTATTCAAGGTTATTCCTCACCTTCTCTGGTATTAGTTTCAGTGTATCTGGTTTTATGTGGAGGAGGTCCTTTATCCACTTAGACTTGAGCTTTATACAAGGAGATAAGAATGGATCGATTTGCATTCTTCTATGGGATATAGCGCTCAACAAATAATTCTCAACTGAGGAAACTCAAATGGCCGAGAAGCACCTAAAGAAATGTTGAGCATCCTTAGTCATCAGGGAAATGAAAATCAAAACAACCCTGAGATTTCACCTCACACCAGTCAGAATACCTAAGATCAAAAACTCAGGTGATAGTAGATGCTGGCAAGGATGTGGAGAAAGAGGAACACTCCTCCATTGTTGGTGGACTGCAAGATGATGCAACCACTTTTGAAATCAATATGGTGGTTCCACAGAAAATTGGACATAGCATTACCTGAGGATCCAGCTATACCATACCACTCCTGGGCATATACCCAGAAGATGCTCTAACATACAGCAAGGACATATGCTCCACTATGTTCATAGCAGCCTTATTTAATATAGTCAGAAGCTGGAAAGAACCCAGATGTCCTTCAACAGAGGAATGGATAAACAAAATGTGGTATGTTTACACAATGGAATATTACTAAGCTATTAAAAACAATGAATTCGAGAAATTCTTATGTAAATGGATGGAACTAGAAAATATCATCCTGAGTGAGGTAACCCAATCACAAAAGAACACACATGGTATTCACTCACTGATTATTGGATATTAGCCCAGAAGCTTGAAATACCCAAGATTCAACTCACAGACCACATGAAGCTCAGGAAGAAGGAAGATCGAGTGTGGGTGCTTCGGTCCTTCTTAGAAGGAGTAACAAAATACTCAAGGGAGCAAATATGGAGACAAAATGTGAGTCAGAAACTGAAGGAGGGGCCGTCTGCAGACCATTCCACCTGGGTATCCATCCCATGTGTAGTCACCAAAGGTAGAGGTTGATGTGGATGTCAGGATGTACATGCTGACAGGAGCCTGATATTGTTGTGTCCTTAGAGGTCCGCCAGAGTTTGACATGTCCAGAGGCAGATGCTCACAGCTAACCATTGAACTGATCAAGGGGTTCACAATAGAGGAGTTAGAGTGAAGACTGAAGGAGCTGAAAGGGTTTGTGGCCCCATGAGGAGAGCAACAATCCCAACTACCTAGACTTCCCAGGGTCTAAACCACCAGCCTGGGAGCACTTAAGGAGGGATCCATGGCTCCAGCCTTTTATGTAAGGGAGGATGGCCCTGTTGGGCATAGGTGGGAGAGGAGATCCTTGGACCCATGAAGGCTGGATGCTGTGTATGGGGGAATTAGATGGTGGGGAGGTGGGAAGGGGTTAGGTAGGGGCACTCCAGAGAGAAGCAGGGGGATGGGATAGGGGGTTCCTGGGTGGGCGGGGGAATGGGGTAAGGGAATAACATTTGAAATGTAAATAAAATATCCAATAAAAAAATGAAGAAAAAAATCAGCTGAGAATAATAATCTGATACTCAATATTCTAAAATAGGTTACAGCCTGACATTTTAACACAGTCCTGTGATTCATAGTAGAAGAAAAACTGAGATAGGAGAGTTGCTATTAGTTTGAGGCCAATGTGGCTTATACAGTGACTTCATGGCCTAACAATATACATATACATAACATATACATACATATACATATACATCATATACATATACATCATATACATATATATATATATATATATATATATATATATATATATATATATATATATATATAAACTAATGTCAGATTCCTGCCTGAAGTCCATTTCCTTGTCCTTGGCAAATATCAGATTCCTGCCAAACAGCCCCAAAAGCTCTCCGTACTCCCCCTTTTTTATTTCATTAACCAGACTAAGCCTGTCTTAGATCATTCTGATAAAAATACCTTTCTTACCCATAGTGGAATATGCATTATCAAAAGCAGAAACAATAAATTTTCATTTATTTTATTTTTATTTTATTTATTTACAATCCAGCCATTGCCCTTCTGCCTGGTCTCCCCTCCCACGGTTCCTCATCTCATTCCTTATTCCCCCTTTCCCTGAGAGGATGCTCCCCTTCCAGATCTTCTCTGTCTCTGAGCCTCAAGTCTCTGGAGAATGAGGCTCCTCTTCAGACATTATGCAGTCTCAGGTGACGGGGGTGGGGGAACCCTATAGAAAGTGAGAAAGAATCAGGACCCAATGAGGGTGATCTTAGCCAAAATTCCCAAAGTGGGAGAAAGAACTCAAAGTGCCCAACTCTAATAAATACATAGGGCTACAAGTGGAGATACAGGATGGGATTTACTTTATAATCCCATGATGTGTTTACTTTATAATCAGTAAAATTACATGGATGATATATATATATGAATCTATATTACTGCCATACAGACACCATTTTTTCATGTGAAATTAATTAACCTCTATATATTCAAATATCTAATATAAGAAGTAAAATGGACAAAAATGCTAAGCCAAACAGATAAATTCTGTTGTCATCATTGTTCGTAGAGAATATAATTATCATCTCTAAATTTAAAAATTGTATAATGAATTCACAAGAATTGAGAATATATCACTCTCTAGAACAGTATTAATCAAAATTCATTCAACTTCCACTAATAAAGGATTATACAACAGAAGTAGAACAGATTTTTTTTAACAAAATTAATTTTATATTTCTATTGGATTGGTGTGATGATTTGATGAAGATATATCATATTCAATCATCAGATGATCATTTAGTTAAATAATGGATTTTAAATATTATAGTTTTTCATCTTTGTGGATATTTTAAATGCAAATGGATATTTGAAGCCAAATCCACTGTAATGCCACAAAATAAGTGATATTTAATTTTTAATGAGTATTGAGATTGTCTTCTGAGAAATATGCAATCAGAAATAACTGAAGGATATATATACAATTTCAAAAATACTTGGAAACTATATAATGTAGCTGAAAGATCATATTTCAATAAAGATATAGAGATAATCACCTAATTGAAAATGCATGGAGACATACTTAAAAATTCAGAAGTTGATTATAATAGTCAACTCATAAATTAATGATTTACAAAATGTCTCATGTAGCTGGCCTTACATTCTAAATTAATAATTGGAAGATGAAGAGCATTTTAGCAAAGTAAAATAAGACAATTATAGATATCAGAATACATTTACTTTTGAGTTATAATATAACCACTTCTCACTTTCCATGCCTTCTGTTTACCAGAATTTGAAAAAAAAATAATAAAATTGACATTTATTGGAGATAGGTAGATATTCATGAACATCTAGACAAATTGGATGAAAAAAGAGAGGGCACATTATGTTAACATTGTAAAACTAAAAAGTTTCTACCAGAAATAATTCCATAGGAATTAAAACAATGATTAAAATGTTGAATAAATGAAACCAAAGTTTCCAAAAACCAAGAGAAATGAATATATGCATTAATAGTTAATCTAATATTTGTATTCAGGGAAAAATAAATCTCAAATAATTCTATTTCTCTAAAGTTCTCAACTTAGAGTATTATTATTGTATTAACAGCCCTTTAAAAATATGATAGAAACTTCTAAAATTCACACATCAGAATGAAGGGAATTAAATAGAAATGATAAAGATTTAAAGTGTTCATATGCACACACACAAAAGAGGGGATAGAGAGAGTGCTATATTGAGGTATAGATATATAGATACCATATAAGCAATCAATCCAGTATTTCTAATAATTATTATTTTTTTTGATTTTTATAAATATTTAGAAATTATTCCAATATTATTTTTATTTTTTCTGCTTTCATACCATTTTAATTACATGCAATTATTAAGGTCAGTTCTAGGTTAAGGAACTAGCAATACAATAGATGCAAATAGTCAAGGAACAAGCAAACAACACAAATAGTCAAATAGAATGCAAGGCAATAAACTAAGTTCCATGAACAGTCCCATGATCACTGTTTCTAAGGGCTTATCAGGATGACCTAAATATCTGTGCTTACTTCTATGTCCTAGCCCAAAGCTGTTTTCATGTCTGAAGCCTATTTCCTTGTTCTAGCCTAGTATTTAGATTCCTGCCTGAAATTACTTGTTTGTTCTAAACTAATGTCAGATTCCTGCCTGAAGCCCATTTCCTTGTCCTTGGCAAATATCAGATTCCTGCCAAACAGCCCCAAAAGCTCTCCGTATCTCCCCCTTTTTTATTTCATTAACAAGACTAAGCCTGTCTTAGATCATTCTGATAAAAATACCTTTCTTACCCATAGTGGAATATGCATTATCAAAAGCAGAAACAATAAATTTTCATTTATTTTATTTTTATTTTATTTATTTACAATCCAGCCATTGCCCTTCTGCCTGGTCTCCCCTCCCACGGTTCCTCATCTCATTCCTTATTCCCCCTTTCCCTGAGAGGATGCTCCCCTTCCAGATCTTCTCTGTCTCTGAGCCTCAAGTCTCTGGAGAATGAGGCTCCTCTTCAGACATTATGCAGTCTCAGGTGACGGGGGTGGGGGAACCCTATAGAAAGTGAGAAAGTCTCAGGACCCAACAAGGGTGATCTTAGCCAAAATTCCCAAAGTGGGAGAAAGAACTCAAAGTGCCCAACTCTAATAAATACATAGGGCTACAAGTGGAGGTACAGGATGGGATTACTATCCCTCAGTTAAAATTTCTGACCCAGAATTGTTCCTGTCTAAAAGAACTGCAGGGATGAAAAAACTGGAGGCACGGCAGTTTAGTGACTGGTCCAACTTGTGATCCGTCTCATAGGGTGAGGGGGGTTGTTGAACTAAGGTCTGACATCCTGACACTATTACTGATGCTTTGATGTGTTTACTTTTTAATTTTTATTTAAATTTTGTATTAAAATTATGAAATTTGGCAAGAAATTATAATGTGACTGAGGAGTGAAACACATGTCTTGCTGTTCCACATTGACAACAGAGTTTAAGGTTATTATTTAAACATTTTATTAAATCTTTAGATTTTATGCAATATATTCTGATCATACTAACTCTGCTCCTACCACTCTACTCAACCACTCTCCTCCCACACTTCTCTATAACTCCAACTTTGCATTTTCTCTCCCTCCTTCTTTTCTTCTCTTCCTCCCCCTGTTCTTCCTATTCCTACTCTACCTCTTTCTCCTCCTTTTCTCATTCAAAATCTAGAATGTGTTATCTGTCTTGGATTGTGCCTGACCTACTAGGAGTCATACCATTAAATGAAACTGTAAACTAAATATGATGGTTCGTATATGCTTATTCCAGGGAATGGCACTATTAGAACATGTGGCTCTCTTAGAGTAGGTGTGCCACTGTAGTGTGGGCTATAAGACCCTAATACTTGCTGCCTGGAAGCCAATATTCTGCTAGCAGCGTTCAGATGAAGATCTAAAACTCTCAGCTCCTCCTGCACCATGCCTGCCTGGACATTGCTGTGTTCCTATCTTAATAATATTGGCCTGAACCTCTGAAAATGTAATCCAGCTCCCAATTAAATGTTGTCCTTCATAAGACTCACCATGGCTGGGGTGTTAATTCACAACAGTAAAACCCTAACTAAGACACTAAGCTCCAGCTATCAAATGCCAACAGCACCACAGCTAATAATGTGATTCCATGGCCAATGGAGTTCCATACTGTGAATTTGTCTGGCATGGGTTTGTGCTAATCTTGTACATGCAGTCAAAATTGGTGTGAGTTATATGTGCAATTTCTCTATTGCTTCTGATAGTAAAAGGGGGATTCCCAGTGATTTATTGTTTTACTCACAAATCAAGGCATATGTCAACATTAATCAGAGAATCCCCTTGTGATAAATTGCAATTAACACAGAGACTCTCAGCTTGCCATTGTCCAGAGAATAAAGTACTGTGGCATGATCATTCTTAAACAAAGGAACATATCATATCATATCCTTATCCCCAGAGTCAAGAATTGTCTCAGAAGACTGATGGAAAAGTTGTGAGATACAGAAATGTAAAATGACTTCAGGTTTTAAGCCTTTATTTATATTATTTCAATCTTCACTGTCTTGTATTCCATGTCATTTTGAAGTTATATTACTTAATGAAAACTCAATAGAGAGTTTTTTATTGAAAAAAAACTTACTGAATTCACAAGAATTACATAAAGTGGATAAAGCAGTAGAGGAGTAACATAGCAAAAGTATATTATTCTGAGTTGCATGGGAAACACTACATTAGATTAGTAAATTATATTACCCAAAACAATGTTAAAAATGAACTAAAATTGTGGTTTGGAGATTATTGTTTTGTTTTCCAAAGGTCATCTCTTAAAATTTTCATTAAGAGTCTCATATTGTTTGAAGAGGAAGATGCCTTAGATTAAAATGAAATTACTGAAATAAATTCAATTCTCTACATCCTAAGTTATTTTAAGTATAAAATAAACAAAAGTACACTCTAAAGTACTTAGTAACTACTGATATTCATCTTTCAGTCTCATATTATATTGCTTTGATAAAACAGTGATAAATGCTGCAAAAATAATTCATTTTTAGGCTCAAATAAAATTGGCAGTAAAGATTAAACTCACATTACACTGGAAAGTCAGGGGATTTCGAGTTGAGCCTCAGCAACTAGAAGTTCTAGTTAGAAATGTGTCAGTAAGATTAAGTAGTTCTGGCTTTCATCTAGAAAGTGTGGACAAGACTGAATTTTCAAAAATGCTTCATTGTGTAAGACTTGTACTTGATATTAGAAAGTAATTTTCATTTAACAAATATTAATCAACCTTCATTGTTGATTAATTGTTGTTCAGGGTTGTTTCAAGCTTCTGACTATCATAGATAAGGCTGCTATGAACATGGTGGAGCATATGTCCTGATGATATGGTGGAGTGTCTTTTAGGTATATGCCCAATAGTATTATAGCTGTGTCTTCAGGTATAACTATTTGCAATTTGCTCAGGAACCACCAGATTGATTTTCAGAATAGTTTGTACCAATTTGTAA
The DNA here is from genome assembly GCA_021653895.1 of Mastomys natalensis. Classification (NCBI taxonomy): domain Eukaryota; kingdom Metazoa; phylum Chordata; class Mammalia; order Rodentia; family Muridae; genus Mastomys; species Mastomys natalensis. The sequence continues at coordinate 503,208 of JAJTUV010002116.1, read as the reverse complement.
TCCCACAGGCAATTGCAGACTATTCCTCCTTCTCCACATACTTACCAGCATATGCTACATCCTGAGGTTTTTATCTTAGCCATTCTGATTGGTGTGAGGTGAAATCTCACAGTCACTTTGATTTCCATTTCTCTGTTACTAAGGATGATTTGTTGTATCGATGGTGTCTTTTGCTTTACAGAAGCTTTTCAGTCTCATGAGTTCCTATTCATCTATTATTGATCTTATAGCCTGAGCCATTTGGTGTTCTCCTCAGGAAATAGCCCCCTGTGCCAAGACTTCGAGGTTCTTTCTTACTTTCTCTTCTATTAAATTCTGTGAATCTGTTTTTGTGCTGAGGTCCTTGATCCACTTGGACTTGAGCTTTGTGCAGAGTGTTAAATATGGATGTACTTTCATTCTTTTACATACAGACCACCAGTTAGACTAGCATCATTTATTGAAAAATGTCTTCTTTTTCACACTGTACGATTTTGGCTTCTTTGTGAACAATCAAGAGTACAAAGCTGTGTGAGTTTATTTCTGGGTCTTGGATTATATTCCAGTGATCAACCTGTCTGTTTCTATACCAATAACATGTGGTTGGTTGCTTTGTAGTATAGCTTGAGGTCAAGGATGTTGATTCCCTCATAAGTTTTTTATTGTTGAGAATTGTTTTGGTTATCCTGTTTTGTTTTGTTTTTTTCCATATGAAGTTAAGAACTGCTATTTCCATGTCTGTGAAAAAATGTGTTGTAATTTGATCAGGATTGCATTGAATTATTGATTGCTTTAGTAAGATAGCCATTTTCACTATGTTGTTCCTACCAATCCATGGTTATGGGGCATCTTTCTGTCTTCTGAGATCTTCAATTTCTGTTTTCAGGCATTATAGTTCTTGTCATACAGATATTTTACTAGCTTGGTAAGAGTTACACCAAGATATTTTATACTATTTGTCGTTATTATGAAGGGAGTCCAGTAACTGGCCCACAGTGGGATCCAGCTCAGGGAGAGGCTCCAAAGCCTGACACTATTACTGATGCTATGGTAACTTAAGATGGAAGACTAGTATGGCTACCTCTGAGAAGCCCGATAGAAGCAGATCAAGACAGACAGGCCCAGTAAGCAGTTGACTGAGACAGATGCAGATACTTATGCCCAACCATCTGACTGATGTCTGGGAACCCTTTGGTTGAATTAGGGAAAGGCTTGACGAAAGTGAGGAGGAGGGCTACACCATAGGAAGACGAGCAGTCTCAACTAACACAGATCCCTGAGATCTCTCAGATACTTCGCTGCTTTATTTATAATAGCCAGAAGCTGGAAACTATCCAGATGTTCTTAAGGAAGGAAGGATACAGAAAATGTGGTTCACTTCATAATGGAATACTACTCAGCTATTAAAAAGGACACATTTACGAATTTGGCAGGCTGATGGATGGCCCAGAGTAGGTGGGTGCTAGAGGGGTGAGACAGGAATGGATGGATGAGTGGGAAAGTACCCTCTTAGCAGCAAACTGGAGGGTAAATGGGGTGAGGAGCTTGTATAATGGAGATCAGGAAGGGGGACAACATTTGCAGTATACAGAATTAATAAATTTAATTAATTAATAATTTAAAATTCTATAATAATTTCTTATGTGTAATAATTTTTTATGTGTAATAATCTTATGTAATAATTTACATATAAGTAATTTACTGAATTGCAGATTTCTAGTAACATCAGTAACTGTATCATTAAGTCTCATCAACATGACTGTCCAAATATAAAGTTAATGGTCAATTTCAATCACCAAGGATGACCTCAATAGACAAGGCAAATTGGATAGGGAAAAGCCCATGGAGCCTCAGCTCAACAACAACAAACAATAAAGTAACTGAGTGACTGAGGCGGACTAGAAGCCAAAGACATGGCCTTGCCCAGGGAAGAACACAACAGTTAGTTGTCCAATGTCAGAGTCAGGTCTGAAAACATAAGAATATATAAACTTAACAGGTAGTACTTAGAAATATATATATGCATATGTATATTTACATCAATATATAAGTATGAACAATGATTAATTAAAATGAGGCTATGAATTTAAAGGGGAATAGGGAGGCATATCTAGGAGGGTTTGGAGTATGAAAAGGGAAAGCAGAAAATTGTAATTATAATCCTCAAAGATATTAAAAAATATTCATAAAGTATGACTATAAAAGATCATAGTAATGACAGTATAGAGTTCACAATTTCTATGTTATATAGTCAATATTTTTGTGGTAGCTCATTTTCTTTTTCTGCCATATTTTAATTTAAATGTAATATTTTATTTGCTTAACTATTAACTCTAATATTAAATACACATCAGTTTATTATTCCAGGAAAGGTATAACTCAAAGAAAATTTTATTCACAGATAGAGTTTCAACTAATGATGACAAAATTATTAAAATAATATGGGAATAGAGTTTAGATTATTAAATGAAGTTTCATAATCATAGTCATTTTTATTTGTAAAGGATATGATAATTTCTCATTTTTCCATTTCTGAAATATTGAAACTGAAAATTGGATATTTTTCAAGACCACATATAAGGAAATTATAATTCAGTAGAAAATCCATGTCATTTGCAATTGTCATTATGGGCTTTTGGGTAATAGCAAAGTATGCTGATTTGGCCTTCAGTAACATTAAAAACTAATTTGAATCAGTATTTCAAAAAAGTTACAGATATAATTTCATAAGCTACATATGTACAGATATAAAGATAAATCCGAGTATCATGGTGCTTAAGTATCACCCAGTGTTGTGACTAATTTTTGTGATAAATGAGAGTTTATTCTTTTAAACCTTTTCTCCTTTAACTGCTACTCATAATAGTGGACATTCAAGTAAACTCTACACTTCCTTCTTTGTTGGGTTTCTCATTAGAATTTAAACATCATTTTAGCATACTCTTTTTGGTTCAGTGTCTTCTTCCCAAGCAGATCTGAAAATCCTTCAGAGTCCCCATGGGCTCAATGCAAGAACCACTAAAACTTTCCTTCAGGATTAATCTCTTGTTAAGTATGAATTGTGTAGTAAATGCTTACCTATATATGGCTGACATAGTCTTGTGTCAAGCGAACATAAAATTGAAGTTATAGTTAATAATCTGACACTTGGTATTATACCTGCATTTTTGCTCTCTTACAGTTAAGGTTGTGTGAGTATTTCCATTAAAAATTGATTTTCAGGGATTTGTAACTTAACTGAAAATGATCTGTCCATGAAAGATGAAAACTGATATACGAGTGCATCCCTTAGGAGCCAACGCATAATTAAATCTGCATGGCTGTTTCAATGTTAAATCACTGCAGGTGAAAGGTAATATAAAAAAGCCATGGGTTTAGGGGAACATTGTAAATTAAATTTAGACTAGAATTTTTTCCCATTTTAATTAGCAAATATTATTAATGTAAATTATCATTTTAATGTCACAGATATTATAAAATACTAAAGTACATATATGATCTTTCTAAATATTCAAAAGTTCACCAACTGATCAGTTAGATTAGTATCTATATGTATTAATTCTATAAGTATCATTTTTTGTGTTTTTTCTGTTATTAATCATTTGTTGTTAATGTATTCCACTATCTCTTTTTAAAATGATCTACTCAGATGTTTCAGCAAATTACTATGATAATTTTCTATTCAGTAGAAGCTCCCTAGCTAATTATGGATCTCAAATGGGTGAGACAGTATTCCACCAGTGAGAATAAGTAGACACATAGGCAATACACTAGTATAAATCAATGCTTATATCATAAAATACCTCAGAATACAAACAGATGAAGAAAATAATGAAGCTGAAGGATAAAATATCAAACTGTATGCTGATGACACAATTGAAATTAGAAAGGCGATCTTCAATGAAGACAAGTGAATTCACACTTAATTTTCATGACCAGTGGAGTAATGTAAGAAAAACTTTAGGCTGGAGTTTACAATATTAAAAAGAACACTACAGTGACTTCAAGAAAATCATTATCATGTATATCAGAATATTTGACAATGAATCTGAAAAAATATAATATGGAATATTACACTCTGGTTTTCGACTTTCCATATTAGAATTTTCAGTTATTCATTTATCAGGCAAACAATAATAACTGTTATATTCATGAAATAAAAGAATCATAAATTTCCAATTAGTGTTAATCTTCTCCCACTCTAAAGTACCCCGTCTAGTATGAGTACCTTTTTTGTTGATAATGTGCAAGTCATTTGTAGCTGTGTGGATATGAGTATCATGTATAAAACAGAATTGTCATATCCAGCTATCAACTGGATCAGCTAGAAAGTTTGAAACACCTTCACTCTGCAAAGGAGGGCTACATTTTGTTTGAGCTTACCTTTTGTGGTAATTTTCATATATTTCATTTTGGAGAAAATATACATATATACATATATATGTGTTTTTGTATATGTATGTATATATAATATATATGTGTGTGTGTATGTGTGTGTGTGTGTGTGTTGTGTGTGTGTGCGTGTGTGCGTGTGTATGTGTATATATATATATATATATATATATATATATATATCACTTTGTGAACTTGAAAATCTTTCTCTCTCTAATTTACAGAATATTTAAAATGAAAATATCAGGATAAGGTAATATATACCTTTGTGATGATGGAAGTATTAAAGATTTATGAAGTTTGTACATAGCATCATTCATAAATATGTAATAACTAGCCATTTGTGTTATTTGACTTACTGAATAGGAAGAAATATTAATGTACAAAACAAATAGTATTGAAGTCAATAATGCTGTTGATGGTAAATAGTTGATATAATTCAATGAGGGTTTTCATAAGCAAGAATCAAAATGAAATTAGGCATGTAATATAAAAAAATAAAGACAAAATTAAATGAGACTTGGGACTTGAATTGAGTAGTAAAAGTAGCAGAGTTAAAATAATTAATTTGAGGTTTCAAGGATAGAAAATTGTAAATGGATAGTAGTCTCATGGTTATAAAAGTGTGTTATTAATAAACATGTTATGTTGTTAAAGACAAGCTTTAACATGATGACCATGAATAAAAGTATTTCCAGGACAAAAAGGGCTAGCATGATCAAGCTATATATGCCATTCTTGAAGTTTAACCAAAATAGATATACTGACATTAGGCCATGGGTAATTTTATCAGCAGTATCTACCACATCAACACTCAGCAGAGCAGCATTCTTAAAATCTTAAGCTCACTATGTCATGTTAAAACATTCAGAGAGGTGTTAGAATTATGCCAAATACTTGTATGTAATTATGCATCTGAAATGTAAAAAAACACAATATCCAATAAAAAAGTTAAAAAAATTATTATTTTATGATATGAAATTCAAATTAAACTTTAAATAGTTGATTTTGTCTGATAAATAAATTTCCTTTCAAATATAGTTTTAACTACAATAAGATTAGAGATCTTAGTCTAAAAATCTCCTCAAAACAAATTCGAACAAAACTTAAATTTATCCTAAAATATATGAAGATGCACCAATGCCTTTTGTCTGCCACTGCCATTGATTCAAAATACAAATAATGAACAAACATAAGAAACCTTGTTATGAAAACAAGAGCACAGTAAATTACACAAAACATTTACCATGAATAATATTTCTATTTATATTATACTAATTTTGCTGAATGAAATATATAAGTAACATTAAATTTTGAAAAAAAATATCAGTTATATAATTAAAATAGAAGTAAACAAAAACCACAAATCAAGAAATACCCTTAAAATGAATTAAAAAATTCCATATAAATTTGTTCTAAATAATTTATGCACATGTCTATAAAGTCATAGCCAGATGTATAAAAATTAAAAATAAATTATAATCTTTTTCAGTCCAATGTCCTGAATATGTCAGAGATATTTTTACAAAATTCTACTTTAATTCATGACTATTAATGTAAATAATATTGCTATTTCTTTAAATATTAAATGCAAATCTTAGCCATCATAATTACTATAATTTCTTTTCTGATACTGTTTTTTTCTGTGAATTCTTAAAATAAATTGAAAACATTCCCATCAATTATAAAAACAAATTTCATTTTTTGCCAACTATTAATGTTTTAAATATTTCACATTTAGAGTTTACTAGGGTAGTTTAGAATACATTGTCTTCATCACTAAAATATTCTTTACATTTATCCTATAGTGTATCAATACAATATAAAATTTCTTTCTTATGTAAGGGTATACTAAATTAAAATCTTTAATTTTAAATTTCAGTCTTTATGTTTCAGATCATTTAACAAATGTTTATAATGTATTATATTTACTCTTTCCCTATATCCTTTCTTATAGTTCTCTTCCTTCTTTGTTATACCTCACTCATCACTATAAACCTGTGCTCAGATTACTTTTCTTTTATTCATTAGAAAATTTTAAATTTCTTTTAAATTTTTGAGAATTTCATTTATGTATTCAACATATTATCTTGTCTAATTCATTAGTCTTCCTTCATGCACTGCAGAAAACTTCACAAGACCTCTCACCCCCAATTCATGCTCTCTTCTATTATTATTATAATTATTAATTGCTCTCTGAGGTGACTTAGTTCTCATTATATGATCATCATGATCACGAGTTAAAATTTGATTATCTTTGTGACTATTATATTAAAGCTTCTTATTTAAGACATATGGGGTCATCTGTTGGTACATATTAGCATCCGATGACCTTCTATCTCTCATAATCTATCAGTAGGCATTAATTTTGCAGGAAGAGTCTCTCTGTCATCTATGCCTGACTGACGTTTCTTCTCCAGTAGGTAGGAACATCCACAGCTACTATCAGTTAATGACAGCAATTGTGTCATAACCAAGTTGAGGATTTTTTTACAGCCCTTCATGATATTTCTCAGCACTTATATTTCTGATCCCTTCTCTATCATGCTCCCTGGGCATTAGGATGCACCATATTGTCTCATGTTGAGTTGATCATGGATTATTCTTAGTAACTTGATCAGCTAACGTCTTAATTCACCACCATTTAAAGAACAAAAGGACTTCTTTGATTAAAGATGAAGCTATCACTTGTTTCTGAGTATAAATTAAAAAAAAAAATTCAAAGTACTTGTTGTCAGGGTAATTTATGGAAACAGGAGTATTATATTTCTTCCTAGGGCCAAGGTCATACTGTATACAACTAGGATTGTAGTATTAGGCATTAATTTTTTGATATAGGGAAGGCCTTAAATCCAATTTGGTTACAGTTGATTACTCCCACAAGAGTCATTTGAGACTTTACAAATATGTACTTGTTGATCATCAGGTTCACATTTTGGTTCCTAGGGATAATAACAACTCACAATAGCATATAATATAAAGAATAGAATGATATGAGGCACTGGAAAGTTGAAATATTTGTTCCTTTATATGTTTACCTTGAAATTCTAATTACAGTAATTGATACAATTAATTTTAATTGTCAACTTGAAACAATTATATTTACCTCAGAAGTGTGTCTTAATGAGAGATTGTCCACATGAGGTTGTCTTATGGGCAAATATGTGAGATAGTACCAGAATGATCTACCTATTTTGGATGGTATTATTCCCTGTTCACGAGACCTTAGATTACTCCAGAATTGAGGAAGTGATTTGAGCACTATAATATGTACATTCATTTCTTATTTACTGCTCCTCATTGTGGGTGTGACATGATCAGCTGCTTCAACTACCTGCAACAATGATTTCATACAAAGATGGACTATATCTTAAAATTTGGAGTCAAATACACATTTTTAGCAAAACTTTCTTTTGTCAGGTTATTTTATAAACTTCAACAGGAGAGAAAAGTAAGACATTATTATGAAACAGTCATCATATAAGTAAAAGAGTGAATTAACTCCCCTCTGCATAAAAAATAACAAATAAAATGACAGGCTGATATATCTAAAACCATACTAGAGAATGCAAATGTGTAGCAGCTTCCATTCTGTCTTCCATATCTCTACTTTTTGGTTGCTTGTTAATTATCACACAAAATAATGGATTTCAATATGGTGTTTTATGGAGTTTTTCCTCATTATCTCCTGGATTCCACAATATTCATTGCTTATAAGATTCCTTCCACCAATATTCTCTTTCCATTTTTCTATCACAAGTATTTTATTACCATTTTTCCTCTCCTCTCTTCCTGAAAACTTCATTAACACCTTTGGGTATCTTTCAAATTTCATGACCACTAACTCTCATCCATAAACACACATATAAAATATAATTAAAAATATATTACATATGCTATATTTATATTTCTGAATATGTTAACGTTTATTTAAAGAATTGGGGAAAATACTTTTAACAAGTGAAAGGTTCAATCTAAGAACCTGAAATTGAAAAATTACTCCACGCCCACAACACCATCCTTTCCTTAGGCTTAGGCTATAGGTTTATCTTCCTGTATAGGGTTCTGTCTTTCTGTTCAATAAACCACAATGAAGAAAGAATCATGTATACAATTCCTAGAAGTTATAGACCACTGAGCCACCATCAAAAGTGCTTCTTGCTCACTTTTAAGTTCTCTAATGATCACTGGCTATCTGCCATATTTCAAAAGTATCGAGCAGGTAAGAAAGATGATGTTTGAGAGACTGAATGGTAACTACCAATGAGACTGAAATATAGAGATGCTCCTAAGATGTCTACTCTAGTCATGCAAATAGGAAAAGGCATGCTTTACTATGATATTGAAGAAAATGACACAAAAAGTTTAGCCCTTAACAGAAAAACTATTTTAATAACTTTATGAGGAATTTTGAAATCTATTAAAAGTTCTTTGGGTATAAACTAATGTTAATATGAACCATGCAATAAAATTAAATTATTCTCTTGGTATTGAAAGATTTCTCCCTGGAACTACCGAGGTCAATTCATCAAACATTTTTATTCATAAAAACATTAAAATAATTGTCAAACATATAAACCTTAAGACTTTAACACTGACTTTAATCAATTTTAATAAATCATAATATGAAAATATTAAAAAACAAAAGTAGTTAAATGTCATATATCATTGATTTCAGTTATAACTTAAAAAGTCATCATGAAGCACAAATAAATTTGTTTTAATTAGTATGAATATTCAGAAAGTTTTCTTCACAAAAGTTGCCAGGGATAATAGATTATGTTTAGTTAATAGAAATTATGGTAATTATTTCTTAAAATTTGCTTGTCTTTTGTGAGCTTCATTATGAAATTTTTCTAATATATATAGTTTGGACTATGTTTTAAAATTAAGAGCCCATGGGGAAACATTATTTTCTTTTTCTAAATATAAATCTGGTACAGCTATGTTTTTATCTTTTTTTTTTGAAGAAAAGCCATATATATATATATATATATATATATATATATATATATATATACACATATATATATATATGCAAAATTTTATAAACGTAATTGTTCTACTTTATAATATGTTCATGAACCTCTACTAGAGCATCCTCTCCTCTTTACTTTACCTCCTTGGGTCTAACAATTATAGCATGGTTATTATTTACTTCACAGCTAAAACACAACAATGTTTTGCAGCTATAAGTGAGTATATAATGTATTTGTCTTTATGGTTTGGGTAACCTCATTCAGGACAAATTTTTTCAAATTCCGTCCATTTGCCTAAAGTTTATTGATGTCATATTTTAACAGAAAACATGTCATTGTGTAAATGAACACTTTCTTTATCCATTATTTAGTTATGGTACATCTAGGTTGATTCCAGTTTCTGCCTATAATGTTGCAATAAACATCGTTGAATAAATGATACTGTGTTAGGATGCAGCATTGTTTGGGTGTTTGCACAGGAGTATACATCATTCTTGAAGTATATCTATTCCCAATTTCTGAAGAACCACCATATTGATTTAAACAGTGCTTGTACAAGTTTGAACTTCCACTAAATAGATAAGTGTTCCCCTTACTCCATATCAGTGCCATCATGAACAGTCATTGTGGTATTCATCTTAGGCCATTCTAAAGGTTTAAAATGTAATCTCAAAGTAGTCAGGAGATGTAGTTAGAACAAATAAGACTGGCAAAAAAGAAGTCAATAAAATTTTTTATGAGGATATTCTGATATCTAGTAGATGAGTACCTTGTCCAGTCATTATCAGAGTGACTTCCTGCAGCAGCAAGTGGGAACCCATACAGAGACCCTTAGCCAGATATTATACAGAGAGGAAGACTAAATTGTAGGTCTCCAATGGTTTCCTCCCCTAGGAGGTCAGGGAACACCTCAGAAGATAAGGAGAAAATACTCTAGGAGTCAGAGAGGACAGAAGCCACATAAAGCACGTCATCCACTGACTCAACTAAGCTGGGTTTTTATGGTCTTCCAGAGACTGAAATAATAAGCACTGTTCCAATGTACTGTACAAGTCTTTGTGGGTGTGATGTGGTTGTCACCTTGGAGTATTGTGGGGCTTCTACTGGGAGAACAGTCATATCTCTGACTCCTTTGCCTGTTCTTAAAATTCTTTTCCTATTCTTGGATTGCCTCGTTCAGACTGAATATGAGGGCTTTTGTCTTGTATTATTGTTCTTTGTTTTGTACTGCTCTCTTTTGGAGGCCAATTTTATTCTGAAGGAAATTTGAGGAAGAGTGGATCTTGGTGAAAGGGGAGGTGGATGTGGAAATTGTGGTCAAGATGTATTGTATGAGAGAAGAATCTATTCTCAGTAAAAATGCCATGAAATATTTTATATATATAAACATGCTTATTTATTTACTATTTATTTTTGTGTATTGAGTGTTTGAGTTAATGTGAACTACTTGTTTACTAGTGAAAGAGAGACTTGGAAAAAAACACATGTTGATCCTCTGGAACTGGAGTCACAGCAGGTTGTGAGTAGCTTGATATGAGAACTGGATGCTGATCCTAGAATTTTTTTTTTTTTTAATTTTTACAAAAGAAGAATATGTTAATATACAAAGTCATTAGATGTCAATATATTTTAACGCAAACTTTGACCCACATGTTCCAAAGCTAAGAAAATGATGTAAATTTTTGTTTTATTTTGTTTTGTCTTGTTTTCTTTTACTGATAGTGTCTGACTAATTGCCTGAAAGAAAACAATATGGGGATCTATCCCATATGCAGCCACCAAACCTGGACACTTGCAGATGCCAAGAAGTACTTTCTGACAGGAGCCTGATATGGAAGTCTCATGGGAATCTTGGCCAGAGTCTTACCAATACAGATGCAGATGCTTGCAGCCAACCATCAAACTGAGCATGGGGACACCAATGGAAGAGTTAGGGAAAAGAACTGAAGAAGCTTAAGGTGTTTGTAGTATCATAGGAAGAAAACAATATCAATCAATCAGACCCCCCAGAGCTCCCAGGGATTAAACCACCAACGAAAGAGAACACATGGAGGGAACCATGGCTCCAGCTGCATAAGTAGCAGAGGATGGCCTTGTCTGGCATCAAAGGGAGGAGAGGCCCTTGGTCCTGTGAAGGCTTGATGCCCCAGCAATGGAGAATTCTAGGGGAGTGGGGCAGGAGTGGGCAGGTGGGAATGGAAGCACCCTTGCGGAGGTAGGAAAGGGGGTAGGATGGGGAGGCTTTGGGACAGGAAACAAGGAAAGGGGATAGATAACATTTGAAATGTAAATAAACAAAATAACGAATAAAATTTTTTAAAAAATTTGAATATGAATATGAAATCTTGTTGCTTATTTATTGTATATGTGTCCTATCAGTGTATTTTCTTTCGATTTGTGCTTAAAAATATTTTATTGGGTTACAAATTTTCGGTACAATTGAAGATCATAGGAAGTAATATATTTTCTCAGATTAATTCATTTTCGTATGATTATTTTGGCCGCATGTATATATGTGTACCACTTACATGTTTGTTTCCAGAGAAATCAGCAGAAGGAATCAAATAATTGGCAAAGCCATGCATGGTTGTGAAGTACCATATCATTTCTGGGAAACAAAACTCTTGTGCACTTAAGCAAGTGTTCCTAACTGCTAGATATCATTCAGGCCTAGAACAAAATATTATATATGATGCATTGTATTTGTTAAATTTTCAACGTCATTAGACTCAAATCTCAGTTTAGTAATTGCCATTATTTTTTTCTCAAACCCTCAATCTATCGATTCCTTCTTTTTTTTTTACTTTTTTTTTTTTTGGAAATTTTATTTACATTTTAGATGTTCTCTCCTTACCCCATCTTCCCTCTCCTCCTGCGTCCACGTTGGTGTACCCCCACCCACCCTCCCCCGTACCTCACCTCCCCACCCTCGAATATCCCCCCCAACGACGTCCAGCCTTCTTTCATCACACACACACACACCACACACACACACACACACACACCACACCACACTATTCAACTTTTCCTTTGTTAGACTGACAAGAATAGAATTTCACAGAAGATCATAGGCTACAAGTGCAAGATAAGTGAACGTGTTAGTATGTGAATACACATACATGTACATGTATGTACATATGTATACAGATATGTGTACATATATATTCTATATATTCATGCTATACTATCATGAGATACTGTATCATTTTTCCAATTTTTATTTAGAGTTTAATGCAGATTGTTTTGTCCTGAAGTATAATGTAGTTTCATTTTGTCCCCCTTTCCCACCATTTTAGCTGTCATTTCTTTATTTTATTTAAATTAGAAGGAAAGACAAAGTTATATCTTCAAGTCCAACCCTGAAGCATTCCATAAATCCTAATATCACGTTCTTACACTAAACACAAACTAGCATGGACTTAATAGTTCGTTTCTTGAGGTTTTCCCTGTTTTTCCTTCAAGAAATAAGTGGGGTATCCTGGGATAGGGGTTGGTAGAGGGAGTAACCATAAAGTGTGATATCAATTGACATATAAACAAATGGAATGATTAATGAAAATTAAAAAAAAATAGGTAAGATACATTGATTTTCCTTTGACCTGGGTTTCACTGTTATTTTCATAGATATTTACCCTTTGGACATAACCAGTAGTGACTAAAATGCTTGGAACTGGTAAAGAATATTTTGCTTTGGAATAATCTCTAAATTTTACCATGTATTGATTTACCTCCCTGTAAAATAGGTAATCATATTTCACTAACTTCCATGGCTGGCAGGCTTCTCTGACTTTGCTGGGTTCTTTGAGGCACCTGAATGCAAAAAGAAATTGAAATCCAGGACGTTATTACTGTTGTTATGTAGAAAAATGATATTAAAATACAGCTGTATCTGTATGCTTCCCTTGGGCCATTGTCCTTTATGTTTTCACGTTATTCACTCTCTTCTGTGTTAGACTGCCATGAATATAAATTTCATAAGAGATCAAAGGCTACCAGTACAATGCAAGTGCTTGAAACACTCCCTGTAAGGCAAGAATTAGTTAAGCTCTATGGTCTCCTCCTCCTAAATTTATATAAGGGTTTATTCCTTAGGTAAGTATATTTTCTTTTCATGGAAGTATGACTTGGTTGGCATATGTATAACTCGATGGAGATTCTGAATGTGTTAGAAATTTAAAATACATTAGCTTAAAGTCTAATTTTTCACATGAATTACTTGCCTTAGTAGATTGGATAGTGGCTTCTTAAGTCATGCATGACATAATTTTATTTTCCCTTTTTCAACCATTTACAATAAATGTTTTGTCTTGTAATGGTTTTCATGTCAGTGTTCCAAGTTGAAAATGCAGTTTTAAAAACATATCAGTGAATAGAAAGTTTTTGGAAGTGCTTATTTTCAGATTGTATTTTAAACCACATTTTCTGGAGCTAAATCTGATGTTGTGTTTCTGACTTTCATAATTTTTTTTATCAATTTATTTCATTATGTGTATGGAAACAATGTGCTTATATTTAAAATAGTTTGGCTTGTTCCATGAGCTAATCACAATTAAAAGGTTAACATATACCTACAAATGTTAGAAGCAAGTATCCAAATTAGTAAAGGCAATCAAGATTGAGAAATATGTCAAAATGTTTCTTAGTTACCAACAGTGTGTTACAATGCAATTTATTTTGAACACTGAATTTTTCACAAATTGTGATGAATTAGAATTCTGATATGTAATATAACTTAACCTAAAGTCATTTCACATTTAGTTATGATTATATGTTATGAATTTGGTGTTGAAAATGTAACCTTCTGCACACATATCAAGTACTTTTTATTTATTTATATTTTTATTTCCATGGAGTGGTGTCCAAACCAGTACCACTGATTCAACACTTAGTAATTTGAAAAACAGAAAGAAATATCTAATATTTTAGAAGTAAAAAGAGTAATGTTTTGTAATTTTGGGGGGTTGTTTATTCTGTCTTTTAAAATATCAGTTATGAGAATGAAATTTTCTATCTTTATGTAACATCCATAAATTAAAGTCTGCATAATAAAATATATTAAGTATATGAACTCAATTTCTTATGTTCATTATATGAATATTGTACTTATTATCAACAAGTATGAAATATTAGTCTTGATATGTATTCTAAATGAGCTAAATGTCTAGACTTATACCATCTGGGAAAACTCACATCATCTGTGGTTTTTTATGCCCTCAGATTCTTGCTAAAAATATATGCGGATCAAATGAGAGACTCCCAACAATGAAAATAAACATATTTCTGTGGATAACTTGAACTATATTCAGAGAGTGTTCCTCTCTCTGGACTTTGTATTACCACATTTTAAACAAATCATTATAACTATCTTCACGTTATGAAGGACTGTATGTTTGGAGTATTACCTGCCAGTTCCCTTCAAAAGTGCTGTAAAAATGTACAGTGATTCTGCAATGAATGAGAGGTGAAAAGCTAAGATTTGTTTCAGCCTTGTGGGCTCCTTCTTCTCTGTTGTACAATACGTTATGTACAAAGGGATCCTTAGAGTAATATCTCCCCTCCTCTTCTTGCATTTCTCTTCCTTTCTATCTACATACTGTCCTATCACTTCCCTCTCTTCTCTCTGCTACATTAGTGACTTTTGGATTTCCATGGTTTGAAACAGAAAAGGATGTTCTTACTTGATGTTACTTCCAAACTCTTGGACTTTTCAAATCACTAGAATTGTGAAAAAATAAAAGTAAACATGTTACTCAGTATGTGGTATTTGGTTCTCAATGACACATGGACTTACATGTATGTTATTTATTTAACTTTCAACTTGGAGAAAGAAATACTACTGACCACATTTAAAAAATTGTTAAACCTTAAAAACTTCATTTAAGTACTTTGACCATATTCATTCTCTGTAAAAGTACCTTTTATTTGACTGATGTAATTTTCATTTTTTATACTTATTGCTTGATAAGATCACATTTCCTAGTTCTTTCTGAATTCTGGCTCGCTAGTTCAACTCTGCTCCTTTGACCCAAACTCGTTCACAATCTGATTTTCCCCAGCTTCTCACTAAGTTGCTCTGCTTGAACTCAAAGTAACTCAGCCAATCTGTTCTAATCATCTGGCTCCTCCTCATTCTCTGGCACATTCTATCTTCACCTGTATCTAGCCTGTTTTCTCTGCAACCTGGCTCTATAAAATTCTTCCTGTAAAAACTCCCTCTGAACTCTATGAACTGAACTGCCAGATACTCTATTCCACTAGACTGCCTCTCAACTCACTGAATTAACTTAACTCAACTCCTCTCAATTGAACTAACCAAACTGACTCCAATTCACTTAACTAACAAACTCAGTGCTCTACTATCCCCCTCTTAAATAGCTCTACTATTTAAAAAGCTCTACTATTTCTCCTCTTAAATAGCTTCTCTTTCCTGTGTATTGAGAGTTGGATACCTGACTTAGGTTGGTAAGGCTCTATGCAGAATTTTACCCATCCTTGCAGGAATCTAAATATTAGTCTAGAAAAAAGAAGTAATTTCAAGTGGGAGTCTAAATCTTAGGCTAGAACAAGGAAGTAGGCTTCTACATGAAAATGACTTTGGGCTAGGACAGGGAAGTAGGCTTAGATATTTTGGTCATCCTGATATGTCTTTAGAAACAGTGATCATGGAGTGATCAGGGAACTTTCTTTATTGTCTTACTTGTTCTTTGACTATTTGTATTTATTGTCTTGCTTGTTCCCTGACTATTTGCATCTATTGTATTGCTAGTTCCTCAACCTAGAACTGACCTTAATACTTCCATATAAATAGAATGATATAAAAGCAAAAAGGAGGAGGAGGGATTGGATAGGGGTTTTCTAGGGAATGGAAATGGAGAAAGGGGATGACATTTGAAATTTAAATAAGTAAAATATGCAATAAAAAATACAATAACAAAAGAGAGAGTTGGACATAACCTATCCTTTCAAATCTTTCTCTGATTCATCACTTTGTCTATCCCTCAATTAGATGTCAATGTTGGGGATTAAAGGTGTATACTAAGGGCATGTTTGTATTCTAACAAATTCACACAGACCTAGAAGGTCTTTGGATATAATCACCACAACCATGTTGCTGAATAAAAATTTCTCTACGACTCTCCACTTTTTGTCCAAATGACTCCCATATAAATCTCCAGTTTCTACTAACCTCTTTATCTGTCTATCATTTCTCTCTCTCTCTCTCTCTCTCTCTCTCTCTCTCTCTCTCTCTCTCTCTCTCTGTCTCTGTCTCTCTCCTATTTATCAACTATCTATCTATCAATCATTTATCTATTTATATGTTTGTTTACTTCTTTTGAACAAAATATGTTGCAGCAAAGATTCTGTGTCTCTGGCTCTTATAATCTTTCCACTCCCTTTTCTGTGATGCTCACTGAGTCTTCACTGTAGAATTGGTGATGCAAATATATGAATTAGGAACAGTCACCCAACAGTCCTTTTCTTTATTTTGACCAATTATATCTTTCCATAGTGATCTGAATTTTCTTCAGAAGAAACTTTTTTGGTGAGGGCTAGCCACAAGTAAGTGTAGATATAAAGGTAATTATTTAGAAGGCAATCAAAAATTCTATGTTTTAGGAAAGTATCAGAAGGAAATATGGTCTAGTACAATAATACAGAGAAGTATTCAAACTATGATCTTTGGTTACATTGTAACTAAGCTTTGAAAAATGTTGAAATTATGACATAAAATGTACTCAATTCAGATAGAAGTTCAGGACAATCAGATTCATTTGTAAAGATGGGAACAAAATTTAATGTGTTACTTGGAAATACTTTAAAATCACATAATCACTCAATCATGTAATCTTTCTTTTTTGCTTTGGAGAAAATAAAATAGTCACTCTCTGTATTACCTTTGGTTTGTAATTTTGTTAAATGTATCAAAAATCACCTTATCTACTTCTGGTAAATGAAATGATGAATGGTGTTCATTCATTTTAAAATGTTCTGAGCATCTGTTCTGCACATCATTGTTCTGGGTAATGTAAATAAAAATTGAGTCAAGGAACAGCATGAGCCTTCAGGTGATTATTATCAACGGGTAAAAACATGAAAAAAACCCAAATTCTTAAATAAAATTAAAAAATAAAACAGGAGTAAAATAAAACAAATCACAGGACAAAAACAGAATATTTTCTCATTGATTATCTATTGTCTTACCTCATTTAAGAAGGACTGAAATAGCATAACCCAGAAAGTGTTTAGAAGAATCATGTCACATGTCAATAAGTAGTATATAGATTGTATTTTGCAAGAATCAAACTGTATAACATGTTCAATCTATTCTGAAGGAAGATATTTTGTAACTATCATGAAAGGTGTATAAAGCTATAAACAAAGATCAGTTACATTTTAAATTAATATTAATTTTGATGGAAAATTGTTACTTTGTATTATATGAAGAAAACACACAATATTAAATTTAAATATTGTAATAAAAATCATCAGCTCTTTATTTAAACTGATAAGATTGCATTAATAATAATTTAATTAAGTGGACAACAAACAGATTTATAAAAGATTCTTCCTCATATTGAAGTTACTTCCAGTTAGTACTTGTAGCCTGTTTCACACTGATTTTCCAAAATAAACTTTGAGAACATAAAGTTAGGGTGCTTTCTCATACTAGGCAATGCAATATGAAAATCTTATCAACAATTATTAAGAAAATGTAATGAAGCCCTACTCCTTTGGTAAGGATGTATTTCTCTCACCCACTACTCTGTTCTTCATCACAGTCACTCAAACATCAGCATATGCATGTCTGTTTACACATCCCTCCCTCATATTGGTCGTTTGTCACTATTTTTTTTTTTTACTTGCTTGGAGGCATTATTCTAAGTGAATACATTCTGTGGGTAGAAGACTATTCACTTATCAAGTCTGTCAAATTCCCCACTTCTTCTTTTAGTTATTCTTGTTAGTTGTGCTCTCTCTTCCTTTTTTTTTTTTTTAACTTAAGACATGCCACTCACTCCTCAGATGCACTGACAGATACTTGACTGACGTGAAAATTTATTCACAGGAAAGAAAAGAACATTTTTGTTCTGATGTTTTATTTTTATCTCTGTGTGCCATCTTTGTTTGACAGATTATAAAGCCATATTCACATTAGAAGCATTTTTAAATAAAGACCAATTTGCCATATCAATATTTTCTTTCCACTACTTTTATTTCTAGATCTTTAGAAGGCTCAGTGAAAAGATTTCTCACATGTAGTGACAGTAATCCCAAGGATGGTGAATAGCAATATTATTATTATTATTACTAGTACTAATAGTAATATTTATAAACACAAGCAAAAATTGTGGTTTCTTATAATGTGAAAACTAGTAGATTTGCAGATATACTACTTTTACATTTCTAAATGCTCTAAGATATTAAAAATGTCAGGCAATATAAAATAAAATAATGAAGGTTTGCAACTGAGTAAATATCTGCATGCTACTTTATGTAGGAGAGAACTTTTCTGTGAATGACAAAAGTAATTTGTCAGTTAAGTGGAGAAAACAGCTTGTTGTATTTAAAATGACTATATTAGATTTTTTTTTCCCCTTTTAGACATTATTTTTCAGAGCTAAGACTTAAGAGAAAAATATTTTGAGAAATTTTTTTTAGAAGAAAGTCAATGGACTTATGAATATACAGAATATATTTTTATCAAGGAATTGTCTGCATCATGTAAACCATTGTTATATGTTAACTTTGTTATCTGATTAGAGAACTATTTATTTACCTGAAAATATGAGAATGATAGAGAAAGTAAGAAAATATGTGTATTCTCTCCTGTTCTATTTGTTCAAGTTTTTCATTACAATTCTGCAAATAGTATATCACATTAAATATATGATAATTTACCATCTTATTAAATATTTCAATAAGTCTTCATTTTTGTTATTTCATATATAAAATGATATCTACAGGTTCCTGTAGATATTTTTGTAATAAACTTTAATGGGTATTTTCTTCTTTACTATATTTTTTGTTAACTCTATTTCTAGAAATTCCATTCCCTTTCATTGGAATTTGTGTTTTATAGTTTTATTTTAAATTATTATTAAATTCATGTATAATATTTTTGTATGAATATCAAATTTTCTAGGACATTTAGCATATGCTATTTACATCTTCTGTCTGTTTCACAGAAAAAAAAGTTGTCAATTTTATAGTCTAAAACTATTTTGAGAACAATATTTGATATATCCATTGAAATTTGTTTTTCCAGTCTTGAAACTTTGTGTGTCATCCTGAGACAGAGAACTATATGCATCTATTGACTCTCCCAATAATAAGGCCATTTGTTGGTTGTCAAATGTAGCATGATCATCCTTGAAACTTTACACATGAAATAACAAAATTATAATCAAGAGATCATATATATATATATGTATTATATATATGATACATCTTACATATATATATATATATATATATACATATTTTTGTATGAATATCAAGATATATATTCACAGAGATGTATATGTAAGAAATATAATTTTAAAAATGAGTGTTGTTCAAGGGAGTGGCTGAATGGGTGACAGAGAAAAGTGATGTAATTCTGTTTCTATTAAAAATATTTTTGTTACTCCTTCTAAGAAGGACTGAAGGCTCCCCTATTTGGTCATCATTCTTCATGAGCTTTATGTGGTCTGTGAGTTGAATCTTGGGTATTTCAGGCTTCTGGGCTAAAATCCAATAATCAGTGAGTGAATACCATGTATGTTCTTTTGTGATTGGGTTACTTCACTCAGGATGATATTTTCTAGTTCCATCCATTTATATATGAATTTATCAAATTCATTGTTTTTAATAGCTGAGTAATATTCCATTGTATAAATATACCACATTTTTTGTATCCATTCCTCTGTTGAAGGGCATCTGGGTTCTTTCCAGTTTCTGGCTATTATAAATAAAGCTGCTATAAACATAGTGGAGCATATTTCCTTGTTATGTGTTAGAGCATCTTCTGGATATATACCCAGGAGTGGTATAGCTGGGTCCTCAGGTAGTGATATGTGCAATTTTCTGAGGAACCGCCAGACTGTTTTCTATAGTGGTTGCACCATCTTGCAATCCCACCAACAATGGAGGAGTGTTCCTCTTTCTCCACATCCTCGCCAGCATCTGCTATCACCTGAGTTTTTTATTTTAGCCATTCTGACTGGTGTGAAGTGGAATCTCAGGGTTGTTTTGATTTGCATTTCCCTGATGACCAAGGATGCTGAACATTTCTTTAGGTGCTTCTCGGCCATTCGGATTTCCTCAATTGAGAATTCTTTGTTTAGCTCCTTACTCCATTTTTTAATAGGGTTATTTGGTTGTCTAGAGTGTAATTTCTTGAGTTCTTTGTATATATTGGATATTAGTCCTCTATCGGATGTGGGATTGGTAAAGATCTTTTCCCAATCTGTTGGTTGCCGTTTTGTCCTATTGACAGTGTCCTTTGCCTTACAGAAACTTTGCAATTTTATGAAGTCCCATTTGTCAATTCTTGATCTTAGAGCATAGGCCATTGATGTTCTATTCAGGAACTTTTCCCCTCTGCCTAGGTATTCGAGGGTCTTCCCCACTTTCTCTTCTATTAGTTTCAGTGTGTCTGGTTTTATGTGAAGGTCCTTTATCCACTTGGACTTGAGCTTTGTACGAGGAGATAGGAAAGGATCGATTTGCATTCTTCTGCATGTTGTCCTCCAGTTGAACCAGCACCATTTGTTGAAAATGCTGTCCTTGTTCCACTGGATAGTTTTAGTTCCTTTGTCAAAGATTAAATGACCATAGTTCTGTGGGTTAATTTCTGGGTCTTCAACTCTATTCCACTGATCTTCCTGCCTATCTCTGTACCAATACCAGGCCGTTTTTATCACTATTGCTTTGTAGTACAGCTTGATGTCAGGGATGGCGATTCCTCCAGAAGTTCTTTTATTGTTGAGGATGGTTTTCGCTATCCTGAGTTTTTTGTTGTTCCAAATAAATTTCAGAATTTCTCTTTCAAGTTCTGTAAAGAATTGAGTTGGTATTTTAATGGGGATTGCATTGAATCTGTATATTGCTTTTGGCAAGATGGCCATTTTTACTATATTAATCCTGCCAATCCATGAGCATGGGAGATCTTTCCATTTCCTGAGTTCTTCTTCAATTTCTTTCTTCAGAGACTTGAAGTTCTTGTCATACAAAATACTCAAGGGTGCAAATATGGAGACACAGTGCAGGACAGAAACTGAAGGAGGGACCATCTACAGACTATTCCACCTAGATATCCATCCTATGTGCAGTCACCAAAGGTAGAGGTTGATGTGGATGGCAGGATGTACACGCTGACAGGAGCCTGATATAGCTGTCTCCTTAGAGGTCTGCAAGAGTCTGACATACTCAGAGGCAGATGCTCACAGCTAACCATTAAACTGAGCATGGAGTTCCCAATGGAGAAGATAGAGTGAAGGCTGAAGGAGTTGAGAGGATTCGCGACACCATGAGGAAAGCAACAATCCCAACCAACCAGAGCCCCCAGGGTCTAAGCCACCAGCCTGGGAGTGCTTAGGGAGGGACTCAAGGCTCCAGCTATATAGGCAAGGGAGCTATATATAAGTGGGAGAAGAGATCCTTTGACCCATGAAGGCTGGACGTTGTGGGGGGGGGGATACTCGAGGGTGGGGAGGTGAGGTACAGGGGAGCTTGGGTGGGGGTACACCAACATGGAGGCGGGAAGAGGGGGGAAGGGATAGTGAGTTCCTGTGAGGGAGGGGGGGAAATGGGGTAAGGAGTGAACATCTGAAATGTAAAAAATAAAAAATTTTTCAATAAAAAAAAAAAAAAGAGAAAACTATGCAAACTAAAAAAAAAATATTTTTAACATAGAAAGGAAATAATTTTTAACGTTATAAATCCTCTTTGGTAAATAGATATAAGTAGAGATGTATTTTCTTAATAGTTAACAACATTCAATTTATTTCACTAAAAACACTAGTATTTTACCTGATTACATATTTACTGGGCATAAAGTCAAAGACTGCAAGTAAAGTCAAATTTCTGTCATATCTCTTAGAAGCCTAAGGATACTTTGTAGCCTTTGATGCATTAAACCATACATAAATTTGCCACTATACTTTGTGATATTTTATTTTTTCATAATTTGATTGAAAGTCTGAATTACTAAGCCTTGTCTGAAATTTGAGATATGACCTCCTCAAACTAAAAATGGTATTATAATGCATTGATATTAAAAGAAATCATGTCTTAAAGTAAGTGAATAAGGTGAAACCAAGAACTCAGAATTTATTCCCCAGAGTGAGTAACCTGTTTTTTAAGAAGTAGACATGCTATATTGCCAAACCACACAGCTTGTCCATTTTTTGTATATGCTAACTATGCCACAACATGTGTTGAACTACTATACTGTGTGTGTGTGTGTGTGTGTGTGTGTGTGTGTGTGTTAAAAATTTTACTAGGATAGTACTCAAGCTTCCCAGACCACTCTGTTGAACAAATGGCCATAAGGCCATAGGATTCCCTGCCCCTCAAAAAAAAAAATCACTCTTTTGTACTCCTATCAGTCTGAATCTGGGCTCATATTACATAAGAATGGAAAAGGAAGCGGGTGGATTTCTTATTCTCATGCAGTAGCTCCTGTAAGTACATATTTTTAAACATTGTCAAACAATTCTCTTTGGTGGTTGTGAATGATGACGTATTTTGAAAAATATATTTTTCTTTTTATTAACATTTACATTATTTGTATTTATGTCAAAGATTTATAGATGGCATATGGAATTTAAATATAGCAACACTGAAAAAATATATAAAAATAGACAGAACCAAGTGTCACAAAAGCTATACTATATTGTAATAATTCAATATACAATATGAAATTATTTTCAAGAATAAAATATTACTCATTATGTTTCTGAATTCTGTTTTTCATTTTAATTTTACTATTTGAGTGTTAGATACATACTAAAAGTACACACATATAGTACACGTATTCACAAGTGTGTCGGTACATAGATTAGTCAATTTTCTTGTTCAAGGATGTTTAATTAATTTAAATGCAATATTGTGCTGAACATTTGTAAATATACATTTCTTTTTTAATGGATATTAGATGAATGAATATTTTAATCTTGTTGTTTATTGAATGTGATTTATAATGTTCAATAGTCATTTTTAACTTGAATGGATTGACAGTCATCAAAGAGATGCACCTCTGGGTGTTTCTTTGAAAGTATTTCAAACAAAATTTCACTACAGAAAGAAGAATATACATTGGATGAGGCCTCTATCAAGTCTAAAGGGGAAATAGAGAAAGCAAGCTGAACGCCATCATTCATTGTTCTCAGCTTCCTGAGAGTGACCTCAGAGGGACCAGCAAAATCATTGCCTCACTAAGAACATGTTGGCCTTCCAGCTGGGGTGGATTTTAATTCCTCAATGAATATACCCACTTACAAGTTACTTTCCTTTAAATTGATTTTATCAAATTTTTGACACAGTGAGAAAAAACTATTGGTAAAAGCATTGGTAGAGCATATCTTAACCATTTTCTAGTTAAATACATTGAAAGTTCTTAAAACTATATTTCACTTTTTACCTATATTACAATTAATACACAGTAATATAAAATATTGAATTTCACAGTTCCTTCAGGAGTTTATAAGAACTGAGAATCAATCAGAACTAAGAATTTTACCATGGGCCAAATGAATGACAGCCAAGCACTTTACCAGAATACTATAACCTCAGCTCTTTCATATTTACTATTTACATCAGCTAGAATTTAACTGAATTGTGGCCTTGAATTGTTCTATAGTCCACGGAGAACTTAACCTAACAATTTTCATATTTTAGAAGGTGCTTATTGTGTAGCTATGAACAAAGTATGTTTATTTTACTGAAATAAGAAAAAGATTATTTCCTTTATGAAGGAGTATTAATAGATATTTATGGGACATGTTCATATTTCTGAATGTTAGTTAAGAGCAATAAAAATGACAAAAATATAAAATACTATTTATACTCTAAAATTAACCTTACTGCTTAAGTGAACAGTCCTTTAAAGGATTTCAAAACAGTCTTAATATAAAAAAGTATGCTTTTAGTTTGTGACTTTCTTAAATATAAAATAAAGTAGAAAAACTGTAAGTCAACTAAGGAGCTTTTCTATCTGTCTGAAAATAATAAAAATGTTACCTTTGGCTTTTCAACTATTAACCATTTCTCGGCAGATGGCTTTATTCAGTTTGCAGGAAAGCAGGCAATTATTTTAAATCTGTTTAATTAAATATATTTTTAGAAATGCTCTTTGGGGATTTTAAATGATAAGGTATGTTCAATAATATAAAATGTTCTATACATGTTAAAGATATTCAGAATTGAGGAAAATGAATTGAACAATAGATATCACCTAGAAACTTATAAGTTGTCTTTGACATTGCCTCAGGCTATATGAATATTAGAAAAAAACTTTCATTTTAAAACTTTATCCAGAACTTTTAAATCTATATTTCTTACAAGCTTAAACATATGAATTCATATAATTTTATTTTTGACATAAAATCTCTTCATATAGAAATTAAAATTAGTATTTTAAAGCATATGTTGACAGTATTATATCTGTCAATTTGTGAATTTTGTCAAAAGTTGGTCCATAACAGCACCAAAAGATAGTCAAAACACACTTTTTCATGACAATTTACAGTTTCCAGTATTCTAATGAATTTTCTTGAAGGGTAGAATTGAAAAATAAAAGCAAGTTTATTATTTATCAGATATATATTATATATTATATACTGATATATATATATATATATATATATATATATATATATATATATATATATTCACACATGAAACATTTTTTTAATTAAACTCATTCTCCAGTGAATCCTAAATAATTATTTAATGCAGAAATGTTCTGGAATCATTTACAATCTCTTCATCAGCTGTATTTCTCACTCTAAAGTAAAACTTTCCAGGCCCAAACAAAAACCAGGATATCTGTAGTTCATTTGCCAGAGTTACTGAATGTGTATCCAGGATTGACAAAGGATTGATACTGTCAGTCAGCTTTCTAATTAAAAGATGGAGCAATGTGAGAAGAAAAGTTGCTCCTGGAACTTTTTTACTTTCAAAGTTTTAAATATGGATTCTTGTTATGGGGTGATGTGAAAGACAGAGAAGGAGATGATTATGAAAAAAACATTCAACCTTTCCACCCAGTATTTCAAGTCTTTGGACTAACAGCTGTCAGTTGAAATCCACATGCTTAGGTATGAGCCCTAACAAGTCTTTCACATGGAAGTACCTTTTTCAATTTTATTTTATAGAAAAACTTAGCTATATAATTTTGTCTATGGGATACAAGATTACCAAATTAAAATACAGCCTCATGAATATGAAAGCCAGCCTCATTAATGTGACACACATTTGTTAATTATCCTTGGAGGTATATTATTGTTTTTAAATTATAAGGTTTTTAAATGTTTTTCCTCTCATCCAATGAAATCACAATGTCAAAATATAAACTCACTCGATTTCCAACTTGTTAGCAAAATATATACATTATTTCAAGTATGTCATTCATATTTAAATAGGTTTATGTAGGAACAGATAATTTTAAGTTTTGTTGTATACAGGTCATTGGATCTAATAGGGAAAAACACATACAATGTACACACTAAGTAGTCCATACAAAGATAAATTATTTGTGGGATTGTCTAAAATATTTAATGAAGTTTATTAGATATCAATTTGACAAAATTCTTTGATCAGTATCTAATATCTATTTTACTTTTAATGGTATCATGGTACCACATGGAAATATCCAAATTTCTTCCTTCTACAAAACATTTATATGTTGTAATCAAGGCTATGAGATCAGATGTGTACATGAGCTCAACAAACAAAAAGCTAATGTGTATTGTGATAATATAGATAATGAAATGATACATAGCTAAATGGTTGTGAATTCAAACGATATAGTGTCATGAAAATAATTAACATTTGGAATAAAGAATTTAGGATTTGTAGGACAGTGAATTAAATTAAAGAGCACCATAATCAGTCTTTTTTGTATACAGCTGAAACTTACCTGGTAAAACACAAACAAAAATAAGAAACTTTTCTAGTTTACAGAATGAAAGCTTAAAGGTTTTGAGCAAATGTTGGTGTAGTAATATTTAAAGCACAAAACTACATACTTCACAAACAATGCTCAAGAACATATAGCTTCCGCAGGTCACATGCTTTGGGAAAGTTTAGCCTCTGGTCAGGTGTTTGCAAGATGTTTAAAAACCTATAACTAAGGAACCTGTCCTTAAGCAGAACTCTAAGAGGTTTCTTCTGTGATATTTCTTACAGAAAGGGGATGAGAATCTGTGCAAGTCCCGATAAAATAGGGAAAGGTTAAGCATTTGATATAGAAACTGTTCAACCAAAGCTCTTGAGGCTGAGGTGCCTTGATTATGAAGCTGTTGTAGATGCTAGCCATCAAAGAACAGGTCCAGGAGCAAGTTCCATCAACAACTAGACTAGATAACATTTGGAAATAAATCTGCTCTGACTGATAATGCTGATTGGGAAAAGGAAGCATAAATTATTTACATGGAATCAACTTTATTGTAGAATAAAGGGAGGGATTAAAAGAAGCCAGGAAATTTTGGAGTATGACAGTTCTTATGACTCAACAATTTGTATTTCGGAATTGATTACAATTAGCAATCCAGAATATTTATCCAAAGCCTCTGCTAGGAGTTATCAGGCAAGGTTTAAGGACTGTGGAGCGTTGGATTTTGTTGATTTGGACCATTACGTTAAATATTATCTTTATCTTCTATGCCTTCCTTCAAGTTCTTTAAGTAAAATTTATATCATCTCAATATTTATATTTTCCCTCATTCGTTTTATTTTACGTGTATGGATGTTTGGAATGGATATATATGTGTGTGTTCCTGGACCCTGCAGAGATCAAAATCAGAGTCAGATCACCTAGAACTGGATATATTTACGGTTGTGAGAAAAATTGTGCATGCATAGAGACAAAACTGGAATTTTGTGGCAGAAAAATATCTGCCCTTAACTTCAGAGATTCTGTCTACTCTCGTATTAGTTTTCTCTTCTCAGTAAGACACATGTATAAGAATATAAGCAGCACATATTGGCAAGTCATTTATGGCTTTCCGTGGTTTGAAAAACTTTTTTTTTTTTTGCTTATTTTTCTTTTCTTTTTTTATTGGAAATTTTATTTATTTACATTTTAAATGTTATCTCCTTTCCCGGTTTCCCCTCCCGAAACCCCCTATCCCATCCCCCATCCTCTAACCCCCATCCTCTGCTTTAATTAGGGTGCTCCCCAACCACTCACACACTGCCTCCTCCCTGCCCTCGAATTCCCCTACACTGAGGCATCAGAATCTTCACAGGACCAAGGGCCTGTCCTCCCACTGCTGCCCAACAAGGTCATCCTCTGCTACATGTGCTGCTCGAGCCAAGGGTCCCTCCATGTGTACTCTTTGACTGGTAGTTTAGTCTCTGGGAGCTCTGGGGGGATTGGTTGGTTGATATTGTTGTTCTTCTTACAGGTTGCAAACTCTTTCAGCTCCTTCAGTCCTTTCTCTAACTCCTTCATTGAGGACCCCATACTAAGTCCAATGGTTGGCTGCAAGCATCTGCCTCTGTATTTTTCAGGGTCTGGCAAAGCCTTTCAGGGGAGAGTTATATCTGACTCCTGTCAGCAAGCACTTCTTGGCGTCCACAATAGTGTCTGGGTTTGGTGACTATATATGGGGTGGATCCCCAGGTGGTAAATGTCTAGAAATAATTTCTACACCACATTAAAATTTTACTGATATAGTTGATATGTGTAGGCCAAATCTGATTTTTCTTTTTGTGAATTATTATAGATATTCAATACCATTCTCTGACCATTTGGCCATTTCTGTCTTATTATTTTCCTCAAAAGAAACAAAGCATTTTACAGGCATCTGTGAACAAATTCTTTAACACAGAATTGTAAATGTGAAACAATGTTCAGCCAGTAGTTTACTATTAATTATGTGTCACCAATTTGATTCTCTTATATAATTTTATTACCTCGTTGAAAAAAATTACTATGTGCTTTGACTATATTTGACTGTTCTCCAAGCTTCACTAAGCTCTAGGCCCTTTCTTTCTCTGTCCATGCATTTATTTATTTATTTATTGTCATATTCATCAAATCCAATCTGAACTCCCCATACATTCTTGCTTGTATGTTCTTCCACTGCAGTGTGTTTGACTTACCAGGGACAATACTTAAAGAAGACCAACTCTCTCTCTTTCAGCAATTACCAATTGCCAGTACCAGATACCATAGATAAAACAAGACAAAAGGAACGGAAAAAAAAAGTGAAACAAAGCAAAAAGATAAAAGTCCAGTACAAGAACATTTTACCAATTTAGTACTGATTACCAGTGAGTTTCTATATATGGCCAGACATTACAGCCTGATGACATTGCTGTTAGCTACTGTCCAGTATACCATGGTCAGGCCTCTTTGATGAAAATACCACACAAAAATGGAAATACCAAACTGGAACTTAGAAGTCTCGTCACCACAGTATACTTTCTGTAGTACTAGAAGATGCAGGGCACATCACTGGATGAGAAAATTAATCATCGGTCTTATTCAGCTTTGAAACCTGTGAGCTTCACAAACATGGACTGGCAAGACATGTCTACTGTTGAAGTAGTGACACAATCATGAGGAGAGCAATCAGCAACTATGGCAACTGCACATAGGAGCTCACAGCAGTTGTGACCGTATGCAGAAGTTCTATGTGAGTTCAAGTAAGACAAAATCCCATTTTAAAGAGAAGAGAACGACTTGAAGTTTCAACACTAGCCAAGAAGCTATTAGCAATTGATAGATTCTTGAAAAGGAATTTGTTGATTAATATATTTATATGTACTGCTGCTTTAGTAGAATTTAACTGCTCCACTCACTAGCACAACTCAACCCTGTAAAAGTATTGAATTTATATTATTTACTTATTCTGTCAGATTTTCATAATTTTTCCAATCTTATCAATCATTAACATTCAACATGTCCTCAATTGTGCAATTAACATAATCACATAATTACAAGTGAACAATGATAGAAGTTATTTCTAAGTTATATCATTAATAATATATCAAACTTTTAAAATACTGTGTCATATTAGTTTCATTATATAATATGTAAATTGTTTATTTTTTGAATGGGATAATTTCTTTAGTCCTTATATAACTTTTCTAAAAGAGGTTAAATTTTCTATTTTTAATACAGAACAATAAATATGGGCTGATTTTAATCACATTTCAATGAGTTAGCATTATATAAGATGTAAAAGTAAACATTTTTATTTATATCCTCCACATATATAATCACAATTTTATCCACTAATTAAAATTTCCAAGAGCAAATCAGTAAGAAATGTGAAATAGGTTATCTTATTTTTATAGCATTCCAAATGTGATGTTTTAGAAAATTGAACAGTAATTTATATTTATAATAATTTTTAAAGTAATATTTTCCTATGTATCAAAATATTTCCAAAAATCAAACTCATAGATATAGAGCTAGCTGGAGAAACAAAGAAAGGAAGAAAGAGAGAGAGAAGGAGAGAGAGAAAGAAAAAAAGGAAGGAAAAACGACAAAGAAAGAAAAATATATTTCAGATTACATTTTAACCCAACAATACTTATTTAACTAAATTAACTAAAATCATTTTAGTAGTGTTTAAAGGATTTTTTTCTTAAATATCCCATTAATCCTAAAAGAAACAATACACAAAAAACAAAATTATAACATGTCAAATCTTAAGAAGAAACATTCACAAAGTACCATTAGGAGATTTCAACAGTACTGAGACCTGCTCAGGTTAACCTGCCAACTGTCCTATTTGCAAGTAAAATTTGCCCTCTTTCCTAATCAGCTGCTGGAGAGCTGATTATTTTCCATTTATATAATGCTATCTGCCAGCCTCTCAAATGTTTTAGTCCTTACTTTAGGACCATCTCAGACTCATTAGCCTTCTATCTGACAGAGCCAATGAGACTGTCTGACAGCCAGAGACTAGGAACAGTCATGCCTCTGAGAGGCAAGATCCTTTCAGGGATTATTTAAAAATAAAAGATTAACTTTACATGTCATATATTTAAATACAAATTTATATATAAAATTAACAAAGCCAAATATGCAATATTAATTTTAATAAACCAGTGTAGCTTTTTATTTTGATATAACGAGAGTTATTTTTTTTATTTTTAATAAGTATTGAAACAATATCCTTTCTGAAAATTTTAATTTCTTTTCCTCAACAAGCTAACTTCTTTAATCATATCTAGCTAATATTGAAAACATAATTTGATCATAACCAAAAATCAAGTAGTGTCATTTTAATTTTTTAATTGAGACAGTGTATAATTATTTCTATTTTTACAATGTATTAGCTTACATTTGTAATAAATTTGAAGTCACAGTTTGAACTAAACTTTGTTTCATAAGCAATTAATTTAAGTGTGTCTATGAATTAAATGAATTCGTAACTTAAACTATCAAGAACTTGATAAAGAAGGACAGATTTTTTAAAGTCTATTATCAGTTATAAGATAAATTATGTGTGCAAATAGTTAATTTTGATATGAGTTAGCTTGAACAAATGAACTATGTGGTGAGGACATTTCAAACAGTGTTCCATGGTCAGTGTAGGTCTACAGAAATCAGCTTGCACTAGTATCCTATGCTATTTATGTCATCTGTCTAGAAAATCCAAGCTTGCCAGTCTACTTTGATTTTGAGGCAAGCAAATCACTTGGAAGGGTATAGAATGTTACAATGTGTCATAAATTTACATAAAAGAGCTATAAAAACCTCATGGCTTCATGATTTTTCTGCTAGGCACTCTAAGCCCAATTATTCAGTAATTTGGAAGAATTAAAGAACTGGTCTGGGGTCACAGAGTTAACGGCCACACCTGAATTAGAATCGGATGATTTCTAAGCTGTGGTTATTTCCTGTTTCTTTCACTGTTTTCTTAACCATCCTATTGTGTATATTTCTACAGTGGTCTTTTTCATTCATACTATTACTACTAATGATAGAAAGTAGAAACAAAATGGTAAATTACCTATAATATCAATAAAATGCCTTTAAGTGATTTCAAATGAATACCTTATTTTTTAAAAAGTCAATTTAAAGATTACATTGTGAATTTGTATTAACACTATGAATTTTCCAAAACGTGGACAGTCATTATGTCATTATTTATACATACATAGGCAATAATATTTCATTGTAATGTAAATTGTGGATCATGTGCTAATTTTGTGGTATGTGGTGTATGTGTGTTGTGTTTATATGTGTGTAGATATATGTATGTTCAATTGCCTATGTGGAATGTTCAAGAAAGAAAAGAACTTCAAGAATTGTTCCTCTCTATCTTCCAATGTTTTTTACAGCTAGGGTTTTCTCACTGTTCTGGAAATCACCAAGTAGACTAAGCTGTTTGGCCCTTGGCCTCCAGGTATTTACATTTCACTGTGTCTCTAGACATAGGATTACAATCACTCTCTAAGATATTTGACAGATTTAAGATGGCTTCGTTGAATCAACTTCACATCCTACAGATTGTGAAACAAGTAATATACTTACAAAACTATCTCAGATGCCCAGCAAATGATGCATTGATATATAATTTCAAGGACTACATAAAAATCACTGGTTTCAATATGTGCAGTGGTTTCTCATAAAATGAAAACTAGCATTGCTATGTAACTCAGCTAATGCAGTCCTAGAGATATAGCTAAATATCCTACTGCAGAGATAGTTACACACCCATGTTTATTCCTGATCTATTCACAATAGCAAAAAGATGGAATTCACTGAGATATGTAACAACTGGTGGATCGGTTTTAGAATCTTGCTCATATACACACTAGACCTTATTCATTTTTAAAGAAAAAAAAAAACTTGGAAAATAACCAGTGCTGGATAAAATAAGATGGGTTTTCACTTATGTGTATCCAGCATACTATTTCTAGTGCTTGTATTCCCATTTATGTGAAACACTGCATGAAGGTCAACTAGCTAGACATAGGCTCATGAGATAAGACAACAGATTTTAAGGGAGAGGAAAAGGAGAGTAATAGAACACATAAGATTAGGAAGTGTTAGGGAAATTGGGTGTGGCTTTGAAAGAGTTGGAGAGCACATGAGAGCAGACTGAGCAGAGGGAAGAAAAGAAATAGGGAACAGCTCAAACTGTAGGAGGAGCTAAAGTGGGAGGAGTTAGGAGAGGTAGAGGAAAAAGGAAGACGAGGAGCGAAAGAGGGCAGAGGCTATGTTAAATAATTATTTCAACAGCAAACAAATCGAATACGGGTGAAGACCTTTGAGTAAACCACTACTGCACATATTAGTTGAAAAGAACAGGGCAGGAGAGATGGCTCAACAGTTGAGGACCTTATTTCTCCTCACACAGACAGCACCTATTCAAACACAGACACACACACCATATGCACAAACACACACATGCACACACACACAAACACACATGCACACACTCACGCACACAAACACGCACAGAGACACACAGATCAAATAATTCCTTAATGGGAACTTTGTGAGTATAATTATCAGGAAACTAAAATTAAAATAAATATGAATAAATACCAGGAAGACATTGAAAGAGTGTTACCAAATTAAGATATCACATTGAGTAGGATCGAAGTTCTTCAGAGGATCATTTTCAGTGTGGTTCCCAGATGTGTAAAACACAAGTCTCTTCACATACTAATGAAATTACCTTGTGATTTTTTTTTTACTATAGTCTAAATCTGATATCATTATCTGAGCAAGGTATGGCCAAATTCATCTGTTAAAAGTACCACACCCATATAGGTATATATGTGTATGTGTGTGTGTGTGTGTGTGTGTGCACGTGTGTAAAATTAAACTTTGAACAATAGGAAAATGAGTCTAACTGAAAAGTGAGATAATATAGGCTTAACAATGTAAATAGAATAAGTTTTAATTCATATATATATATATATATATATATATATATATATATATATTCACATAAATATGCATGTATGCACCTGCAGTGTATGTTCCTATATACTCTGTAGATCAAGGAGAAAAATAATAATTAAAACACATTTTAATGATGGACTGCAACATGAGACATTTTAAGAGAAAGACAGACAAATGCCAGTAATAAATATAAGGGTTGTGTGAACATTGATCTTGTAATAATACTGCCGCACAATATAATAGTTTTACAATGTTTGCACTATAAAAATGACAGAAAAGTTATCATCTCAGCCGATAAGATGTTTTAAAGACAATAACCCAGAGAAATTGTCTCCCAGATAATAAAATCTCAAAAATAAGGCTCTTATTGTATGAGTCTTTTCTCCTTTTGTTTTCATTTGTTTGTTTGCTTTTTTGGTTTTGTTTTGTTTTATTTTTTCATTAATCTTGCCCCTTCTTGTTTCCTGCCTCCAGTAAACATTATTTATCAGTATCAAATTACCTTTGACTTTTCTTGTTATTCCTTTTGGTCTGCACTAGATCCAAGTGCTAGGTCATAAGCAGGAAACAGAAGCTGCAGCCAAACTGGCCTTTCTGCTCCTTGTGTACACATTATAGATAGGCTTACAGCAAGGTCAGCCAGGGAAGCAGTGACCACCTGCTCTCCCACTGAGAACAAAGTCACCTTCACAGTATGCAGGAAAGTTCTGCCACTCTCTCTGTTCCTCTCTGTAGGGAGAAACCTCTCTGGTGAGACTCTGAACCTGACCTCCCAAGCCTGACAAGGCAGTCTTCAGGATTCCACACTGTTTTGTGGCTAACACCACTGCTTCACACTGTTTCAGATTTCCACCTCTGACATGCCATGCTATCCTTAAAGTGAAGAAGTTGAGTTTTTATCATAGTGTTAGCTTTTCTTCGACTTATTTTATGTCACATCGTAGATTTTTCTTGAGTTTGATGATGACAACATTTTTTACCTCTGAGGCGTTGTCTTCCATCTTTGAGTTCATAAAAAGACACAAGACCTTATCCTGTTTGCTTACCATGTATTCCAGATATTCAAATTAATGTATTATCAAAATAGCTTTTGCTTTCACTAACAATGTTGTAACAAGAGTCAGACTTGTGATAATCTAAAATCACCAAAAACCAAAACAAAGTAGATAATATAATAGTAAATAGAGTAGATTACAAGAAAAGTTCACTGAACCTTTAAAATCAGAAACAAATGAGGTAAGAACCTGTGTGTATTTTTATAGTACCTAGCAGTTTATATATAAGCAGAGAAAGTAGAAAAAAATGTGTTTCTGTCTTACCAAAGAGGAGCCATTACTTATTTTTATTTGAAACTATACACATTTCGATTCCATATTAAAACATAAAAATGTAATAATCTAGTTCTTTAGAAATGGAGACTTTTAGGTTATCATTTCATATATCTATGTGAATCATCAGGACTGTGATTATTTCAAACTAAATACAATAAAAGGAATAATTATTTGAAACATTTTATGGATTTATGTAGTTTGGGTAAATATTTCAGATTTTATTAATTCTTGCTCTTCTTTGAGAGAAAAATGAAATCATGTTCTACGTTTGCATTGATATTCATATTGAGGAGAAGAATTTTTCAGCATTTTCTGCTCTGTTTAAGAAGAAGAGGAATCACTTCTTGCTTCTACTTAGCATTATCTTATATCTAATCAAGTAAAAAATGGAAACCATGTAATGACATTTCTCTACACTTTTATATTCCTTATTTTTCTCTACTTGAGATAACATCAATCTTCTACCATTTTTCTGATCCTTTTTTTCAATTAGAAGTGTAGTAATGTTCGTTCACCTTTGATTATGAAAGGAGAAAACTATTGGAAACAAAACACTAGTAGTTTAATTTGACCATGTACTATAAATAAGAGGTATGCCTAATTTGGTTTAATTTATAGTATCTAAAACATTGAAAGATACACAGAGAGCTCTGGAGGGTCTGATTGGTTGATACTGTTGTTCTTCCTATGGGGTTGCAAATACCTTCAGCTCCTTCAGTCCTTTCCCTAATTTTTCCCTCTCTTTCTCCATCTCCTCCTTTTCCTCCTCCTCTTCCTCTCCCTCCTCTTCCTCTCCTTCTCCCACCTCCTCCTACTCCTTCCTTCCTATTCCTCCTCCTCCTCTTCTTCCTCCTCCTCCTCCTCTTTGTCTTCCTCTTCCTTTTGATATAGGGTCTCCCTATATATCCCTGGATGTCTTAGAACTCACTTTGTATTCCAGGCTTGGCTCAAACTCACAAAGATCCACATACCTCTTTCCTCAATTCTGGGATTAATGGCATGTGCTAATATTCTTAGTAGGTTATGCTTTGTTGTTGTTGTTGTTTTTATTGTTGTTGTTTTGTTGTTTGGTTTGTACTCATTTTTCATTTTGGCTTTTTTTTTTTTTGCATCAATCAAATTTTGATCTATGCTTCTCACAACAGTCTCAGCAGTCTTATGCATCATCTCATAACTAGTATAGAATTGAAGATGTGTGTCTAGTAATTTCAATTATATTAGTAGTTAAATGACTCTGTTATTCTATACACTTCATGAACATCTCCATCTA
The DNA here is from genome assembly GCA_021653895.1 of Mastomys natalensis. Taxonomy (NCBI): domain Eukaryota; kingdom Metazoa; phylum Chordata; class Mammalia; order Rodentia; family Muridae; genus Mastomys; species Mastomys natalensis. The sequence goes on along the minus strand of JAJTUV010002116.1, from coordinate 467,169 downwards.
ATTAAACTACCAGGTCTGCCAGGGAGCCCAACCTGTTTTACATAGTGAGATCCAAGATAGCCAGTGACATGTAAGGAAATCATATCTCAAAGAAAAAAAATAGAAGAAAAACTATAACCAAGAATTATCAGTCAACCTGAGCATACTTTACTTATTTTCCAAGAACCTGGAAGATACCTGTGTGATAAGATGAACATTTCTCCTAATTTGGACTAACTTGGGCCACCGTTGAGAAAACAAAGTCTGGGACTTGAAAGCTTGTTGGTTATTTAGTATTAACTTCTGACACATAAACAAAATTAAGCTCCTTTGCTGAATCATGTTGACAGTGCTGGTGACATTTTACAATACACTGTCTTACTTCTTTTACCATGTATTTTGTTTATATAAGAGTTCAGTCTCAATTTAAATGCACCCCACAAATTTAAACACTTGAAGTAAAATTTCCTTGTTTATCTTACCTATCAAATAGTTTCTAATCATGTAAATAAATTTCTATACTATAACCACTTATAGTGATCCACATATACTGATTTTTTTACCTTTTAATGATTGTAGTGAAAGAAACTGTCGTTTTCAAAAGCGACATAGCCATTGATAAATTTGTACCAGTAAATAATTTCAGAAACAATATAGTTATTAATGATTGCGAAAATGTTTACAATTATGCAGAGTAGAGTTTAATTCATTTTAATTTTGTCACAATACCTTTTGCTTTTTTAATACTGGCATTAGAATACACAAAGCCATGTAAAATTATATTCAAATCAATTTGACGAACACTGAATATTAATTACTTAATCAGATTCCACTATTTGGAAATTACTCAGTTAACTCGACATGTTTTATGGCATCATCTAAGTGAAGTTAATGAATGGGCACTCTATTATCATCTACAGTAATTAAATACAAATGAAACAGCAAATGAAACACAAGTCTCTTAGTATCCTGCCCTTTAAAGTTGTTCTACTACAGTAGGCACAGCACAGATAAGCCCTGAGTAATTTAGATTTTTCTTGTTATAACCGTAAATCATGCTGAACACTTTTGGAACCTGGATTCATAAGCAATTATAATCAGTTTTATCTATATTTTTAATAGTAGATTTATAAATGTATTGGTAAAATCACCAGGGGTGACAAGAGAGATATTGTATTTAGAAAAAGGAGGGGTATAGGGCAGGGTATGGTGAGAGTACAAGAAAGTGGATATTATGTAATTATAGCAAACAAAATAAATTCTAAAAGTTTATAAGTACACACAAAGTTTTTTTGATTTGTATAATATTGATCATCATTATTTACATTATTACACCCATATAATATATGGGTATATATTGGCTATGGTAAAATGGAATGAGACTCTTTCATAAATATTAATATAAAATTTATTATTTCTTTTAGCTCATTATTGAGAGTGAGACAGAGAGTCTGAATATTCAAAATTTAAAATGTTTTTTGAGTTTCAGCAATGTATCATATGTAGAAAATTTAACATCTACTCTCAAATGATATCAAAACACATTTACACCAAAAATTGAGTGTGATATTATATACTATATGCTCTCTGTACAACTGTAGAAAATGAGCTCCTAAAATGTTTAGGAAAATAAAGAGTTGGAAGATATAATATTAAGCAAGATGAAACAAATTTACCCAAAAACCCCTGTATGTTCTCTCATATATGTTTATTTTAGTCTATAGTATGTACAGACACATACATACACACACAGACACACACACACACACACACACATACACATACACACACACATGCACACACACAGTATAAAGATTATAAAAGAGATCCAGATGAAGTTATGCTATATAATGAGAAAGGGCAAAATTAAAAAAAAATAGGAAAAATGCTTTTTTTTATTGGATATTTTATTTACATTTCAGATGTTATCCCCTTACCCCATCCCCCCCCCCAAGAACTCCCTATCCCATTCCACCTCCTCCTGCTTTTATGAGGCTATGCTCCCACCTACCCCCTCACTCCCACCTCCCCACCCTCAAATTTCCCCCACCCCCACTGGGTGTCCAGCCTTCATGGGACCAAGGATCTCCTTTCTCACTTATGTTAACAAGGCCATCCTCCCCTACATATACAGCTGGAGTCATGGTCCTTCCCTATGTAGTCCCAGGCTGGTGGTTTAGACCCTGGGAGCTCTGGTTGGTTGGTATTGTTCTCCTCATGGGGCTGCAAACCTTTTCAGCACCTTCAGTCTTCTCTTTAACTCCTCCATTGCGAACCCTTGATCAGTTCAATGGTTAGCTGTGAGCATAGCTGTATATGTCAGGCTCTGGCAGATTTCTAAGGAGACAGCTATATCAGGCTCCTGTCAGCAATGCACCTCCTGACATCCACATCAGCGTCTACCTTTAGTGACTGCACATATGATGGATACCCAGGTGGAATGGTCTCCAGACAGCCCCTCCTTCAGTTTCTGTCCCACACTTTGTCTCCATATTTTCTCCCTTGAGTATTTTGTCACTCCTTCTAAGAAGAACCGAAGCACCAACACTTGGTCTTCCTTCTTCTTGAGCTTTATGTGGTCTGTGAGTTGAATCTTGGATATTTCGAGCTTCTGGGCTAGTATCCAATTATCAGTGAGTGAACAGCATGTGTGTTCTTTTGTTATTGGCTTACCTCGAAATAGAGTGCAAAGCTACCTCTAACTCCATTTTCACCTCCATCTTAGGTAATTTTTTTCCCCATTTCAGTGAAAGATACTGAATTCAGTCTTCTGGGTATTGAAATAGCAAGAATCATAAAAAGAATAAGTAATGTAACTGATAGTGCAAATATAAGAGCTACAGGCAAAAACTCCCATTGCTCCATGGTGGCCTTCTAACTATGTCACTGAGTTATATAGTTATTTACTATGTACATATTTCAGGAACATCCTTATATAGCTGAGTAAGTTTGTGCAGATTTATTTGCATAGCATGTTATTTATTAAAAAAAAAAACTATAATAATGAATAAAGGAATATAAGCACATGGCTGTTTAGGATGCAAAGCCTTCGTATTCTTCTTTCTTTAAAGTAGTCCACCCTAAAACCAAAGATTAAATCCCAGTTTCTGATTCATGAAAGGTATATTATAAGTCAAAAAGTCAAAATAGATAGGATCAGTTGCAGCTGTGGCAGTCTGTCATGTCTGTTCACATTGCTGCTAGGCTCCTGAAAAGCTCACTTTGAAATGCACTTTTAAAATTCAAAGGAGAAACACTTAAAATTTAAATTTGTGAAAAGAAAGGTTTTTTTGTTGTTGTTGTTGTTGTTTGTTTGTTTGTTTGTTTTCTGGGAAAAATCCTGTGCTTAACCAAAACAAAAAGCAAACACAAATGTTTTTTAAGACAAACAAGAAAATCGCTTGTGAATTGGCTTCCTATGGAGAATGATAGAGCTTATGGAATCTTGGAAGATATACAGTTTACATGTGTTAAATATAAAAACCATCCTATTATTTGGAGAACTAGCACATTAAAATAAAAAGAACATAAAGGCTTGGAGGAAACACTCCTGTGTATGTGGGTGAAGTATCCTGCACAGTGATGAAATCCGACTAGGCTGTACCTTGAGGCAGTGAATGGTGAGAAATACCCCAGGACTCACACTGATAAAACCTAATCTACCGATGCTCACAACAATTTTCAATGCATTGATTCTTTGCCTATGAAGAAAAAGCCACAGTAGCCACTTTCTTTGGAAAACAGAATAAAAATCAAAGAACTCTGTAGGGGGTAGACTCTTACTCCTGACAGATCTGGGATATGTTTGATTTTTACTTAAACTTTTAATAAGTAGAGATGAGGTAACAGGTGACAGCTGTAACTCTGATAATTAAATGATTTAATCCTCTAGCTTTATAATCAATATTCAGGAAATGTGATAAATCTATTCATAAGGTCACATTACGTTTTGTTCTCAAGGTAAAATTTACTGCTGTTTTCTTTTTTTATGGTTAAATTGCCACATGTGAAGAAATGATTGTCTTTTGCCCAGAAACAACAAAGTTAAGAACAGCTGTAAAATATTCTGACAGTCAGAAGAGAATTGAGTAACAAGTATAGTCCATGTCACAAAACATATTGAAAGTAAGTGTTGAGAGGTAGAAATTCTCCAAATTCTCTGAGAGTAAACCTTAGACTTGGCAAGCCAACCAACCAATATATCAATACATTTTTATGTATATGATTTCTGAGTGGTAAAAGATAAAGATACTTGATGACAAAGGGCAAGGAAACAGATACCATATTTAACAAAATAACATTGTAAGTGAATGAATGATCTCTCTCTCTCTCTCTCTCTCTCTCTCTCTCTCTCTTCTCTCTCTGTCGCTCTCTTTCTATCTCTTCCACATACTACATATGTGTAAGTTATGAAACACTTTCATTTAGTGAAAAGAGAAACATTATTTTTCTTTTTTCTAACAATTAATATATAGATCTAGGATTTTAAACTATTGATTCTCAGTCAACGGCCTTATTTTTTATAATCTTCCTCCTGCTCCCCTGCTCTTTCTCTCTATATCCCTCCCTTCCTCCTCAATTTCCTTCTTTCACTTTCTCTTTCTTTCCTCTCCTCCATCTCTCCATGTGGTTTTTTGTTTTAATAGACTCATGTATAACATCATTTCCTAGTCATTTTCTATAATATATGAAACTGTAGGTAATAAATCCCAATAGCTAGGATTTAAAAGCAGTACATACAGAATTATCCTGTTACGAATTTACAAATCATTGTTGGCACTTGCTATTGTCCTAATGGTGGTTGATTTTTGTCTATTGCATCATGTGTCAGGACACTGTGCTCTATATTTGACTTATTTGAAACATACCTAGTATTTAAAAGGTTGTAGTTCACAGACCACTGAAGCTTGCTATTCTTCTCATTCACTTGCTGGGAAACACACATACCAAACACAATTATACAATATAATATAATAAAAGGATTTGTACTGTCTTTTTTTATGTGAAACCAAGTGTGAAAGGTTCAAATTTTAATGATCTTTCAATTTTTAGCATGCCTTATTCTGTGCAGTTATCTCAATTAAATTTGAAATTATTCAGTATGTAAAAAAAGTCTTAAAACATTCAATTTACTTTAAAGAACTTTCATTAGAGATTAATTGATTAGGTTCCTCTGTGAACAATTAATTTTCTAAAAGTTTACATTCTAGAAAAATTTCAAATACTTGAAAATGACTTTTTACACTGAGTCAAAATATTTTAATTATAATTAAAATTCAAAATTCAAGTTTATGTGTTTGGTTGGATACAGAACACAGGAAAGAAAATTTTTGTAGAAATGTTTCACTCCTTGTGACCTCATACTTTCTGCTAAGCTTTAATGGTATGACTTCCCACTGTTGAAATAAATATTTTGTTTTATTGTCTGCTTGAAACCCTGCCTGATGTCTTCATTATATTATAATCATGAAAAGCTGAAAACATTGTAAACCATTCTAATGTTCAATATTTCTGACACAGTGTTAATTTCAATCATTACATGTGTGTTGTTTAGTCCTGATATCTGCTTCATTTTCTGAATAGTCAAATGGTCAGCATCTTACCTTTCTTGGTTTTCTTTTTTTTGTTGTTGTTGTTTTTTTTGTTTTGTTTTGTTTTTTCGAGACAGGGTTTCTCTGTGTAGCCCTGGCTGTCCTGGAACTCACTCTGTAGACCAGGCTGGCCTCGAACTCAGAAATCCACCTGCCTCTGCCTCCCAAGTGCTGGGATTAAAGGCGTGCGCCACCCCCCGGCTTCTTGGTTTTTTATCATGGTAGTAGACCTGTTCTTACTACATTAAAGGAAAGAAGAAGGTTATCCTTTTTGGTTAAGATCAACATAAATAATTCCTCCAAGGTTTGCAGAGGACAGAATGTAGCAAAAATTAGATTTAGGTTTTTAATTTTTTTGAAAAAAATGCTTCTTTCATTCAATAAACTGCAATCATATTTCCCTTACATCACTCCTTGATCTACCTCACCAATACCCACCCCAATGTCCACTTCCCATTTTCTTCTTCTGAAAAGAACAGGATTCCAAGACAGCCAAACAGGACAAAACAAAATACAATAAGACAAGACAAAAGTTCTCTTATCAAGCCTGAATAAGGTAATCCAATAGGAGGAAAAGTGCAGGCAAAAAAGTCAGATATATACCTGAGTCCGTTGCTAGAAGTATAACGAAAACACCAAGCTAACAACCATAAGATACACACAGAGGATGTGGCACAGACCCCATGCAGGTCATGAGCTTGTTCCTTCAGTCTTTGTGGGCCAATGTGAGCCCTGGTTAGTAAATTCATTGAGCCAAATTCTTCTGGTGTCCCCTTTCACCTATTACTCCTAAAGTATTTCCTTCCTGTCTTCTTAAGAGTTCCCTCCAGTGAATACTGATTTCCTGGTGTATGTGTTATCTTTAATAGTCCCTAAGAGAATCTATAAACTTTGTCCTTTTACTCACTGGTGACATTGTCTTCGCCCTTTATGAGGGAAACTTCTCTTGGCAAGAGAGCTAAATCAACTACAGAAAGCTAAAATCAATTAAATTTCAGAGTTGTTAGGCCCAGTATCAATGGATACATCTAGAAAATACTCTTGCATCCAGGCTGAGAAAACACAGCAGAAGATGGACCAGAAAGATTGTAAGAGCCAGAAGGATAAGGAATTTGTCATATGATTGTATATCTTCATAATATCAGACACTTCACTCACGGAGACCTACCAACATGAATGGCCAAACAAGAGTTGAACAAAGTTGACACTAACGAACATGCAAAACTGGGCAGAGCAAACCCGTGAGGCCTCACCCAACACAGAGAACTAGGGAACTATTGGCAACTGAAGAAATGGTGAGAATGTGAGGAGAGTTTTTATGCAGGAAAGAGTACACCAGTTGACTATCCAGTGCCAAATGATCATCCTTATAAACATACATACAAGTACCATGATAGAAACTGAATAGATAATATCTATGCATACATATGTATGTACCTGTAAATATATGCATAGCCTAACAATAAAAAAAGCTATGAATTTGAAAGAGGGTGCAAAGGTATAAATTCGAGGGTTTGGAAGACAGAAAGGCAAGAAAAAATTTTGAAAGTACATTATGTTCTAAAAGATAAGGAAAAAATGTAAGAAATAATTTTTCTTCTGTAATGAATAATTACTAAAATTGTGTTTATTCTTTCTCAAGGTTGTGATTTTTGGATATGAAAGGTAAGTTATATCCATAAATCTCACCAACATGGCTGCCTAAGCAAAATTTGTAAATTTCTATAGCAGTTGACAGGATGACTTGGAAATCATAGGATTCTACCTCTACTTTAGAGAAAAGGAGATAGAGTCTTTTTCATGAATGTCCCTCTTAAATAGTTACATAATATGAAGTGGTCAATCCTGAATTCACATAGATAGAAGCAAATCTAAACAACTTATATAGGTTGTATTTACACAATTATATGTAAATATATATGTGTGTGTGTGTGTGTGTTGTGTGTGTGTGTGTGTGTGTGACAATAAAATAAAGGTCAAGAATATTAGAGGAAAGGCTTGGGAGTTATTAGTTGAAGGAAGTGGTTAAATGTTTTACCATTCTAACTTAAAAAGTAAAATATAAATAGGGAAACTACAATAGAAAATGAAGAAAAATCAGCGGAAGAGGAGGAAGAGGGGAAGATGGAAGTGAAGGATGAGGCAGAGAAAGAGGAAGAATAGAAAAGAGAGGAAGATGACATCATACTCTTCTAGGCAACCAGAAATTACATCTGTTCTTTAAAGACAATGAGCATGTTCCTGCCATAGACTTTGGGTTTATGGTTCTATTTGCTTTCCAATTTCCCCACTTTTCCATGTTTTTCTGTAGTATTTTGATTAAGATTCAACTTTACTAGAAATACGTTCCTGTTTAAGTTTTCTAGATACATGCTTGATTTCCACTACCATGTTCATTTAGAGTCTGATTGTATTTCATTTCTGCAAGTGCATATACGTGTTTGTTTATCCTTTCAGTTGTTTACCACCAAATTATTAAACTATATGGTGCTACATTATTGCATACTGTTCTAATGAAATTTGCAATACTGTATAACACATATTTAACAATAAATAATCTATAACTATGTAATGGAACCATTGAATTGATTAAGCATAAGTATCAATAGAGATAGCTTTCTATTTAATGGACTTCCCTATTCTATCTCAATTTTTTTATCAGGTTAGTAGATTTATTCCTTTTAGTCTTAATTGTACTTCTTTTCTGTTTAACTTAAAATCTATTTTCAGTGAAACCTATACCTTATGCTATATTTATTTGTAATTTCTTCAAATTTGATAAATAAAACATCATTTTTGACAACTCCCACTAATAGATGATTCTTCAATTTTTACTGTTTACTTGTGTTTTGTCACTGCTGTTCGCATTGCTTGCTTTTTATGACAAAAAAAGCCAAGTAATTAATGAGAAAAAAAAGTGTAGTAAAGTTGAAGACAGCTAAGTAAAATACACTGTATCACCTTTCCCTCATCCTCATCGAATATAACCTATTTCACAAACGTTTCAATTTCCCCATGTTATTTCCTGACTCAAGATTGCTTCTGACATCAGTCATTTTGCCATGTGTCTACTCACTCATAGTTAGTATCCCTAAAAGGAAAAATGAAAGCATTGCACATAAAAAAAAATGCTGTGCCTAGTCCTAAGAAGTCAGAGAAATGATTATTTACTCTAGAGCTAACAATTCTGACTTGTGTGGTGTAAATTGCTTACTGTGTCATAGTTGGCTGACCTGAGGCTGATATCTATTTCCTGTTTACGTTTCAATATCCTCTGAAATTGGGTTTTTATTAGAAAACAAAAGTGAATCTTGGGAATATACTTTTGCTGAAAATTAAATTCATAGCTTGTCAAAAGTAGCAAACCCTTGCTCATTTTTCTGTATTACGATCACATGTGATCATAGCCAAAAAATATACATCATTTTAATCTAATTTGTTTGGTATCATAGTTCAAGAAACTTAATGTCATTGTGTCTGCATGAGTCTCCTTATTTTTAGGAATGAGAGGGAAATATAAAGCAAATTCTCTTGGCTGAATGGTAATGATTCTCTTGAAAATTAGTAATTATTTTAAGCTGGAATTTCAGCAATATCAACATGTATGTGACAAATAACATTTGTGAATAGTGATCCACAAAATCATGATGGCAGTAGTGTCTGACTAGACCCTGAAGACAATGCAGCTAAGGGCTAATAACATTCAGGGCATGGCTTTCCTCTAAGTGCTACACATCAGTACAAACTTCACGCCCACAAACCGCACAAATTCATTTCCTACAAGTTTAAAGGTCAGCCTTATAAAATCATGGCAAAAGTGTGAACCATATATTCTTCAGGTACTAGGAAAGAATCTCTATCTTTTCTCTATCATTCCACCTGTTGAATCTCATGTCTTCACATTGGGCTTGGGCTTCTTTCCTTAATCAACCTACCAGACCCTCCAGAGCTCCCAGGGATTAAACCACCAACCAAAGAGTACACATGGGAAGTACATGCTGACAGGAGCCTGATATAGCTGTCTACTTAGAGGTCTGCAAGAGTCTGACATATTCAGAGGCAGATGCTCACAGCTAACCATTAAACTGATCACATGGGGTTCCCAACAGAGAAGATAGAGTGAAGACTGAAGGAGTTGAGAGGATTTGTGACACCATGAGGAAAGCAACAATATCAACCAACCAGAGCTCCCAGGGTCTAAACCACAAGCCTGGGAGTGCTTAGGGAGGGACCCATGGCTCCAGCTATATATGCAAGGGAGCTATTTATAAGTGGGAGAAGAGATCCTTGGTCCCATGAAGGCTGGACATCGTGGGGGCTGTTATTTGAGGGTGAGGAGGTGAGGTACCGGGAAGGGTGGGTGGAGTACACCATCATAGAGGCAAGAGGAGTGGGGAAGGGATAGGGAGTTCCTGGAAGGGAGCATGGAAAAGGGGGTAAGGGGAAAACATCTGAAATGTAAATAAAATTTCCAATTAAAAAAAAAAAAAGAGTACACGTGGAGGGACCCATGGCTCCAGCCGCATTTGTAGCAGAGGATGGCTTTGTTGAGCATCAATGGGAGGAGAGGCCCTGGGTCCTGTGAAGGCTCGATGCTCCAGTGTAGGGAATTCGAGGGCAGGGAAGCAGGAATAGGTGGGTGTGTGGGAAAGCACCCTAATAGAAGCAGAATGGGGGAATGGGATAGGATGTTTCTGGGGGTGGTAGGAAACCCGGAAATGGGATAACATTTGAAATGGAAATAAAGAAAATACCCAATTAAAAAGCAAAATATTTGTAATTACATTTGATCTAGTGGGATACTACAGGGTCAAGTTCCACTTCCTGAGCGTCAGTTTGAAAGCCTTCTGCATAGTATAAGGTAAAAGAGAATACTATATGGACATTTTTGAAAATGTCTAAATAAAACTAGAACATGTACACAGCCATCTGCATATGTGTTGTTGTTTTATGTATTATATATCACTTTTCTCTGAGAAACATTGGCATTTTCGGGAAAGTCAGTTGATTACATAGCATAGCAGCCTGTCTCTGGAAGCCCATGCACAGTTTATTTTCAGAGAAGTGTACTTTGTAACTGATGTTATATGTTTCTCCTTTTACTGTTGACAGTCACACTGAGACATTCCTTGTTTGTGATGAAAAGTTTTACTGTTGTATGTTAGGCACCTTGCATAGTCAGACACATTTGGTCACTGTCTCATATCGATTTAATTTTGATATATCTAAACTCAGCAATGTAATTCAGATCCTCAATTCCGACACATTGCCATCTTAAAGCTACTTCAACAATCTTGCCATTTCAATTTTTCACACTTCTTCATTTGTTTGTTATTTTGACAGTCATATGCCATAATGCATACCAATAGGTGATGGATAAAATATGAAAAAGTTAAGGATCAAAGCTGTCAAACCATAAAAATTCCTTAAAATATTAATCCAAGATGCTGCAAAATTATGAGTTTGATGAACTCTTAAATTATTTGACTAATTTATTTTAAACTAGTTTTTTATTTTTTTTAGAGAATAAATATACTTTAAACCATAGCATCAACATTTCTTTCTTATTGTATTATTTAAAGGTCTCGAGTTTAGATAAAACAGGCTGATTCTGGCTTTTAGTACTCATCTAAATAGTAAGCATGGATATCTTTGGACAATCATGCCAGATTTGAATGTATGCAGCAGAGATCCTCACATGAAAGGACCTCACAAGGGAGAGTCTCTCACTCTGATCTGGGAATAAGCTCACCACCCAAGGACACATGAGAGACTGGTCTTGATGCAATTAGCAAAAAGGCAGTTTAATAGCGAGGGGCCTCTGGGTTCGAAACATGTCTCACGCAGGGGACAGAGGATTTGACAAAGACCCCAGAAAGTTTGGAACTCTTATAGGTAGGGGTGGGAAGAGCAGGAAGATTTGGCATGGTTACACATGAATGGATATTTTAAACATCAGCAATTTGCATAGACTAGTTATTTTTGACCATGAATCTTCGGACTCAAGAGTACCAGATGACCCATTACTCATTTGCTTGTTTAGACTCATATGCTTTTGCATCTTTGTTTCTTTTTCATTTTTGGTCACTCTGCCCCTGAAGAGGCTCAAAATTATTATTATTATGGCTAATTTTAACAAGTTGTTGGTGGTCTCTGCTGACCATGAATTCCTTGCTCTATGTCTCAAGATGTTTTTATTTTTTTATTTTCACACACACACATCAAAAATATTTAGACAATTGCAAAAATTGAATCTCAGATCATCTATCATATTCCATTATGTGATTTATCGTTATATTTTCTTCATATCTAGTACCAAGAATGTTAATAGCTTAAAAATTATATATTCCTAAATGTGTCTGTTTATTAAATTTTCATTTAAATTATTGAGATCTCCCATGATTCTCTAGAGTTTAATGTTAATCAGTTTGATGTTATAATTCATCCCCCACACTAATGTTTTTGATTGTTCTATAATGTGTGTCTCTGTACATATGTTTACACATGTAACATATATGTGTGTGTATTTATATAATATATATGAATTCCTTCCATTAATGTTTATTGCTACCCATTACTAACAAGAAGTTTAAATTGTAAGTGGTTTTCTTTTCATATTCTTGAATTATTTTTCTTACTGTTCCTATGAGAAAATAAAAATGGTGAGGATGGCCTAACAGAACAAAATATATTCTGCTGACTCTCATATCACTTTCTTTGTTCATTGTGGAAGAGGAACACTACACATCTGATGTATCCTGGAAAGAGCTAGGCTCTTTCAGCTGCTTAGAGACCTCTTTCTCCCAGTCTTTCAGGTCTCACCTTTAATACCAATGAGGAAGCTATGCTTTCATTTATTTCTCCAAATATACTAGATCATTATATTGATTTTTATGTAACATTCTTTTCTTACTTCATCACATTTAAAATAGCTTATGATATTACGTATATGTAGGCATTTTATGTAGCATTCAATACCTGGTAACCTACAAATTTAAAAGAGAATGAAAACAAATCGTCGACTTTATATTCTAGACTACAGCAAAGAACTGGACAAGTAACAGTATCTGACTGGCAGTGACTCAATTGCTGTTGTTAATTATATAAATAGTTGTAGTTATCAGGTATTCAGATTGTACCATTTTCCATCATATATTTTCAAAATAATGTTCAAGTCTTGCTTAGGCAAATTTAATATCGACATGTCATGGGTGAAACTTCTCGAACTCCATTCCCTGGGGATCTGATGCCATTTTATAAATGTATAACATTTTCTTTATCAATTCTTTATTTGAGTGATATCTAGGTTGTTTCAAGTTTCTGACTATTATGAATAAAACTGCTGTGTATACAGTTGAGCAAGTGTCCCTGTGATATGGTATATTATATTTGATACTTGCCAAGGAGTGGCATAGCTGGGTCATAAGGAAGATCTAATCCCTGTTTGTTTGTTGTTATTGTTTTTTTGATTGTTTGTTTGTGAAATTACCAAATGTATTTCCAAAGTGGTTGTACAAGTTTACTCTCCAAGCAGCAATGGAGGACAAACATTTGAGTGGATTTGTGTTGGACCATGGTAGGGTTGCCATTGGCCTAGGACCTTGAAATTGCAGGTGTGGCCATGCCCCCAGAACCAGGGCCCTCTCCATTTCACCTGTGATCTTAAGTCATGTAAGACAAGGGTAAGGGTGTGCCTAAGAGCCCTCTGCCTTGAGATTTGCATATTACTGAGGATGGGGGACATAGGTAATTAAATTTTCCCCTCCCTAGCTCCTTCCCTTGATGCTCCCAAATTTAAGGGAGCTTCTCCTGGCATGTTGCGGGGGAGCACAGCAGATTCACCATTCTCGTCAATAAAACTACTTCATGGAAGCCCAGTCTGTGTGTCCTTATGGGCCTACTTCTGCCGTCTCAACCATGTGGGAACCAACGCAGGCTGGAAGTGCTCCGACCCAGGACGCTTTGGCCTTCAGGACTCCGACTCTGGGCCGAATCAGTGTGCGAGCGAGACCCTGCTGCAGTCTCGGGCCTCTTCCCTCGCCATGAGGGAGGCATGGGGCTGCGGCACCCCCTGCATTTTGTCCCACAGATGAGGAGGAGATACATGAGTGACGAAAAGGAGAGAAAAATGGGAGGAGGACAATAAAAGAGAGTACTGAGAGAAGAACTGGAACCTGGAGAAAGTTTCTCTGGGATAAACTGAAAACCTAAGTGAGTGGAAACTTCCAGGAATTTATGAGGGTGACCTTAGCTGAAACTTCTAGCAATGGGGTATATAGAGCATGAAGAGCCCATCTCCTTTAACCAAGAACGACTTCCTATGGAATGATAGTGATAGTAACCCAGCTACAGAACCTACAACTTACTATTTGCCCTGTCTATAAAATATGCAGGGGTAAAGATGGAGCAGAAATTGAGGGAGTGTCTAACCAATGATAAGTTCATCTTGAGACGCATGTCCTGAGCAGGAACCTACCACTGATAATGTTAATGATATTTTGTTATACTTGCAGAGAGGAGCCTGGCATAACTGTCATCACAGAGGATTCACCCAGTAACAGATGGAAAGAGATGCACAGACCCATAGCAAATGTTAGACAGAGCTTAGGGAATCCTACTGAAGAGGTGAAAGAAGGATTGTAGGAGCCAGAGGGGTCACGGACACCACAAGAAAACATACAGGATCAACTAACTTGGGCCCAAAGCGCCTCACAGAGACTGAACTGTAGACTTCGAATTTTTTCAAAACCTACTTGAATTTTGACACTTCAACCTGCCTTCCAGTTTACCACCCAACAGAGGTAGGAAAAAGATTAGTTAAGAGGAAACAAAGTTTTTGGATCTGTTTAGAAATAATTCTTTGGAGTGATTCCTATCTTCATTGTCAGCAATCCAGTCCACAAGCAAAACAACAAATAAGAATCAGTAGCAGTGACTCGATCCAGAAGACACTGCAAGGCTCTACTGGTTAGCATGAGTCAATGGCAAGAACCAGCTAGAGTACAAACAAAAGTTCACTGGAGCTTTTCTCTCTATTTCCAGTGGAGGATATTTATTTTCTTCCGATAGTAGTAGCCATGACAAGGGAAGATCAACAAAGAAAGAAGGCAAATTAATGCAAGAGTATCATCCAGTATCTGTTGGGTTATACTTACATTCTTTCCAAACAACAGGTGTCTTCTCAATAATTTGCTCCAGCAAAACATCACATGCTATTTCATCAGACAACTTCCAGAAAGAACACCACATGTCTCTTCTCAGAAAAACAACCTCTCACATGTCTGCTTCAGCGAAATATCCTCTCATAATACAGCTTCCCCAAAAAAATCACATGACACAACTGAGTCTCAAACAAAACCAGAAACCAACCAGGGAATAAGCATGGAACTGATATAGGCCTTCTGCCTACATGTAAAAGTTGTATATCTTGGTCTTCATGTGGAACTCCTAATAGCAAGAGCAGGGACTGTCCCTGAATCTGAACCTTGTCTTTGGGACCCATTCACCACTGGGTTGCCTTTCTAGCCTCAGAAGGAGAAGATGCACTAGTCCCTAGTAATAATACAGCATGATATACCTCTGCTGGTTGATATCCATGGGGGTATCCTTCCTTTCTCTGAAGATAAAAAGATGAGCAGGGGAAAGATGGAAGAAGGCTAGGAGAAGAAGAGGGAGGGGAAACATCAATTAGAATGTAAAGTTAATTGATTAATTCATTAATTAATTACAAATAAAATAAAAACATTTATACCTGTACAGGAAAAAATGGACAAAATGAAAAGAGCCCACGAAAAGGCAGAAAAAATAGAAATGCAGGCATGAACAAGTCACTCCCAAACTTGAGAATTCCATAAAATCAAAAAACTGGGATCCATAATATATACACAGAGGACCAGAGGAAAAATCAGGCAAAAAAGACACTAAAAATTAAAACTCATAAAAAGAGCAAATTTTACAATATAAGACCTAACATGATATTATGAGATAAGAAACCTCCAAAACTACCCTTAAGTTTGTTTTCTATTGGCCATCAACTGCTGAGCAAGTAGCCTACCTTAGGAGTAGTCTTTATTTTGTTTTGCTTGTTTGTTTGTTTTTTTCTCTAGTGAGACTACTTTTGAGAATACTAAATTTTCACTTGCAATTAGTTATCAGTTGGAGAGAGTTTCTGGGTTAGGGATGGAGGCATGTGCCTACTTCTAGGACTCCATCTGGTGCGGACACACTCAAACTCTGTTCATGTTGCCTGAGTCTCCGTGAGTGAATTCTTATCCATATGTTCAACACTTCTATTATGTTTACAAAAACCTTGTTTCATTGGTGTAGTCCATCCTATTTGGCTCTTACCCGCACCCTAGCTCCCCTTCTGTGAAGTTCCCCAAACCTTAAGGGTTGGAATTTGATACAGAGATCTAACTTAATGTTGGGTGTTCCAAGTGACAGGCTTGTACATCTATTATGGAAAATAGTCTGGTAATTCCTTGGGAAGTTGAGAACTGATCTGTGTCAAGAACCACCTGTAAAACTCTTAGGCATATGCAGAGGGGTATTATATTTTTTTTACCATAGTATTACTTAATCAACTAATTTCATTGCTGCTCTTTTCATAATAGTCAGAAATTAGAATCTAAATGCCTTTCACAAGAAGAATGGATAAAGAAAATGTACATTTGCACAATGGGATATTACTCTGTCATTGAATAGAAAAGTGACATCACAAATTTTGTAGGTAAATTGATGGAACTCAAAGAAATAACCCTGATTGAGGTATTCCTGACCCAGAAAGAGAAATATGGCGTGCATTTTCGTAAAAGTGGATAGTGGCTGTTAAGTCAATGATGGTCAAGATACAAAAGAAAGAATCACAGAGTTTCAGTATAGAATATAGGACTAGGGGGCAAAAGAAAATTTTCCACAAAACAAAAATAGAGTAGATGGTCTTAAACAATGGTTTGTTCCCAAATACCAGGATCACCTGGGAACACTGAGAGAAGAGATGAAAGAGGAATGGAATAGGGGAAAAACAGATGAAACAGGGCCATTTGAGGGGAAGAATGGCATCCTTACACAGTATAAGTTTTCCAATATTTTTACATGTATGAAGATGATCTTAATGAAATAGTAAAATAACAGAGGGACCGAGCCCCAACTAGATATCTCCTGTCACCAAATGAAGCTTCTGATACAATAACTGGACTATAAGTAGTTGAGTTGTTAGTAAGGGGTTCACTGGTCTCTCCAAAATAGGCCAGGCTGTTGACAAGGTATAGGTGGTTCTTAGCAAACTGGTAGCAAGGCCCCAGTCTTAAAGAAAATACCTATATAACTCATTGAACATGGGAAGTAGAGCTGTTGTCTACATGAAGCTCACCCCTATGTATTAGCATGTCTTTACTATAGGAAGGTACCCTGCAGGCTACCAAAGGAGAACAATAAACAACATGTCAGCTACAAAGTCTTCAACCTACAAGTCTAGTGTCCTGTCTGCAAGCTAGTGCATTGGTGAAATCATGAATATAGGAGTAGTCAACAAATATCTGATTTAGCATTAGACCCACTCCATGAGATGATTCCCCTCCCAATGATATTTTGGTGAACAAGGACCTGAGATTAGGTAACCAAGGGACTTAAAGTAAAAACAAAAAACAAACAAACAAAAAAAAAACAAAAAAAACAAGTGTTCTATTTGAGAAAGGTAGCAAAAAAAGTAGTAATAAAAATCATCACTTCTAATGCTATTGTACAATATTAATATATCATTGTCTTCCTCAGGCATCATCAGAGATGCTTCCTCCTGCAGCACTGGAGAACAAACTGAGACACACACAGATAATAGGCTAAGAGAGAGACACCTTGGAAAACATTTAATTTTAACTTCTTAGGAAACTATTATATATGTGTTACACAAACCAGTAACTAGTAAGTTGTAGATGCTCTGTATTTTATTTCCTTAAACTATTGAATAATTTACTTTGTTATGTTTAATAAGCACTGGCGAAAAATTAAAAGCCTTGGTTCAAATGAAAATGAACACTTCTCAATAATTTTTAGCAATTTCTAGGAGGTTAAAGGTGTCCAGACTGTTCTGTCATTCTCCATATCATTAGTCTAATTTTGGAGACACATGTGTATATTTGACAACAATCATGGAAATGTAAAATATGTATATTTTATTTATATTGTAGTTTAAATTAAATGTCACTGTTTATTTTAATTGTTTTTAAAGAGGAAAAGGCAATGACACAATTTTAGGTGATTCAAGGTACCTCCATCTTAGTAGTTAGGATTTTACATAATTTAGGGACTTCAAAGAATTGTAGTGTGAGATTTAATAAATGATTTTAATGCTTCTGACATTTTCAAGAGTATATAATGCCTTGAAATATCCAGGACCATTTACTGTGTTTTTAAATGTATAACTAATATTTGAAGGACTAAAATTCATTAAAAAAATATAGCAACCTCTATGAAAACTAATACAAAATGCAATATATTGAAAATTTTATATAATATCATTAGTTTATAATATTTATAAACTTATGTTCATAAACAATTATATTGTTTATAATAATATGGATTTGTTTAAAAAGGAAAAGGAGAAGGATTTCAGTTTCGTATCAAATGCCTTAGAAAGGGGTCATGCAATTTGCAAAGTTAACTAATTGTGTGTGATTAGATCCATGACATTTATGTGAAGATATTTTGCTCTAGAATCTCTTTTTGCTAGTTAGTTTTTGTCAACTGGACAAAAGTCAGACAGATCTATGTAGAGAGACTCTCCATTGAAGAAATAGATCCATAAATGACCTGTTCAGATTGGTGCTCTAAAACAGTAGCAGAACATGACTGTAAGTGAAGTTAGTTGGAACCTTCCATAGTGTAGTGTTCTAACAAGCATGGCCATCTTTCTTTGAAGAGGATTAAGAAAGCATTTTAAATTTAGCTTCAGAAAGCATAATAGTATGGTTTGTAGAAAATTGAAAGACGGAAGAAGATATTAATGCCAAAAAATGAAGCAACGGTGAAACATTGCTTGAAAATTTGTAGAAGAAAGCACATAATTTATTAGAGACCAATCTCTTTGGGAAAGTGGGTAATGAATACCTATGGCAGAAAGAAAACATTAGCTGTGATTAACACACTAACACACACACACACACACACACACACACACACACACACACACACAATTCTGTATCATTATACCAGTGGAGGCATACAGCTATATACCAAGCTGTAGTAAAATTTGACAACTATTGCATAAGATTTTCTCCTGTGACTGATTTTAAAGGCATTAAAGAGTTATGGAGATCATCTGAGACTTGGTGCTTTGTGTCTGGGGTAAAGTGTCTCCATGAAGCAAGACTATTTTTTATAGTGCAGTTGAAAAATTTAGCATTGTGGAGATTATGGGAAGAATCTAGGCTTGTTACAAAATGTGTCAAAATTGGAATATCCAAAAAGGTCACTAGATGCTATTCATGAAGAAACTACCTTAGTTGCAGTGATTTCCACATATTGAAAATGCCAGGACTGAAATGCCCATCTAGAACATCAGGAGGTAGGGAGTAAATCTGAGCCAATGAGAAATGCTGTGTGTGTTTGCCATGGTGAAATTAGAGAAGTACAGCTGCCAAACCCTTTGAAGCAGAACAGATCATGAGTGGCCCTAGATGTCACACACACAACTACAAGATTTGGAGCTATACTAAAATGCTTTGGTTTGTTTTTATCACTTGCATCTTCCCTTTTGGAATAATTGAATAAAATTTATTTATGATTTTACAAGAGCCTACATTTGAGAAATTTGAATTTTTTCAAGAAATATTGACTTTTTCAAACATTGGATGATTTGAAGGACTGTTAGATTATTACAGGTCTTCTGTATATTATGTAATAGTATCCACTGACAAATTTTCAAACAAACAAGAATGGAAAGACTATGGTTTAAAATTATTTATTCCTGTGTACAGACTGACAAGGAATGGACTGTGTCTTTAATTTTTATCAGCTTGTTGTAGTACATGGAATGGTGCTGTTAGTATTCAAATGCTAAGTTCTGTACCCCAAAATGTGTTTGCTCCAAGATGAGCGACTCCTCATTTGTACTAACTTTTTTGTGAAAACTGTGCCTCCACCCAAGTTATTTCTGATTGGTTAAGAAAGATGTCTACAGCTTGTAGCTGACTGGAAGAGAAGTAGGTAGGGCTCTACATCTCAGGCTGGCTTACTCAGGCAGGGACAACAAGGGAGACAGAGAAGGAAAGGAGAAAATGCCATGGGCTAGGTGGACTATGAGCACATGGCTTTCCTGTTGGAGTAGGAGTGGCCCAAGTAGACCACTGAATAGAGGGAAAGTATGTACCCAGCTCTAATCCTCTTAAGTTTATTACTAATATAAAGGCTTTTATATCTTTTATTTGGGAGCTATATGATCTAAATTGGGTAAAACCCTCAAAATAATATTTATCCCAACAAAGTGTTCAAATCTTGGATACACTTGGGAAGAGAAAACCTCATTTGAGGAAGTGTCTCTGGTCAATTACCATGTGTGCATGTGTTTCCGATACTTATTAATTTCTTATTTGATGCATGAAAGCTCAGCCCACTGTAGTTGATGACAGTTCTTCAGAAATGGGTTATGAGATTACACACACACACACACACACCAAGGGATGTAATTTAATAAGCAGTATCACTGTTTGTTCTTGGTTTGGCTTAGTTTTTGTTTTATTTTTTTTCCAGGGGTGGCCATGTTTAATTCAGCAATAGAAAGTAGAATGGCTTTGTACAGAATCATCTATGTTCTCTGCAGTTTAATGGCTTGGTGTATTTGTCACGCAATTGCCTGTATGTTTAACTTTTATTTTCTATTACAGTTTAATTTTTTTCAGAATTTCATACATGATTGATGTATTCACATCATTCTCTTACTCTATAGTTCTTCCTTCCTCCCCAACTCTCCCCAATCTCTCTCAAATTTATGACACATATATTTATATTCACAAGTTGCTGAGTACACTTAGTCTTGCTTGTATGAACATGTGTTCAGAGATGGCTACTTGAGACTGTATAAACTAACAGAGAATTTGTTCCAAAAGAAAACTCATTCTCTCTCCTCTCAGTATTCATTGATTTTCTGTAGCTCTTCATTTAACTGGTGGGGTCTTGTGACATTTTCCCCATGAACAATGGCATGTTGATTGGTGTTGTCATCGTGCAGACCTGGTTTTTGCATTGTTGATATTTTATATGTGCAGCTTCTTTACATCCAGGATACAGTATCACACAGCACATCTCTGATCATCTAGCTTTTACGATCTTTCTGCACCTCATTTATGGAGTTTTCTAAGACTCAAGTATCAGGATTACAGTTGACCACATCATGATCACTGCATTTTTGCCAGATGTGGATGTTCAATAATCTATTTGAAATTCTAGAATGGGGAGGAGCTTTGTGATGAGTGTGAGATTTATGCTTATCTGTGAATATAAACATAAATGTTTATAATACAGTTAGAAATTATATTTATTTGGGAAAATAGCAGTGGTGGGTCATCTTCCAAGGTCTGGGAACTCTCAAGCCACAGGTAGGTATCTAGATTTCAGGTATCACGAATGAAACCCAGAGCTACTGAGGAGGCTATAAGTCGAATTAGACTGTTACTGATTAGTAAAAGTGCCACTACTATATATACCATGGTATGTGTTTGTCCTGGTCAATGTTGTTGTTGTTCTTAACAGCCTTCAGGTCTGATTCACAATATTTATTACTTTTCTTTTTTGGAAGCTTGTATGGCACCTTCCAGTCCTACGAGAACTAATCTTCATGAAGAAGGATGATGATAGTTCATTTCCTGATTTCTTTCTTCAGTGCAGGAGCCCAAATTGTACAGCACCTTAGTGTTGCGGTAAATCTCCTCTGTCGACTACCTTCTGCTTCGACTTCCTCTGTCAACTCCCTTTAATATCGAATTCCTCTTCTCTCCTCCCCTAAGCCCACCTCCCCTTCTACTGCCCAATCACTGGCTCTAGCCTTTATTTTACAAATTTGATTGGACAGAAGGTTCATAAAACGTCACCTGTGTACAGATTCAATCTCCTCTGTGGCCCCTCCCAGGAGGATGGAACTAGGATCAAAATACAAGGCTGGGGCTATCCACAACACCTTAGTGTACAACCATAGTGCTTATTTTTAAGTTTGTAAGGCAGCCAAGTCTTATTATTACTGAAGATCCACATGGAAGAGACTTTTGTGAGGTTTCTAAATTCCCAACACACCAGTACTGCTTACGTGTGGAAATAAATAAGAAAATTATTTACCTATTCACAGATACTTGACTTATCCCTATTAAACAGCTAATAATAATTATTCTTGTTTTGTACATGTACAGATTTCCTATTTTTTATGTTACCAAGGCAGGAAAGGTTTTATTTTGACTTAAACTTTATTATTTATGCATGCTGTACACTTCTAAAAATATATAATTTAAATTGATTTATTATAACTTAATGTTTTGCACATTTATTGTAAAACAATATCATAATTAACATTAATGAGAGTTAGGCAGTCAAGATTTCTCCGAAGATAAAATATGTAGCTTTACAAGCCTGGAAAACTTCAGTTTGATTATTTGAACATACATAAAGTTAGAAAACAAAACTCTACAGAATTCCCTTCTGACCATCATACATATGCTTGGGTTTGTGCATCTCTACCATACATATCATGTTCATATACCTACATTAGTAACAGAATAATCATTAATGATTCTTAATTGCAATGATTTTAGGATAAGATAATGTTAAGAATGGGAGGAAATAAACTTATGAAACATAGTTTCACCAGCAACTCAAAAACAAAATAAAACAAAACAACAAAAAAAAAAACCATAAGAAATAAGTTATACTCATAGATCAAATCAGTGTTGTGTTCAGTCACTCTCAGGAAAGCTTTCTCCTGCAGTACATGGGAACAAATATAAAGACCCACAGCCAGACATTATGTAAAGAGTAAAAGACCTGGGAATACTCAGCCCTAAACAGGATGTTTCTATTAAATCCTTACCTTCAAAGCTGAAGGAAATCAACAGAAGAAGAAGCAGAAAGAGTTTAAGAGACAGAGAAAGTGAAGGAAACCAAGGAAACATGAGACTCTAATTCAACATAAGCAAAGCTCAAAGGAACTCAAAGGAATTGGAAGAGCATACCCAGAGCTTACTCCAGGTCCTCTGAGCATGTAATATGGTTTCAATTAAGTATTTTTATGACATTCTCATGTGTGCAAAAATGTGGGCCTTCTTTCCCAACTTCCATGTAATAGTTTTAGATTTTATTTTACTTCATTTTAATCGTATTTTATTATAGTTTTTAAAAAGTCATAAATAAAAACATAAGCAACATGGTAAAAGTTCACGGTGAAACCTGAAGTTTCACATATACCTATTGAGAGAGAGAGAAAATCACTTTTCTTCAATAGAGTGACACTGGTTATATCAACGACTTTAGAAACGGCCTCAAGTTCAAGGGTATTTCACCAATATATGATGGACTCCAGAGGGTATTTGTTTATTTTGTGAGTGTGTGTGTGTGTGTATACACATATAATTTAGTTTTATCTTTATTTTTGTGTGGTTTTACTTTACTTAGTTGTGGTGGATTTTGTTGTTTCTGTTTTTTTGTTTTGTTTTGTTTTGCTTTGCTTTTAAGAAAGTACTTAAAGTTGGGTGGTTAGGGAGTGGCAGTAGATCTGGATGGAATTGGGGGAGGAAAAATATAATCAAAATACATTTAAGTTTTACAATTGTTTTAAATAATTAAAATATGGTAATAATAATTAATAAAGGGAGGAAGTAGAAAAAACAGAAGAGGAGGAGGAAGGGGAGGAGGATGAGGAGGAAGAAGAAGAAGAAGGAGAAGGAGAAGGTAAAGGAGAAGGAGAAAGAGAAGGAGAAAGAGAAGGAGAAGGAGAAGGAGAAGGAGAAGGAGAAGAAATGTACATTGCATTTAAACAACTAAAGGTGATGTTTGAATAAAGTAAAATCCTATGATGTAGAACCTTTTACTTTCGTACAAAAACCAATGTAACTTTGCTCCCAAAGACAGATGTGTTTCTTAAAATAATGCAGTGTTTTAAAGATATATTAGAGGACAGATACCATTTTACTATTTATTTTTTATTTTTCAATCAATTGTACCTTTTTCATGGAGGATCATAAAATAGTGATAACTCTACTTACTAAATTCATAGATCATTTTTCTTCTCGACCTACTATTAGGTTATTAAATCCATATACTCTCTAGGGCAGGAGAGTTTAAATAGATAATTTGATTACACTTCTACTTGTCTTTTTTTAATCAAATGCCCCCAGCAGGAAAAATACATTCAAATACTCAGTGTACTACAAATTACATTCATCACTGCTAGATGTGTTTAAATTACTTTTATATTTTCATTTGAGTTTTGCTGGCCACTTGCTGTGTAACCCTAGGCAAAGTATCCATTGTGAACTTTATGAATTTTTTTCTTTTAAAAGGAAAAGAAATATGTATTTGTCAGTGTCATTGAACGATTGTTTGGGGGAAAGAAGCGAGCTGACAATCGGAGCAATGCAAAATGAAGGAGAAAGTGACTCAGTTCTGGAAAGACTGGACTATTGCATGCCGTCTCTGTAATTATAAAGACTGGCAATAAGCACAGTATCTCACACATAATTTTTATGCCTTGCTTTTTAGTTTTCACTTGTATTTTTTGCCTTGATTTTGAAAATGAATAAACTCCTGAAATAGTGCTTTATTTGGAAGATGAGCATAATTACAAGTCTTATATAGGTCACAAAAGCTTGATGATGAGACTTCAGTTAAACCAAAAGTCAGTAATATATAATGTATTAATGTTCAGATGCATATAATTTTAGAAATAACAAAGTATTAAAATTAATGCATTATAGAATGAAGATTTTTTTCATTTTTCAAACTATTCTAACTTTTCTCTCTTCCATAGAATATTTTACAGTAGGCACCAGCATCTTAATAGATGCTTCAGGATATATTTGCATTGAGAGAATCAGTACTTCAGGAGTAGAAATAATAGAATATATATTTACACCTTGTTTAGAAACCAGACTTTACATGAATTTTGCTCTTTCTTCCCAGAACCTCTCCTCTTTTTTCCTATTAGACATTTTCAAGAAATTTTACTTTTTTTCCTAAAAGTAAATGCCATTAGAAATGATAAAACACAATAAAAAAAATCTTTGACTATATCAAGATAAGTGATAAGATGAGAATACATTTGTCATAATTGACTTAGTAGTATCTTCACCCATAGAAATTTACTAGCTTGAAGCCATGGGAAGCTGCCTTGTAGTTTTGGAAATAATAATAACTATTCTTAGAATTTTAAAGAAAGATGTCACTCAACTCCACATGTCACATTTGTTCCAATGCACAGAATTCTTTAGTAACTCATATATGGCTTGTGCAGCTTCTACTTCACATGTTACAGATTCCCTTTAATTTTAAAGTCCTACACAAAGCAATATGACATCAATATTTATAATCTGGAAGACTAGTGATGGCCATAACTGAATCTTATGTCAGGAAGATATGACATTGATGAAGACCAATTAAGATCAATGTCAACAGGCACCTTTCCAACAAATGACACGGCAAGGTTTTGGCAGAAGAAAAAGCAGTGTGCACATTCTTTAACTGCAGAGCTATATGATTCCTTGCAAATATTTTAGGAATAAATCTAACAATGAGTCATTTAGATTCATGTGAGTAAAATTTCCAGTGATTGACAAAATATAGTGTTAAAAATGTGTTGCTTTATAATTGGGATGAAGAATCAGCTGTTTTTTATACTCTTAATGTATGTGAACATATAAGAATGCTTTGCACTTAAAACCATTTGACTCCCTTGCTCATAAGCAACAATTAAGGGAAACCAACAATGACAATCTAGTGATGAAGGAAAGTATCACTAGTGTGGGAGATTTAGAGCTCTTCTGTATGAGGTTTTTATGAGTTAAGAGATATAGGGGAAAGATGAGAAATATGTGTGAAGATAAGACAGGATGAATCAGTTCTATATTCCTAGAAATCCGTTTCCACAATCCTATTGAATATCTGTACCCTAAAGATTTTATAGTCTGCTCCTGAGATCCAAAGAATTGGGGGTCATTAAAAAGTAATTAGGTGTATTAAATGAGTATACAAATTGGGACTACAAAAGGATAATGAAATTAAGTCATTTAAGGCATACCCCAGTTATAGTATTAGGTAAAATTGCCTCTCTAGACTCCCAATTTCTGCATTTTGCCTTTTCTATTACAAAGCTTCCAATTCTTATACTAAGTTAAAAATTCCCTTTAACATTAAAACTTTATTTATTAAATGAATTTTTCTCTAAATGTTCTTTTCCTAATTATTTTCTTTTTCATATGTGTGTTGCAAGGTAAATTTTGCTGATATACTCAGAATTATTTTTTTACA
This sequence comes from Mastomys natalensis, assembly GCA_021653895.1. Taxonomy (NCBI): domain Eukaryota; kingdom Metazoa; phylum Chordata; class Mammalia; order Rodentia; family Muridae; genus Mastomys; species Mastomys natalensis. Next base: position 441,100 of record JAJTUV010002116.1, on the reverse strand, counting down.
TCTAGAAACAATTATGCTACTATTGAAATGGAATGGATAGCTAGGTTATGTGGGACTTTAATACTTAAGTTAAAACATTAAGAGAAATATTGCTTGTACCCTATGTCAAATTTTTAATTTTTAAGAAATAAGTAATAAATTTTCTATGAAATTATACTAGTTTGAGTTTTACTTCCATAAGACACATATGAAAAATACTTTTCTATAATATAAAGAAAAATATTTTAAAATGTACTTCTCACAAAAGATCAATTATTGGTATAGGCTGTTTTAGCAAGTGGTTGTTAAGTCAGCAAGAAATTCATAGAACATGAATTAATCTATTTTCAGCATAATAATTGTTTAATTTGTACAATCCTCTCTAATAATGGACACAAATAAACACTTGAAAAGAAATGGGTCTCAATACTTAGAGAACTAATGAGATTCTCTAATGTCAATAATCATCGAGACAGAGAACACTTACCATTTCTAATAGATAGATTGACAAACAACAACATCAAAAACTACAACATAGACAAAAACAAAACACAAAACAGAAAAAAAATTAATGGCTGCTAATTCAATTATTCTCATGTCATGCTGGAAAATGGGCATTATGCCATTTCAGAGCCCATAGATTGTACATTAACAGGGAACTATAATATAAACTACTGTATTTTGGTGACAATATCATGGCAATGAAGCACATTACAAGATGTGAATCTTGTGACATGGGATATCAAAAAGAAGGAGAGCTTAAGATTGTATGAGAATATAATGTTTATGATTCTTGTCTTTCACTGTCATAAACAAATTGTCTCTTGATTGAAGACGAAAACAAAGCAAGGAAACTAACATCAACAACAGAAACAAACGAATTACTCATATATTTGACAACAGAGCTGAATCTTAAAATAGTTGTGTTAAATAAGTGAATAAAATGTAAAATTAAGAAATGAATGTGTTTATTTATTTGCATTAAAGTCAACTAACAAAATGTATACAATCTGATATTTTGGGAAGATCGAGGTATAAAGAATTTGAGGAAAAGTCTCAATATCTCCATAAGAAAACACATTCATATAATAATTTGTTCACTATCCTAAATGGGATAAGAATATAAACAATGTATGAAAAATCAAAACTTATTGTTTCACTATAAATGACTGAAATTTGTTACTTATACTTAAATAAAACTATAAAATAAAATAAAGGTATATGATAGAATATTATATAACAACAAAAACTTGCTTTGCTTGAGTTAAAAATTCATATTTAGTGAATGACTAAATGGTATATATTAAAAAATTGTTATTGAGTCCAGTAGTAAAAAGTATGTATAAAGAGATACACAAGCTGACCAGCGGTGGTGCACCGCTGCAGTCGCAGCGCTCTGGAGTCCGAGGGGGCCGTCTCTCCAGAGTTCGAATCCCAGCCTGTGCTGTCAATCACTGGAAAAAAAAAAGAGAGAGAGATACACAGACAGTATTCTAAGTTATATACCTTTCAAAGCAAAGTTACAATCAGTTATTTATAAACAAAATCGACATGTTGAATATTATAGGCTTATTATATTTATAGTAGTAAAGTTTTAATAACTCATAAATATACAATAGGGGATAATTAAATGGATTTTTAAAACAAATCCCCAAAAAGCTCATTTGAGTTTGTGATTCATATAATCAGCTCATGAGTTTTGGGTAAAAACATTCCACTAGGATGAGGGAGAGAATGAAAAGCTGTAAAACGTGAGAGGCATGTAGCTTGCGGTTTGCAGGCAGACACTTCTGATTTTTCTGACTCTCTCCCTTTCTATGTGGAACATGGAGAAGTTATTCAGTCTCTGTGAAGATGTAAAGAGCAGAGTCAAGTAACTTCTTGAGTACTTTTGGTTTCAGAATTTGTGTCCTTGAAACAATCTTCAATTATTTTTTAAAATTTCTGACCAGAAATAATTTTATGTTAGTTCTTTTAAACATTCCCATATTTATCTACTAAAAATCTTGTAAATGTTTCTAAAATGCCGGGTGTAATTTTTATTTAGATTGCATTGAATCGATAGCCACATTTGGAGAGTTTGAAAGGATAATTTAAATGTTAATAATGGATGACATATCATAGACTTTGAGTTTATGAATGGAATATCTGTCCTGGTGAAGCAGACCCATGTGAATTTTTCCTCCATGTGTATCATATGTGGATGCAGGCAGAAAGTATATCCTAGACAAATTCTTTACGTTATATCAAGTCTCTTGATGCCATTTCTGCCTTCAGATCCAAAAGAATCAAATATTTTCTGCAGCAAAATCATCTAGGTTGATATTTCACTGATAGCATCATTTATTCCATTAGGTGCTGACAAAATATGCAGTTATGGTATTTCTGTTTCAGTTGATCTAAGTCAATTAACTATCATGTCCGAAGTCAAGGAGTGTTTTAGTTTTATATTTAGTTATTTAAATTGGAAAATAAATTATTCTTATTAATTAAACAGGTTAGAAGATTATATAATCAAATGATGATATTATTGGCAAAGAGAGCAGTTAAATTAACTAAACATATTTAATATAATAGAATAACATTTTCAGAAGATAAGAGTATCTGAAGGGAAATAAAAACAGCAAGCATGATACTCTGCTGTACCACTGAAGGGAAGGGAAGGAAAGGGAATATAAAAATGGGTATAAATACCTTGGCTTCTGTTGAGCACTTTTCTGGATGTGGTAGGCAGTAAAGCCAGGAAAACAAATTAAACTCTTACGAAATTTCAGGGAATAAATGAAACTGTCATTATTTGCAGGTGATATGATGGTGTACAGAAAAAATTCAAGGATCTTCAGATAAATTATTATAATAAGAGAATTTATCAACAACGTTGGATACAAAATCAATACAAAAACCTATTTATTTTCTACATACCAGCAAGAAGCACTTAACAAATGAAAATTTGAAAGATAGCAGTTACAATATAATGAAAAATGTGAATTATCTACAAGGAAATTTTATAATGTACATAGGAAACCTCCTTGGGAAAAATCATTATACTTTATTGAGAAACATTTTAAAAGGCCTAATTAAATTGACAAATGCAATTTTATGGATTTGAAACTATAATATCATGAAGATAAAATACATCTCAAACTGATTTATGTATTTAAAGCAATCACAGACAAAAGCAAAACTTATTTTTCTGAAGAGCATTCAATATATCCTGTAAAGAACATTGTTCAGGTAATGTCGTCATTCACCAGATGAAAGATTTATCACTGAACCACAGTAATTGAAATTGCATGATTTTTGTAAAGAGAAGAACATAACAGATAAAGGAATCTTAGGTATGTACTTACTCATACATAGACAATAGGAATAATAGAACACAGACTACAAACTGTAAAATAAATGATGAATTGTCAGCAATCAATGTAATGAAAGCTGATTATTCTTGTGAGGTAATGTGAAACTTTACTATAGACTAATGTAATATCAGCAAAAATGGAGATTTAAAAATGCAGATATCATATATATATATATGTACTTATTTAAGAACACTTACATATTTTATATATATATAAATTAAACTCTTAAGAAATTTCAGGAATAAATGAAACTGTCATTATTTGCAGGTGGTATTATGGTGTACAGAAAAAATTGTGATATATATATATATATATATATATATATATATATATATATATCACAAAGATCTAATTATAACTAGTATCTAAAATTGAGTGGGTAAAAGCACTTATAACACAAATCCAGCCACTGTATTTAGAACTGTCTCAATCAAGTGGTTCTCTGATTCCTATTTATGAGGTATGATAAAATGGCCCCCCATATATATCTACACACACACAACCAAAAATTACATAACACTTTTAAAAAGTAAATTTTAGTGCATCCTTTAGAACTGTATAGTAAATTTTATCACTAATGCATTCCTATTCCAATTAGATCATTAACCATTATGCACAGTTTTCTCTGAATGATCTAGTTACAGAAGCTCAGGCTCAGAATGGACTCTCTCTCTCTCTCTCTCTCTCTCTCTCTCTCTCTCTTCACGCGCGCGCTCTCTCTCTCTCTCTCTCTCTCTCTCTCTCTCTCTCTCTCTGTCTCTCTCTCTGTCTTTATCTCTCTCTCTGCATGTATGAGTGCATGTGTATGTATGTGTCTATTTCTGTGCTAACTAGGTATATGTGTGTATGTATGTATTTATGTATAATTTCCATTCTAGATATTTCGATAGTATTCTTTTATAGTATTTCACAGAGAAAACAGGTCTTGTATGTTGTTTCTCAATTGTGGAACTGATCACTCAGAACAGAACTAAGAAATTGTCTAGCACAAAACATTATAAAAGCTTTTGACAATCCAACTTTATTCAGGCTAAAGTGAGGTCTCACTTAGAGTGTTGCATACAGAAGTTTTGTGAAATTTAATTAACAGAGAAAAATCTATTAACATACATTTAAACTTCATGTGCAGAGAAATAACATCTTTATTCTAAATTAAAAACATTGTACCTCATACACTTTCTTTAAACTTTCATTTCAGTGTCTGGAGAGATGATTGTGAAAGCTTAGTGCTTTACCAAAGGACCAGAATTTGGTTCCCAGCAGCCACTTAAGACAGCTCTCAATAGGAGACACATTCACACACACACACACACACACACACACACACACACACACACACATGCGGGCATGCGCCTATTTTAGTTGCTAACACATGTTTTCCCACAAGTCATATAGTAGAAAATAATCCAATGTTTCTCTTTATTCAGGATTTTTGTTGTTCCTGTTATTGTTAGCTTTCTTTCTATTACTGTCTAAAGCTTTCCATTTTGTATCATTTCCTTTGAAATTCTAGGCTTTCACGATTTTTTAAATATTTGAATAGATTTTTCATAGGTACCCCATATGGACTAGTTCCAGAGTAGAAAACACAACAAAGATATGTGATTAAAAAAAACCCTAGGTGCAATTAAGCTATGTATGGACACAACTGCCACAAAATTATTACGATTGAGAATGGATCCAAATGTAGGTAAGCCTGGGCAAGGGCTTTATAATTCATTGCCCAGTAAATTCTAAACTCTTTGTCACAGATGTCATAATTGTAATAGGCCAGATTATAGCTGGAAGCTTATTATCTGTTGATCCAGGCAGAAATGCTTGGTAATGTATTCTCATACTCAATACCATAAGTGAATTTATGTCCACAATGCGATAGTGTTCTCAGCTTTCTGGATCTCCCCAAACACATGAGACTTCCTCAAGCTTCTGTGTACTGAAACAGAAGGTCTTATCAAGGTGGGTCTTAATCATGATTTCTTTTTTTTTTTTTAGCTACATTTTCTCTCCTGCCGTAATGTGGAATTAATCTTCTTATCTTCAATTGAAATTTCTATATTTTGATTGTAATTAGCTAAAATATTTAGTGATTCATGTGAGTGATATTTACTATCAGTTTTGGTGATTGCATTGAGAAAGTGGTTTTTCCTTTTGTGTTTATTTATTCATAATAATAAAACCTTCACCCTTGTTCTCAGTCTATCTTCCTTTGCCATTTCACATAAGAGTGGAAATTGCTGGGCCTGTCATGCCAACTGCCATGATTATGTACAACAAGCCAATTGCCTTTATTATTGGCACAATTTTTGTCCCAATATTACATATTTTCCCCAAATGACAAAATGTGACTTTATTTGTGGCTAATAATATAGAATATAATTGTCAAGAGTATTCACACTAGAGAAAATAGTCAGAAATAGCAATGCAAGTCTTCAAAATGTAATAAACTATACACTTCACTGATCATAGAAAAAGCTACACATGGGATTCCTGGAATATGTGGTGTTCTGTGGGCTACTTGTCTTTAGCATTTACTTAACTTTCATGGTTTATAGAATCATCTATTCATTTACATTCAATTTATATAAGTAACTATGTATTTTTCCATTTTTTAAATGAGTACATAAAGCTTCAAATACATTTTTATGATACAGTGTTTATGATTATGTGTCTTAAACCAAACTTTTGGCCATAAAAATTTAGAGCACAACAAATTTATACAGTACAAACAGATGTTCTATTCACATATATCTTTGTGAAAACACAATTACTCATTGATAAAATTTACAAACACATATTTAATAAATTAATGTACAAATATTATAGAAACAGCTTTTTAAAAAGTGTCTTAATTTTTCACTTGTAATTTCTCTAGCATTATGACTAGGAATTTCAATATGACTAGGATTTTTATATCTGAAAATCCTTCAAAATGTGGACTCTTAAGATACCATCAAATTTTATTCAAATTGTGAGTGAACTATTCTGTGTCATGAACATCATATGCAATATGACTTTAGAGTGATAACATGTTCTAAAAATCTGTCTAAAAATATGTAAGTTCTCTCTTGCAAAATCAAGAACAATAACTGGTATATTCCTGTTGTTAATGGTGGGAATATCACTTAAAATAGGAGCTCAAATGAGTAGTAGCTGAGTTCTAACCCTTTCATTATGTCATTAAGGTGTGGAAATCAACCAATGACCTATTTAGGAGATAGCATAGGTAAGCAGAAGGAGAAATTTCTGTCTTTATGCAGGTATCTAGCAGGTGGTTGAAGATATATTTTTGATTAATCTATATTTTCTGTTTTTCTCTGTCTCTTCACATCGATCTCTTCATCTTTATTTACCACATATTCAGACAGATACACAGAAAGATGTAAATGCAAATCATGTCAATTTTCTTGATAAAATATGAAAATTCTTTCTTCACCCCAACAATAATAAATGAAAAAAATCAATTCACCTAGCTTAGTGAAGTTAGGACATTAGAAGAATTTACACGTATCCATTGGCAAGTCTCAATTCATTGAATTCTGATGCCTCTGCCCCCTCAATGGGTAAAATTATTGAGACAAATCTTAAGGTAGTATCCTGTGGGTAATCAATCACAGCTTCTCAGATTTTAAGACAGAAATTGTGATGATAAGCCACCAGAATAGTATGCATAAACATGCACCAATACTTACAATAATGTGCATGTACAGAGATAACACAAATACACACACATACACACACACAGATAGATTGATAGATTGATAGAGAGAGAGGAGAGAGAGAGAGAGAGAGAGAGAGAGAGAGAGAGAGAGAGATGACAGAGACAGAAACAAACAGAGATTACCTTTGGAAACATCTAATCTTGAGCTCATAGATGAGAAACAAAATATTTCAGAGATCATTGTACTTTGATATATGCACAAACAGAATCAGCAATAATTTTAGTTAATAATGACTTTGGGTCAAAATGTTTACCACCAATCCAGTTTACCTGAATTTTATCCTTTTAAGTCCACAGTATAGTGAGGGAACTGAATTCCTTTGCAATAGTTATAAGGGAGCTCACTTCTGGTAGCTTGTAATATCTTGTGGCTATTTTGTTTTTATCATTGTATCACTCTATCTTATCATATGTATTAGCCTCACCTTACCCAGTATTTATGTCCTTTTGGTACTTAAAATAATTTACATTCATGTTTTTGGAAACAGTTGATATAATATATGAAATCCTTATATCATATGTATATATTGATTATGAAATAACAAATTGGAACATGATAGTCCCCTGATTTTCCTAGTTAAGAACTTGATAAAAGAAAAGCAAAATAATAGTATTAATGAAATCAACATTCAATATTTTTAAGATTTACACATATATTTACATGACAATCCTAATACTGCATATTCAGTTTCAATAACATTTTTTTTCATTAGTGGTAACGAACATAATACCATTTTATCTATGTTTAAAGTATTTGAATTATTTTTAACAATATTTTTAAACAGCATAATAAAATCAGAAAGCCTGTTGGAGAGCACCTGATAGAGATCCAGGAAGAAACTGCAATGTATAATTTCACCATTGAGATGTTGAATGTTCAATGATTATTTATTAATTTCATTAGCTGGAGAAACAACTCAGTTAGTAAGGTACTTGCTATGTATTCATAAAAACCTGAATTTGGATCCCTGAAACTCACATAAAATATTGGTGTAATAATAACTTCCTGAGATTTTAGCGTGGAGGCAGAGACAGGAGAATATCCTCAGGCTTGATGGCCAGACATCCATGACAAATGGAGTTCAAAGTTCAATAACACACTAGGACTCAAAGGGAAAAATTATATATCAGAAAAAAATATTGATGAAGATATCTGATGCTAACTTGTGGTACCTTATGGATAAATATTACCCACTTATATATGAACACACAGGAGCATATGCTCAAAACATTGTTTTTAGATTTTCATTCCCATTTGAGTTATATTGGCTATGGGTTTGCAGTAAACAGCATTTGTTAAATTATGGTTTCCGCTGTGTCCCTCATTTCTCCAGGAATTTTATAATAAAGAGGATATGGATTTTATCAACGGATTTTCTGCAGATAATGAGGTGATTATGTGATTTCATTTTGTCTTCCAATTTGCTTTTGTGATGGTATACACCAAGCATTATTTGTGCTGCCTATATACTCTTGAAGCATGGTTAAACTCTTCTGATATCTTGCAAGACATGGCTACTGCTGTTCTGGGTTTCTTGCTTCTCTTGCAAGTTTAGCAGGGAATATACATGATGGGGTTGAGGAGTTAGAAATCAGAATGAATGGGCAAAAAAGTTGGAGAAAAAGACCTATGTGATCTATGGGAAATGGCTAGGGGAGAGCTAAGGGAGGCTACAACAGTGGTCAGTAGAGCCTGAGGTGAGACTAAGGGCTACATGTTACAAAAGAAGAGGGAGTGGTGAAAATCAGAAATTAGCCTACCTGATTATCTAATCTATACTTTTTTTTCCCAATCTGCTTTTATACCATTTTAATTACATGTAAGTATTAAGGTCAGTTCTAGGTTGAAGAACTAGCAATACAATAGATGCAAATAGTCAAGGAACAAGCAAGACAATAAACAAAGTCCCATGATCACTCCCATGATCACTGTTTCCAAGGACTTATCAGGATGACCAAATTATCTAAGTCTACTTCCCTGTCCTAGCCCAAAGTCAAAGTCATTTTCATGCCTGAAGCCTACTTCTTTGTTCTAGCCTAGGATTTAGATTCCTGCCTGAAATTACTTTTTTGTTCTAGCATAATATCAGATGCCTGCCTGAAGCCCTTTTCCTTGTTCTTGGCCAATGTCAGATCCCTGGTAATAAAGTATTACCAGGACAAAAAGGTCTAGCATTTTTTTTTTTTACCTTTTTGTTTTGTTTTTTAGTTTTTACTAACTACACTCATTATTTCCACTAGCTTACTTTGAAATATTAGAATGTTAATATTCTTCTGCCTCTGGAACAATAGAGAGGTTATGACAGTTGACATGTTAGCTGCATTGTCTTTATGTAAAAATAGCATTTATTGGTTTTTGCCTTCTTTTTCTTACTGAATAAATCATACAAATAACAAATATATTTCTTATTTTCATACTAATTGTTTATTAATATATTTCTTATGGTTAGGAGGTATAAATAAAATACATTGTTTTACTCAAGGCATACAGACATCTGTACTTCTCAAAGTTTGGATCCTGATTTTAGCAAGAACTTATTCTTAGAAAATAATTCCTAAATTATCACAAAATATACAACTCTTCCAAAAAAGGAAGTAAATTGCCATGCTGATCTATAACTATATATTTTCTATTCACTTTCATTTTATCATCTTTTTATTATCTAAGGAAATATTTTAATTTAAATATATTTTGATCATAGTCTTCCCTGCCCCATGCTTTTCCATATCCACTACTCCTCAGTTCTTACCCAACTTTACATCTTCTTTAAAAAAAAATGAACAAAAATTCAATTCAATAACAATACCTCGACAAACCAAGAAAATAAAGTAAAACAACATTCAAAAGAAAAATCAAACAACAACAACAACCCAACAAATTGTACCTGAATAAAATCTCTCTCTCTCTCTCTCTCTCTCTCCTCTCTCTCTCTCTCTCTCTCTCTCACACACACACACACACACACACACACACACACACACAACTGGAGTCCAATTATATGCTAGCCAACTACTTCTAATAAAGAAGCCTGTCTTGAAGTAGTTGTTAATCCCAGGATCACTTCATTGGAGAAATTAAAGTCTCCCTCTAACAGAAGACATAAGTAATAGTTCAGTTGTTATCCTTTATTCCACTGGCTAAGTTTTCATTCAATCATTCACTTTATTCATTCACTTTTCAAAAATATAACAAAATACAATACAATAAGATATTTTGAAAACTATCACAATAAATGTGGGAAAGACAAACCAACAAAAGGGAAAGACTGCAATAGAAGGCAAAACAATCAGAGACCCACTCATTCATTTACTCTGGAATCCTATAAAATCAATAAAATAGAAGTGTTAATATAGATACAAGGGTCTGATGAGACTTAGGCAGGCTGAGTGCATGGTGCTTCAGTTTATATGGATTTGTATGAGCTTTCCTCATGTTGATTTAGAGTATCCTTGTTTCCTTGTGTCCTCCTCCCCCTCTCTATCTCACTAGTACAGAACTACTAATCCAAACAACAGGAATCAAAAAGGTAAAGGAATACTAAAAAGAAATGTATATGAAAGTGGCCTTTTTTGAGCAATCATTAATAAAGAGTATATTATTGCCAATGAAGAGTATATTATTGCCAATAGCATGCAAAATCAAAGTTTGAGAGGAATAATAAAGTTAAATGATAATATTTTAATATAACTGTTGTCGATATGTTTGAAGATATTTTAGAATTATGTATTGCCTTTCTTCATTATAAGATGTGCATAATATAACTCTCAATTTTTTTTTCAAATATATTATCTTAAAAAGGACCCGATAAAAGCAATTTATGAACCAGTTACCGTTGCATGTAAAGGAGTTACTACTTTGTTGTTACTATAGCATCTGCATTGCTTATCAAGTTCAATAAATAGGGCTTTAAAGTTGACATGAACATGAATCTTATTAGAAATAGAGAAATTAAAATAGGAATATGTACTTTTAAAATTAATACTGATCTTTAATTAAAATTTAATAATGTTATCTTACACATCATGTTTCAGAAACCCTATTTTGAGATTTTTGTACTCTGCATTTTCTTCAGTGGAATTATAGTTTCTGTAGCAAGAACATCTAGTTTATCACAAAAATTTTAAATACTGTGTTTTTATTATTTTTTATAATACTGTGTTTTGATTATTTGACATCTACATAACACAAAACAATGGGGTTTTTATTGAAGATTTCATTGTTTAGAGGAGTGACAAGTTTGCAATGAAACTTTATCTATTAGAAAGTCAAAGATGCTATACCAATTATATATTATTATCAAGACTGCCTAAGCAAGGCCTGGACAATGACAACACTGAATATTTCACCATGGAAACAAGGGAAACTTGTGGGGCCCCAATCCTAGACAAAGAGCTATTGAAAACAGGGGAATCAAAAGAACAATTAGAAATAGTCTATCTCTAATGAATAAAGAACTAATTTAGTATTCAATAGCAAGTGATCAGTTTTGATATCATATACATACAAATAATATTACATGAATTGAACAGTTTATATTACGATATGTTATATGAATAACCAAAATTATAGAAGGCGCCACACATTTAGAGAAAACAATGGAGTACATTTGAAAGGTTGGAGTGGAGTAAGGAGGGAAGTTGTACAATTACATATTATAATTTTAAATATATAATATATATAACAACATAAAAGATTGCCACATTTTTCTTGATCTAGGTCTTGTGACAATATGGATCATGTACATATGCATAAACTACTCATGTAGGAAACATGATGCCTGTAATTAATATGGTTTATTTTATCTATTAAAAATGAGAAGTTCATTCAACTTGAATTTCAAATAAAGAATAGATTACACCATAATAGTGATAAAGAAATTACACATATGTTTCTGTAACTTTCATATTATTGGTGTTTGTGTTGAGTGGACTTCTTGTATTTTATTTTATAATCCTACCTGTGATTGCTTTCTAGGCAACCTTGGTGTACAAAATACATTTTTATGTTCTATCTCTTGGCTTTAGACAGAACAATAAACTGGAGGAAAAGAAATGGTACTTTATTCAATATGGTTAAAGTCACTCCTTTAACCCAACTCATTCTATTTGAACACTCTTGAAGCAGCAGCACATTACAGAGATCTACATATTAACATTTAGCAATCAATGTATGGCAGAGGCTGATTCTAAGTTTTTGTAGCTAATTTGAAAAGGAGCTCATAAAGACTTAACCCTTCATACTGAGCTTCAGTTTTAATTGTGAGAGAACACACACATGTATTTGATGGAAACTATTATGAAATTAGCAAATCTACACCTTAAAGTCACTGCTTCAGAAAATATTGTTTGGTAATTCAAATAGTCATTATATTTAATTCTCCTCTAAAACTACTTGCAAACTCATATTTTTACATCAAAAGAAAATAAGTTACACACCTTTGATTTGATTTATAAAATGTCACTAAAGCTGGATAAATTTTTATATTTTTCCCAACAACTGCCTTAGCCACAAACTTGAGCTCTTGTCTAGCTGCACTTTTCCTAAATCTGAATGTCTCTGAAACATGTTCCTTCTAATCTCTACAAGACCTGCTCCTTCTGCTCGACTCTATCACACTCAGAAGCAAAAGTAAGCATGCACTGAAAGTGTCATTTTAATAGTGTCAATCCCTCAACCCTAAAGTGAAACAGAAAAAAAAACATTCCAGTATATTTATAAAATCAATCATTGGGATATGATAAGCTCTAGAAATTATGTCTGTTGTAATAAAATGGTTTGCAGTTGTGAAATTCATATCTTTTGATAATTACTGTTTGGCAAGAACAATTAGTCAGTCAATTAATAAGTCTTAATGCTCTTCTTTGGAATACATTATGGGTTTCCTGAAGCACATTAACCTATGAAGTCACACACATGACTGCCTAACCAAGAGCTGAATGACTAGTCCGCCAATACACATGCTAATGTTGAACAGGAAAGCACACAAGGACTCACCCATAGAAAGATAAATTCAGGCAATTAAATGTAGGCAGCCATGTTTAAGATAGCACCTGGGATGGTTGCAAAGTCTTATGACTAGCACTTGACGATGTAGGCAGCTGGCTTCCAGCGTGGCCAGCTCAGCTAAATTGGTAAACAAGTCCTTTGTGCATGGGTCGGCCTCGTGCCCCTAGCAAGCGGGCTTATGCAAATGAGGTATTGGCAGTCTAACCTATCCTGAGAGAACAGGTCACCCAGTCCGCCTTGGCCAGTTATATAAGCAGCTCGTTTCTGCTGCTGGGGGTCCCTATCCATAAGTCAAGATTCGTTCCTGCAATAAAGCTGACTGAGAAGGATCCAACCCTGTTGTGTCTTAATTGCTGGTCAAGGCGGACTCGACAATTAAAGAATGCAGAGAGAGGGAGTTAAATTATCTTCCCCTAGAAAGAACACACCAATTGATTGATTATCCAATACCAAGTGGTCAGTCCTAAATATATATATGTACACATACATACACACAAATAACATTATACAGACAGACACAATTATATTTATATGTTTGGGAACACACACACACACACACATCTTGGCACATTTACAATTTACAAAATGTATGATGATCCCAGTCTAGTGAGATGGTTCAGTTTGCTTATCATTCAGAGTGATGGCTTGAGTTTGATCCCTGATATACACATGGTTGATGGGAAGCAAATACACCTCAAAATTGTTTATGGACCACATATTCGTTATTGTATGATATAAGCACTTTCACACACTCACACACACACACACACACACACACACACTCAAAATACATAAGAGTATATAATGATTGTGTATCAAGTTTTTTCCATGCATTTAAAATGAAATTTATCATCTAGAAATACTATGAAATCTGCTTTTACTCAAATTTGAAAATTTGAAGAGATAATTAATTTGCCATTTACATTTGTAGATAAGATATTTGATAATGATTTGTCCATAATAATTACAAAATATTCATGTTCATATTGTTCCTCTTTGTTAAAATTACACACTATACCAGGAAGCTCATAGATACAATGTGCAGAAACAGCTCAGTTATCCAAAGCCCTAGTAAACTGAAGTATTGTATATAAGTGATTTTTTTCAGGCAATAGAAACAGATGCACTTATGTCTCATTAACTTTTAAATGTGAAGAATATTAAGATAGTTGTTCTTAACTTATTAAGCACATTACTTTTATATTGAATTTAATACATACCACGTAATTTCATATTACTGATTTTATGATGGAATTATAATTATAAACTTTTGTGTAACATAAAGAAATATATAAATTACTATAAATTTTAGTTAGCATAACCTAAAATATATAGTAATTTGTAAAATGTCAGATTCTTCATTAAAAATTGGCAAAATGTATAAATTCTTATTATTGACAAAAATTTCTCAGCATCACCCAAAGTTTTTCTGCCTCATTTGAATATATGTACCTTCTTATTGTGCTTTTATGTGGTATCACTGACCCAAATTTTTGAATGGAAGAGAGGACTTAATGGGATAATCCCACACTGATTGAAAACAATACCCAAAAATTGTCTTTAACTGCCTCCCCCAAACAATGCCAAATTTCTGTATTTGTAGGAAAATCTATTGTAGTTTCATTTTCTAAATTGTGGAAACTTTTTCATGTTCCATTAAAATAGAAAATGGACTTAGAGGCAAAGCTTTCAATTTTAAATAAGAGGAAAAGCTGAGAGTTATCTAATTGGTGTTTTGGGATCCTTTAGACAGCAGAGTTGACACCCTCCCAACTCAAATGACAGATATCATAAATAATGAAAACCATTACTGTTCTCTAATTATCAGGAACACCTTAAACTGTAAGAACATTTAAATTGTGAGTTTTGAAAATCTGTTAGATGCTGAGAATGGGTGGGAACAAAGATGTGAAATGTGAGGTTTCCAATGTTAAGGAAACATCTGCCCTATCTTCCCATACTGAAATTGTATGTCCAATACTGTGAAACTTTCTACTGGTAATGCCTCCTGAAACATGTCTTTATGTATCTAGCATAAACAGGGTCATTATTTTGAAATATTTTAATTTTAAAATATTTCCTTAATATTTTCTATAAGCAAGTCTTACTCTAGGATAAATAAAAGTGTAAAAGATATATATAAAATTATAGACATGTATAATAGTATACATGAATATGTTTTCTTACTCTGTCAACTAACAAATTCTAGAAGGAGCAAATATTCATAAAATAACCTCACCTAATGATAAACCTTTATTTTTAAATTGATATTACCTCTGTGTGTGTTGTGTGTGTGTGTGTGTGTGTGTGTGTGTGTGTGTGTATACCTATAGAAGCTAGAACATTGTTTTGGATGCCATTAAACTACAATTATATGTAGTTATGAGTCATTTCCCATTGGTTCTGTTAACCAAACTCAGATTCTTTTTTTAAAATCATAAGCTTTTAATAGCTGACCCATTTTTCCACCTCTTCAAATCTTGTTTTATAACATAATCCTTCAATAAACTAAGGAAATTTTTGAAAAAAAATCTGAGGAAAAAGTGAATCCTAAAACTACTCAAGAAGTGTGTGGTACATCATGTGATTCCATAAAATTTAAAAGCTTCCTTCCGTTCCACAAAACTAAAGCATACAGACAACAATAAAAGCTTATAGAAGATCCAAAGGGGGCAACTGAAATAAAACTGTAAAGTCAAAGGTGAAAGTGCCTGCTGTAGTATTTCATTGTTTATATGGCAGCATGTATACTCAGGAGTTCATGTGTCTTAAATAATAGTTGAATAAATTATAAAATGGTAACTAAAAATATGTGCCTCGTGGAAATTTTCCATTAAGGAAATAAAATGACATATTCTTGTTTATGTCTAGTTTTTGGACACAATTTCTTTTTAATCCTAAAATAAAAAAGGAAAAGGAGTTACATTTAGAGAAGCTCCATCTCAGCCATGTGACTAAGGCCAACCATAACCCAGGCTATGCTGGTGGTATTGACCTTCAATGTTCTTTGAGAAAATGTACTTTAGCACTCTGATCTCCCTCCCAATCAACCACTACCCTACGCTTATCATGAGACAAACATCAAATTCCAATTTTCTTTCTCAGAACTATTAAGGCTATGACAACAAAGGAAGTCACAGGATGTGTCCTCATCAAAAGTACCCTAAGGAAACGTGACTAAACTAAATTAAAAGCATTCAGTGGTATCTGTGGTGGGATCCTGAAGCAAACAACAAAAGAGGAGCAACCAAGGTACTGTGAACGAACTCAGATAAATAGCAGTTGCTAAAAAGAATAAGCAAACATTGATGCACAAATTCTATGAAATACAATGCATAAAAATAAAGTGCTTATGGCAATGTAAATTTATGTCTTGAAAATTTTCTGTAAACCTAAAATATACTAAAAGTTCTCCACCAAAAATATTCAATTATTTTCTTGGCTGAATACTTCATTAAGAAGCCAATGTACTTCATCTGCACATTGAGTTCAACTACATTAATACGTTATTAGAATGTTCCAAAGATATTGCAAAATCCAAAAGCAGAAGCACCAACTTAGAGAAATATGAAAGGGAGAAGAGGAGGTACATTGGAAGATATACGGTGGAAGATGAAACGGATGTAATTCTATTAATCACAAAAATTAAAATTAATAAGTTTAAAAAGACAACAAAAAAGTGTACAGTTTAGATTTAGGAAACATAGTGACGCTTTTCATGTTTACTTAGTCTTGCTGTATATGAATTAAGATCACAAACCATTTCCTGTTAAGAGATAACTCCTAATAGTTTAAAAGCAGCGCAAAATCACAGTCCTTTTGTGGACATGAAGGAGTTTACTTGACTCAAGAAGAGCTACTTCAAGAGCTACTGAAAAATATCTTGATACTGAGGAGATAAAAATGATGTGGAATTTCAGTTAAAATCTGATTGATGATATGTCATTTTATTGATATTTTGATGTGTTAATTATATTCAATCTCAGACATATTAGTAATTCAGTGAAAATAACAAAGATTCATAAAGATATGGCCTAAGTTCAGTGGAGAGGAAATTCTCCAACCAAATGGTATAGGAAACTATTCTATGGATGACCCACGGATGTGGGGGGAATGTCAATTAGAATGCAGATGTTAAGATATATGCGCATCTCTAAAGCATAAGTGCACTGACTACACTAAATATGTACATTGAATATAATTAATATACATGGAAATAAAGAGTATATAAAGTTCTAAGAACTTCATATGACTATGATAGAAAAATGACTGGGGAATGTTGGGAAATTATTCAAATATTCTCCCAGAAAAAAAGACATAGGTATGAGTAATACACATTATCTGTCAAGAGGAAATGACAGATCATAAGGAAAATAAGAAGAGGTAGGGGAAGGGAGATTGAGAGAGAGAGACAGTGACAGAGACAGAGAGACAGAGTGAGAATCTTTGGATATAAGATTATTTGTTATATTTCTTTGGAATTTTTTCTATTTTTTTCAGAGATATTAAATATAGTCATATTAAAATACTTTGAGTTAAATAAAGTATTTAACTCAAAGATAAAAATTTGTGGTAGTTTATTTTGAGTAAATTATATTCAAACTTTACAAAGCATATATTGACAGTTACCATAAGCTTTGTTTCCCAGAAGTGGCTAACCTCCAGTTGCATGAGGCTCACATTACAAGCAAACTCAGGTGCTACTTTCCAGAAATACTGCTTTTCACGATGCCAGAGAGATACAACATGACTTTTAGAATGATATTAATTTCTTTTATGCGAAGTTGAACAAAGATCATCAGATTATAGAAAGTAAAAGGATGCCTTTGGGTAATTGGGAATTTAAAAGTATGTGAATACCAACAGAGGTAGCAAGACCTTTCTTTTCTTGTTTCACCATACTTCATAGAAAAGTTCCCAAGGTCTTTTAAGCTATTCAGTTAGCTCTTGACTGGGTAAACTGGCATGTCAACTGGATTTAAAATAAACCTTTCATGCTCTCCTTTTGACTTACACTGCCTTGTTTCTTAGCATTTCGCCTTTTCAGGTGGTTATAATTCTTCAAAGTTAAACCAGCTTGTCTTCATTGATCCCGTTCCCTCATCAAATTCTGTTGTTGCTCTCCTGTGCTTTTGGGGTTGCTCCTGTGAACCAATGTGGCCTTGAGGTGATCAACTTGAAAGGAAGGGGTTTGAGCACTTGAAATGTCTACTATATAAAAATAAATCTGGTCTTTTCTATTGTGTTGTGCCTGCCTTTTGTTTTCTGCTGGGCTTTCTTTCCTTCCATGGTCTTACATCCTTCCTTGGGTTTCAGCGCTTATTTTTTTTTCCTCCTTCTCTTTTATATTTCATCGACTCCCAGAAGAATTCTGCAGTGATATGACTGACGTGTGCAGCTTCCTCCAGTGCAGTACTGAGCTGGGTCAACTATTCTTTTCTTATGTTTGTCTTTTTGCTTTCAATAGCTGGGAGCCAAAGCAGCTGCGTTTGATTTGACAACTGCTTTCAGAAGTAGGTCTAGTAGAGAACAATTTTGAAAAACCTGTCAGACCCCAACTTTTGAGGGGCTTATGTTGTTGAGTTCTGTTTCAGCAAGACAGACAATGAGAGTTTTACAAGCTGAAGCTGAGAAATCAGGCAGATATAACACTTGCACATTTCTAAAAAAATCAATGTTGCAAACGTGTAAATAAAATAATGTAATCTTCCTTCCTGTTTGGTAAACAAGTAGTTTCATTTTTTTTTTTAATTTTTTTTCTTTTTCTTTTTTTTTTTTTTTGCATGACTTATTTACTCTATATGGTGACTAATTGGTATTTATTTTAGTTAGATTTTCCTAAGTTTTTAAAGGCTTAAATGTATTCTGATGGCACAGTGGGGATTTGATTCAGTTTCTGTTAGTCTTGTAAGCTGAAAATGGGTGAGTGTTCAATATGATAATGTCTTATTTGCCTAAAAGTTAAGTGGTTTTGTTTTCTGTTTCTTCTTCAGGACCCAACATAACCCTAACCTCTCCAAATCTAAATATGTATGACAGACTCACAGCTGAACCTCCAAACTTAGTATTATTTTCTCCTTGTTCCCAGACATTATTTTTTAATTGAGAAAAGTTTAGGTAATTTTGACTGTATTTAATTATTCAAATTTTTCGATAATATTTTTTATTTCTTGTATTAAATGTAATGTCTTTAAGATGTTTTTCAGTAATTTTATTTACATATGCAAACATGTTTAGATTACTTTCAAACAATACTTTTGCTTATCTTAGTTTCAATTCCTTCCTGCTTCTTTCTGATCTTCTCTTGCACCCTATACATAAGCTTCTGCCAGTCCATTTACCTGTGATGTTCTTCCATTATACTGCTTACAAGACATTTTATTCACTCATAACTGACACACAAAATCTTGGTAGAACATTCTTATTATTTCTATTCGCATTGATCTCTACCTAATAATGCTCTGGTTCTAATAACTGAGTTATAAAATACAGAAAAAAAATATAACCATGTATTGTGTTCATCTACAGAATTTATGCTAAGATAAAGTTACATGTTTCATTAATAAATGGACACTCTTATGTCTGAAATATTTCTTTGTAAGTTTTCTCTACATTTTGTAGATCTTACTTATTATGAATCTTAAGTCAATTATGCTATATAAAAATTATTTAAGTGACTAAATTCCAAATGGTTTTCCTAGAAACAGAAAAAAGCCTGTGTCCATTGGAGGAGCATCAACAAAAGGAAATAGGGCTTATTATAATTACTGTTCATGGGCTGGAGAGATGGCTCAGTGGTTAAGAGCGCTGGCTACTCTTCCAGAGGTCCTGAGTTCAAATCTCAGCAACCACATGGTGACTTACAACCAGATAGAGCATTCATATATGTAAAGTAAATAAATAAATATTGGCCGGGCAGTGGTGGCGCACACCTTTAATCCCAGCACTTGGGAGGCAGAGGCAGGCGGATTTCTGAGTTTGAGGCCAGACTGGTCTACAGAGTGAGTTCCAGGACAGCCAGGGCTACACAGAGAAATCCTGTTTCAAAAAACTTAAAATAAAATAAAATAATTACTCTTTATTCAAGCTATTTTAATTATTAAGTGTAAAGTGAAAATAGTTAAATATATGAAATTGGAAACATGTTATTCCTTCTCCATCCTTCAACTCCAGAAACTATGGAGCCCTTTTATATTCTTTGTTTCCTAACACTTCTAGTTTAATATAACAATGAATTGAAATATTAAAGAAGCCAAACTCTGGTAAAAATGAACATAAAATGTTTTCTAACTTTCTGTCAAATTCTAGCCCTGCACCTAGGAAGTGAGATCCCAGCAAGTGGGAAGATGGCAGCATCAGTCTGCAGACTGGGGATAAAAAGGCACAAGAAATTTGAGTTGCTGTTCAACTGACACGGAGTTCAATGGGAACTTGACATTGAACTGAAAAGGTGTGTGTATCAACTCAGCTGGAAGAGTTATGTGGGAAGAGCTTTTGTTTAGCCTCCTACTCCCTTAGGGAATGACATAGGGATTATCCATTTCTACAATAAGAAAGCTACAAAAGTAGTCGCTTTCCATGCAATGTAACATCCAACTAAATAAAGGGCACAATAGTTTCCCTAGGATAACTGTAAACTCCAGAAATGCTTAAGTTTGCAAGATGTGACCTCAACAGTTTTTTCCCCCATTTCATCAGAAAGTTTTCATGTATCTGCACTTTACAGAATGTAGTTTTAATAAGAATGCACTGCCCTCAGCTATGCCATGTGTTCTCTGTGTGTGCTTGCCTGTGTACCTGCCTTTGTGAAGCAGACTGGACAGGGACTTTCAAACCTGGTTCTTACACAATGAAATAGAATAAGAGGGTGATTGAAGGTTTTCCAAGGTCACTGAAAGAGACATAATTGGACGATGCATATCATCTGGTTTCCAAATCCAACACTTTCATCATCATAAGATGAATGATCCTGGTGAACTCTGGGACTAACCTAAGTCTAGAAAAAAATTGCAGCCTAAATATAATGTAAGGGATTTTAAAAGGTCCATTGCTAAGAAGCTGTTTTGATGAGAAAAAAAATAGGGTTATATCAGTAATCTGAGTATGTGAAAGAAAAAATCAGAGATCCAACAATTGATTATTAAAGAATACTCTACAGACCATATAACATTTAATGCCAGGTGACAAATGAAAGAGCCCCATTAAACTCACACCTATGCACATTCAAGTGTAGGAAGACCGGAAAATACAACCAAGATCTCCACAACATATGCTCTAAGTATCATCCTTGTAAAATCAGGCTTTCAAATGGAAAAATCAGATGAAATGTTCTTACCAACAGGTAAGTAGAAACATTACCGACAGTTCAAGAAAAGCTTAGCACTGTTACAGGAAAGTAAATCATAGTACATGGAGCCAGCCTGAAATTGAAATTATCTCCAAGAAAAGTTGTAAGAAGTCTAATTAGGATATCATCAGAATACCCTTATGTCATGTGCCCTGAGGGTAATAGGGTAATGTCAGATGTCATTGTTGAAGCATTTGCCATTATCTTGAGGAAGCCTTACAGGACAGTTGTCCCTAAGGAACCAGACATCAAAATACTATGTTTAATTACTTGTTATATAAGGGTCAATTGAAATTCCAAAATTTAGGATAAATAAATCCAGAAAATCTTCCCTGGAAACTTTACACATTTATCATAAGATTAATCCCTCATAAAATGGTAAAGCAATTTGTATGACCTATTATTTTAAGTAAGATGTTGGTGTGTGAAAACAAACACAAAGTAATTTAAATAAATCATCAAAAGAAATAAATAGGCTCTTAAAATAAAAAACCATCAAAATGATATATGACATACATGTTTATATTATATAGTTTAATAGAGGTAATTGCTAACACAAGAGCAAGAAAAATATTATTGTAATGTTTCAATGTGTAAAAATTACTTGGTCTGTAAGCACAAGTACCTGAATTTGAATCCATAGCATCCAGGTGAACAAACAAACCCTCTATGAGAGTGCTCTTCCACCCACTCACCTACTCCTACATACTGGGGCATCAAACTTCTCTCCTTCCCATTGATGTCAGACAAGAACACCCTCTGCTCTGCATGTATGTGAAGTCCTGGATCCCTTCATGTCTGCTCTTTGATTGGTGCTTTAGTTCCTGGGAGCTCTGAGTGGTCCAGTCAGTTAATATTGTTCTTCATATGGGGTTGCAATCCCCTTTAGCTCCTTCAGTCCTTCCCCTAGCTCTTATATTTGGGTCACCAGGTTCAGTCCTATGGCTGTCTATGAGTATCTGCCTATGTATTGGTCTAGTGCTGTCGGAGCCTCTCGGGACAACCATACCAGGCACCTATCAGCAAGAGCTTCTTGGCATCAGCAATACTATGGGGGTTTGCCCTAGGTGGCGTAGTCTCTGAATGGCCTTCCCTTTAGTCTCTGTTATTTTTTTGTTCCTGTCTTTCCTTTGGGTTAAAAAACTTGAGATGTGTGGATGTTCCCATCCCTCAACTGGGGACTGTATCTATCTACTGGAGGTGATCTCTACAGGTTGTGTCTCCCCTTTGTTGGATATTTCAGCTAAAGTCACCGTTGCCATTTTGTCCTGGGAGCCTCTTGCTTCCCTGGAGTCTTGGACTTTCTAATGGCTATCCCCAGTTCCCCATCCCCTACTGCTGTATTTTTCTATTCACTTTTCTGACCCTCTGTACTTCTCTCCTACCCTTTCCAATATATATTTCTGCCTTCCTTTTTCCCTACCCTTCCTTTTATTTTTTTATAAGACTATAAAATCTGAGCATTTAGAAGATAAAGTTGAATTCTATTGAAAAATGTAGACTTTATTTCATAGGTTTACCGTCACAGTATATGTTAAGAAAGCCATTTACTGCTAATTATAGTCTTCATCACTAAATAGACGATTACCTGATGATCCAAAGAATTTATTGACCATGTAATCTCATCTACTAAGAGTAATGACATTCACCATAATTATTATTAATGTTCCTTTATGATAATTAACAAATAATCTCTACAATGAAATGGCTTCTGGTGTGACAAAGTGTATAAGCTGGGTGGTTTATAACCAATACAATGTTATTCCTTGTATTTTCTGAGGGTGGAGAATACAAGTCAAGCTGCTGGTTCACTCTGTACCTGATGTGGCTTGCTTTCTGTTTCAAAGATACTGCCTTTTGCAGCATCTTCACAATGGAACAAGCAGAAAGTAATTCCTTGTGTTCTCGTCTAGAAGGACACTATCCCCACTTTCATTGTACAAAGCACCCAACTTTTAAGAATACAAGTTTAGGGTAATATATTATACATAATACATAACATAATATCAACTGCAAACATAAATACTGCAAAGATAATTCAACTTAATTCTGCTACAGATTTCTAAATGATGCTTATTTTGATATTTGTACAGGAATTTTAATCTAGCAACATGGCTACTCTCGCTAGTGTTCATTGCGAAAGACTTTTTAGATCAGCATGCCACACACTTTTAATCCATCTAGTTGGAATGTAAACATGCCCTTACTACGCACTTTTTTCTTTTATTAATCATTTTACTTGTTTACATTTCAAATGATATCCCCCTTCCTGTTTACCCCTGCACAACCCCCTCATCCCATCCTCCCTCCCCCTTCCATTTGTCTTTATGAGAGTGCTCCTCCACCCACTTACCCACTTACCCCCCTCATTGATCTAAAATCCACAGGGCCAAGGGCCTCCCCTCCCATTGAGGTCAGAAAAGGCCATCCTTTGCTACCTATGCATTTGGAACCATGTATTCTTCCATGTATACTCTTTGGTTGGTGGTTAATCCCTGGGAGCTCTGGGTGGTTCACTTAGTTGACATTGTTCTTTCTATAGAGTTACATTCTCCTTTAGCTTCTTCAGTCTCTCCACTAGCTCTTCCATTTTTCATAAGGTCCCTAAGCTTAGTATGATGGTTAGTGGTGAGTATCTACATGTATGTTGGTCAGGTGCTGGCAAAACCTCTCAGGGAACAGCCATACCGGGTTCCTGTCAGCAAAGTGCTTCTTGGCATCAGCAATAATGTGGGGTCTAAAGCACATACACCCTGGTCTTCCTTCCTCCTAAGTTCCATATGGTCAGTGGGTTGTATCATGGGCATTGTGAGTTTTGGGGCTAATATCCACTTATCAGTGAGTACATACTATGTGTGTTCTTTTGTGTCTGGGTTACCTCACTCAGAATGATATTTTCTAGTTCTATTTACTTGACTGATAATTTCATGAAGTCATTGTTTTTAATAGCTGGGTAGTACTCCATTGTGTAAATGTACCACATTTTCTATATCCATTCCTCCATTGAAGGACATCTGGGTTGTTTCCAGCTTCTGGCTGTTTATAAATAAGGCTGCTATGAACATAGTGGAGCATGTGTCCTTGTTATATGTTGAACCACCTTTTGGGTATATTCTCAGTAGTGGTATAGTTGGATCCTCAGGTAATACTATGTCCAATATTCTGAGGAACTGCCTGACTGATTTGCAAGTGGTTGTACCAGCTTGCAATCTCATCAACAATGGAGGAGTATTCCTCTTTCTCCACATCCTTGCCAGCATCTGCTGTCACCTGAGTTTTGATCTTAGCCATTCTGACTGGTGTTAGGTGGAATCTCAAGGTCGATTTGATTTGCATTTCCCTGATGACTAAGGATTTTGAATCTTTCTTTAGGGCTTCTCAGCCATTGAAGATTCCTCAGCTGCACAGAAATGTTCCTGTCCAAAGGAAACACATGGACAAAAAAATGGACCAGAGACTGAAGGAAGGTCCATGAACGACTGCCCCAACGGGGATCCATCCTGTCTGCAGACACTAATCCCTGCACCATTGCATTTGTCAAGAGGCACTTGCTGACAGGAACCTTGTGTGGCTGCTCCTTGGGAAGTTCAGCCATCACATGACCAATGCAGATGTGGATTCTTGGAGTTAACAACAGACTAAACTCAGGGACCCTGGTGGGGAAGCTGGTGAAAGGACTGGAGGAGCTGAGTGGGATTGCAACCCCATAGGAAGAACAACATCAGCTGGCTAAATCTCCCAGTGATCCCAGGAACTAGTCAACTATGCAAGGACTGTACAGGAAGGGATCCATGTCTCTAGATACGTAGGTAGCAGAGAATGGCCTTGTGTGATGCCAATGGTGGGGTAAGGCCCTTGGTCATGTAGAGATTCAATGTTCCAAAGTAGAAGATGCTAGAGAAGTGGAGCAAAGAGGATGGGTAAATGGGGGAGCATCCACATAGAGGCAAAGAGCATGGAGGAGAGGGAGGTCGTGGGAAGGGGGGTTTGTGGAGGGGAAATTGAGAAGTAGGATATCATTTGAGATGTAAATGAATAGAATGAATAATAAAAAAAATACTTAGTGTGAGTGTTTGGTGTCTGCAATCCAGATATATCCCTAGGTAGAGCAGTCTCAGAATGGCCTTTCCTACAGTCTCTGTTCCATTTTTTGTCCCTGTGTTTTCTTTGAACAGGAACATTTCTTGGTTAAAACTTTTGAGATAGGTGGGTGGCCCCATTCCTCACCTGGAGACTGTGCCTATCTATTGGAGGTGGTCTCTATTGGTTCTATTTTTTGTTTGTTGGGTATTTCAGCTAAAGTCATCACTGTTGGGTCCTGGGAGTCTCTTGTTTCCCTGCTTTCTGTGACTTTCTAGTGGCTACCCCCTTTACTACCTTTAAACCCAAACCGTATATTTAGATTTTTTTTAAAAAAAAAACTACTTTAATAATGGTTTTCAAATGTTTTAATCCCATTCTAGCCCACCATTCAAAGGTAGGAGAGAAAAAACGATAGGACAAATGGATATGGACCTGTTTAGAAGTAGTTCTTTGGGCAAGTTCAAGCTCCATTTGTTAGCATACCAGTAGACAGTTCAGTAGTATAAGGATATCAATAGGCCAGTTCAAAAGTGAAACAGCAAAAGCAGAACAATTCAGGAGAAATGCCCCAGGCCTCCACCAAATCTGTGCAAGTCTGTGGGAGTGATCAGGAACATCTGTATTAACAGGAGTTTTCTTGCACGCCTCTCAAGAAAGATCAGCCAAGACACAAGACCAACAAAGAGCTGCACAGCTAGCTATGTAAGTGTACTGTCACTATACATTGAGTCATATTTATATTCTCTCCAAACATCACATATCCTCACATGGGTCTTGCCTCAGCAAAACACCATGTGACTCTGCCTTAGCAAAAACGATCTGATTCTCCATCACATAACACATCCAGGCATTTCCACTTAACCAAAAAATGAATTTAAGATTAGCTTATAGAAGGAAACAGCCATGTTTAAAAGTGATATCTATTGAGGGATAGGCTAAGTGATGAATCAGAGAAAGATTTGACAGAATCAGTCAGAAATAGAATACATCCAATTCTCATAATAACAGAAAGGAAAGAGAGGTGGCTTAAGAGAGTAGTGTGTGTATTGTGTGTGTGTGTGTGTGTGTGGTGTGTGTGTGTGATGAGAGAGAGAGAGAGAGAGAGACAGACAGACACAGACACAGACACAGACACAGACACAGACACAGACAGACAGAGAAAGACAGAGAAAGAAGAGAGCAGGTCAGCAAGTGCAGTTCAGTTGAATTCAGGCAATGCAGTGCAGTTTAGTTCAATGCAGTTCTGTGCATTTCATTTGAATGAATTTGAGTTCACTTGAGTTCATCCAGCACCATTCAGTTCCATTCAGTTTTTTTCAGTTATGTTCTGTTTGTGTAGTCAGTGCAGTTCAGTTCATTGAACTCAGAGGCAGTTATTCCAATTATAGCGATTCAATGAGAAGTCAAGAGAGTCCAGTTTGAATCAGTCATATGGGAGAGAATTTTGAGCCAAATAGCAGAGTTGAACCAGCCCGTCAGAGTTCATGAAGACTGAGAAAGTGTGAGATTATTCAGCAGTAAGCCTCTGAGATACCAATTACATCTGGTGAATAAAAGTTGCTTTTTCAGATACTTTAATAACTCTCACACTGAGTTTTTTCTAAGTTTTATTTATCTTTTTTTGTTTGTTTGCTTGTTTTAATTCCAGATTCTCTTCACCAAGACTCTGGTGACGCATAGTAATGACCTCACATCTGAGTCTCCATGTTTATTCAGACATATAGTCCTAAACTTCTTTTGGAAACAGAAAGAAAAGGAATTGTCCTTACCCCATATTCAGGATTCACTGAAAAGAATGGATGTTGTCTATGTTGTTAAAATCATCTATCTCTTCGTAGTTTTTCAATTCTTTATTTAAAAGAACTGTTCATTGGCATACAGAGTTATACAGATTACAGGTACCAGAATAAACCTTATATGAAACTACTGTTTCATTGAAGTATACTATTGGAAGACTGGGCCTCTGAGAATGTTAAGTCATAAAATGAAGTCCCAGAAATAAAAGTCATGTTCAATTAAAGAGATTCAGAGTGATTTCATATTTTTTTTCTCTTTGTGAGGAAGTCAGGATGCTAATACCTGGAAAAGACCCCTTAATTGTTCCCATTCTGTCACTGTTACTTAAGACTCCTAGACTACATTCTTCTATAATGTAAATTGATACCTATAAGCCACTACTCAAACTTTAGGACTTTGTAGTCTTAACTGCCTAAAACCCATCACCAACCTCTCTATGTGTTAGTCAGAGTTCAATATGCAAACCTGCTACACTGTTATAATGTGATTGTGAAGGACTCTCAACCTTTAACTCTTGATCGTATATGGGTTCTAATCTTTAATCTTTATTTTCTTGTCTAGACTTATTCTAGCAATTAAAATAGTAATGACCTTTCTCATTTAACTGCAAGAGTGACTGCAGCTCAAACATTTTTCTGTGATGTGATCTTCATTAGTATCTTTTCCTTTGCAGTGCATAGCTGCTAAGTCTTACAGAGAGAGAGACAGAGACAGAGAAGAGAGAGAGAGAGAGAGAGAGAGAGAGAGAGAGAGAGAGAGAGAGAGAGAATTGCAGAATTTGCCTCTGTAGTTCAGGCCTAAAGAGCAAGATCAATTTGATAAGAAAGACAACTGTGTCTTTGCATTCCTTACAGTATTATGTTACTTCCTCTTTTTTTTTTTTTTTTTTTTTTTTTCCCGAGACAGGGTTTCTCTGTATAGCCTTGGTTGTCCTGGAACTCACTCTGTAGACCAGGCTGTCCTCGAACTCAGAAGTCCACCTGCCTCTGCCTCCCAAGTGCTGAGATTAAAGGCGTGTGCCACCACCGCCCGGCAATTTTTGTTGTTGTTGTCGTTGTTTTTTTTTTTTTTTTTTTTTTCTCTGTGAGCAAGCACAGGCTGGATTCAAAGTCGAGAGAGATGACCGCCTCAGACTCAAGAGGAAGGCGACTGCAGCGGTGCGCCACTGCTGGCCATTATGTTACTTCCAATACTTTAAAATGCCAAGACTTGAAGTCTCATGTCGTTACATCAGTAGCCCTACTGAGGCTACAAAAATGAAAATCAAACCAAGCAGTTGTGACAAGTGCCTTTAATTTAGCAATCAGAAGGCAGAGGCAATTGGATCTTGGAGTTTGAGAACAGCCTGTTGTACAGAATGGGTTCTAGGACAACCAAGCCTACACAGAGAAACCCTGTCTCAAAAACAAACAAACAAACAAACAAACAAACAAACAATACATAATACATAAATCACTTACTAAATAGATAAATAACACAATGAAAAGAATGAGTAAGAAAATCGATGCACATGTACAACTTCCTTGCTTCCAGACGCCACAGAAATAATGTTTCCATTTATTTCCCATGTTAAGGAACATTATTTGTTCTTGGATTTTAGACTTTGAACAGCAATTCCTATCTGTTTATAAACTTCCTCCAATCATCATGCAGCTAGATAATCACAGAGAATATTTTCTACAGTTTATGGATATGTATGATTAGATGAGCCCATTTGACAAAGCTAATGTAACATTTTGTTAATCTCTGTACTCTTTTTAATCAAAATAATATAGCTGAGTCTAGTGATTAAGAGGAAGAAATTAGTTTAGTGTTGGATGCTGTGAAATCCATGTCCTTTGTATTAGGTGGCTTCAGCAACAAAAATGCTATTTCTGTCTCTCTATCTCTGTGCTCCCACTCTTTCTATTTATCCTGTCTGTCCTTTCTTGGAATGAGACCCAGAAACTCACCATGTAGCCTAATATCTAATTTGTTGCAATCATCTTATTACAACTTTCTGAGTGGTAATATTGTAGGTTCTGCACTAATATGCCTGACTCCAGAGGAAATCTGTGTCATATTATTGACATGTTCCATGATAGAGTAGAGGGATACAGAATTTCTCAACACATCTCTTCAATTATCTATTTGCCATTCTTCTAACCTTCCTACCTTCCTTCCTTCCTTCTTTCCTCCTTTTTCTTTCTTTCTTTTTCCCTTTCTTCTCCTCATTCTCCTCTTTCTCCTCATTCTCTACTTCCTATTCTTCCTCCGCTGCCTCTTCTTCCTCTCTCTCTCTCTCTCTCTCTCTCTCTCTCTCTCTCTCTCTCTCTCTCTCTTTCCACAGCATCCAATTACTTGGGTCATTCACTAGAATACTGACTACTTGCCCCTTGGTACAACTGCAAAGGAAGATGGCTTTCTTATTCCTAGAAGCCATCAACTGGCTATACCTCTTCAGCAAGGAATGAGGTAACTGTCAAGATGAAATGTTGGCTGGTTGACTTAGTGTTATGTAAGGCACAAATTCTGGTGAGTTTATAAGCTGTAAAAAAAACACATGTTAGTTCCTAGAGGAAAGCTGCCTGTAGTGCCTATAAATGCAATTGGAAACCCCCCATTCTAGGAATAACACTTGAACTTCTCCTGACAAAATTTCCAAAGTATATACAATGAACTATGACTGACATGAATCAGAAGGAAGAAGAGAAAAGAAAATATTAACTCAACAAATCCTGAAGATGAATCATGCTGTTGAATTGCTGCACAGGCAAAGAGTGTATTTGGAAGGATAAAGAAAACAGCTGCATAAAGGACTCACTAGCAAGCATGAGATGTTTGCTCTATCTATCCCTCTACTCTATCAAGAGTCACAAGCATGGAGAAAACACACCTCAGTTCCACAGATCCACATAAGAGTGAAAGTTTGAGAGTGGGGTGGAAATATGCATTAAAATATCCAGTCAAATTTGCTACCATCCCTACTCATAAACCTAGAGGTTTCTTAAAAAAACAAAACAAAACAAAACAAAACAAAAAAAAACTTGTGAGGCATCAAATAAAACAAATACTAAAAAATCCACTTAAATTGGCACTATATTGATATAAACTCTACTCATAATAACAACAAAATAGAAACAATTACAATTGTAAGCATTCACTTATTCTATTTGACATACTATGACATGTGTTAGGCATCCAATTAAAAGTAATGTTTTAACTGTGGATATGGTTAAATTGGTAAACTATTTGCTATGCAATTATGAGGACTTTGGTTCAAATCCCGAGAAAACACATAAATGCATTCCTGTGGTGAAATGAAGAGAAAAAAATGCTTGGAAATTTAGTAGCCTGGCATACATAGAATCATGTAAAATTAACAAAAATAAATCCCTTTCTCAAATAAAACACAAAGCAAGAACAAACACACAAGGATGGCCTTTGACTTCCACAAATACACCCATGGATCATGCATGTATAGATTCAAATAAACAAGTGCATGTTGATACATACACACACACACACACACACACACACTCACACACAAACACACACAAGTATGTGTTCCTGCATATATATCATATACATACATGATAAAAATAAATTCGAAGAAACATAAGAAGTAAGAAAAATTTAAGTCATGTAACCTACAAAACAGCATCAATATTCTGGTTTGAATATCCACCACTAAGAAAAATTATAACTACCATCATTAAAATTTCCAAAATGAATGATATCTGTGATCCAATACCTCTTTTCAGGTAAAGTTGAATGATATGGAATCAATGATACTCTGGAAATAAAATAAAGAAAGGAAAAATAATAAAAGCTCAATCTAGGTAATACACATGTGAGTTAAATTCTAGATTGTAAAGCAAGAGGTGGGTAATGGATGAAGGAAAAGGTAAGGAAGGTTGGGGGGATGAGAGAAAGATGGAAAAAGAGAGAACATTTAAAATATATCTGAGAATTTTACGTTAGTGAAAGACATAATATCACAAATACATGAAAATGAGAAGCTAAAAGTAATAATGTTGCTAAAGCAAATAGTCCGTGGGCACATCATAAAATACATTATGAATGTAACTGGACTCAGATTTCGTGTTCTTCCACAGATTGAACATCTCATGCTTGCAGACAGAACTCTATGTTGGGTTTCTAAATTTGTTGAGGTCAATATTCATGTTGTGGAGGTGATATTATTGAATGTCTTTGATTTATTTTGGTATTAAAATAAGATTATTCTTTCTACATATTTAATGTGCAATAAAAATATTTTTCTCTTCATTGAACCGTATTAGATGTGATATGAAAAGTAAGAATAAACTGCAATTTTTTGTTCTCATTGTTGGCAGAAACTCTTTGGAATAAAAAATATATACATTTTACTAAGTAAAAATCCAAATAAAAAATAGTCATGTAACACAGCCTATGTGTTACATTTTCCAAAATTATTTTTAATAGTTGAAAGAAAATACAATAAAAAGTAACCCCAGGCATGCTGGGAAAATAGCCATATCAATCCAAATATTTTTGAACTAGAAATTCAGTGCTAATAGATGAACACATCTCAATGCCTGAACCTTTCACACAGAGAGAATCAGTGGAAAACATTGACTTATAAAATTAATATTCTCCCCAGTTTTGGTGAGTGTTTCATTGCTGTGAAAGACATCATGACAGTGACAACTATTATAAAGCAAAGCATTTATTTGAACTGGCTGATGTTTTCAGAATTTTAGACTATTGTCATATTAGCAAGAAGCATAGCAGCTGGCAGAGAAACATGGTGCTGAAGAAGTAGCTGAGAGTTCTCTGTCTGAATCTACCAATATCTGGAAAAGAGAGAGCCATTGAGCCTGGCTTGGACATTTTGAAAACCACAATGCTCAACTCCAGTGATCTACTTCTTCCAACAAGAGCATACATCCTCTTTGATGCTACAGATAATGCTGATAAAATTATCCATGGCTTGAGGTCAGTATTTCCATTTTGGTCAAACCTCAAGTATGGCGCATATAGCTTGATCATGCTTTTGTCCTGGGAATACTTTTATTCCTGCCCATCATGTTGAGGCTTGTCTCTAACAACATCAACATGTTGGCAGCCAAAGTACATGACATGAAACTTAAAATGGACCCCCCAGACAGATTTATTAATATAACAGAATGGCAAGCCAAGGACAGGTAAGATTCTAAACAGGGCCTTACCAATCTGAGACAGAAGTGCATTGCTTTTGATGAGGCATATTCCATGTCGGATAAGGAAGGCATTCTTGTCAGAATGACCTAAAACAGGCTCAGTCTGGTTTATCCAATAAAAAAAGGCGGGGAGAGGTAGAGAGAGTTTGGGGCAGCCTAGCAGGAATCTGACATTGGCCAAGCACAAGGGAATGAACTGCAGGCAGGATTCTGACATTAGAATAGAACAAAGAAATAATTTCAGGCAGGAATATAAATCCTAGGCTAGAACAAAGACGTAATTACAGACAGGAATCTAAATCTTAAGGTAGAACAAAGAAGTAGGCTTCAGGCATGAAAATGACCTTAGGCTAGTACAGAAAGTAGTCTCAGTTATTTTGAACATCCTGATAAGCCCTTAGAATTAGTGATCACAGGAATGATCATGGAACTCTGTTTATTGTCCTGCTTGTTCTTTGACTATTTGCATTTATTGTATTGTCTTGATTGTTCCTTGATTATTTGCATCTATTGTATTGCCAGTTCCTCAACCTAGAACTGACCTTAATACTTACATGTAAGTTAAACACCATAAAAGCAAGAAAGGAGGAGGAGAGATGGGATAGGGAGTTAATGGGGGGATGAGGAAAGGGGATAACATCTGAAAGGTAAATAAATAAAATATTAAATACATTTTTTAAACAAAATTTTTAAAAGACCATACATCCTAACTATAGCACACTCACTGCTGAACAAAGATTAATAACTCTGAACCTTTAGGGACCATTATCATTCAAAACATCAAATCCTCCATTAATATATTATATTACTAAATGACTATGTTTTGTCAAAAAAACAGTTAAGACTGGGTTTTGTTTTTAAGCATCCTCTGTAGTTAATTTGGGTAAGCAACAGGGAAGAATTGGAACAAGGAATTAGATGTACTACATGGATCATGTATGCAATTGTTTCAGAACCTTGATAAGTAAGGAATTCTTCTTTTAAAAATGTCTAAGCCTAATATGCAAGCTGATCAATTGAGCTGTATTTTGAAATCATGTTGTCTATTATTTTGCCTTAATTCTTACATTTACATTGGTTTAATATTTTGATTTAATCATAACATCACTGCCTTCTCTGTCTATTAAATGACCATGTGATAATTATTAAAAACATATTATAGTACCTCTACAAATTAAAATAATATCACCTTACAGTTTTCTCCCAATTGCTAAGAACATAATGGTTGGACCAATGATTCTCCATTGGTTCATAAATGTACTGGTAATTTTGCTGTATACATCAGTCAATAACCTTGTTTAGCACTGAGTGTAAGTATTTTACAGCCTGTGTTTATTTCATAAGCATGTTCTACACTTTATTTCTGGGCATTGAGTTAGTTACCATTCTGCTGCATTATAAAAACTATGATTATCTATAAAATATTATCTCCCTTTCTCAATAAAACTATTTAAATGACAGTTCCATGTTTGGAAATAGTATACATTTTCAAACAGTCTATAACTCATTCAATTCATAGTGTTCAACTTTTTTTATAATTGTGATTACATGTACAATTACATATACAGAAATCCGTATGTGCAATATAAATTTATTTTAAAATAATATAAATATTCTTGGATGCAAATAAAAGTTTACCATTAAATAATAATGTTATGTTCTGTATATTATATCAATTACATTTATATGCTACCATGACTAAAATTTTTTAAGAATATTACAATTTTTAGTATAGTAGACTACACATTCAAGTTAGTCTCACAACTTAAGAAATACTGATTTCAATTCAAAATATGGCACTGCATTTAAAGAAAAAAATGCTATTTAAGTTTGCAGATATTGAAGAAGATGCAGATTTGGCTATATGAAAGAATAACATTTTAGTATGTTCTGGAACAACTGCAAACTTAAAAATAGGTTGAATAGAGTCAGCATTATGTAAATACTTAAAATTACGGAATCAATTGCTAAGATGTGGAAATACTCAAAAAATATATGCATTATCATGCATTTTTTCATATGCTTCAGTGAATGTGTGTGTATGTGTGTGTGTGCACGTGCATGCCCATGTGCATGTGTACAATCATATTACAAACTGGGAATATTAGCATGTCTGAAAATAAAAGTCATTTGGCTAAAAGTCTTTTTTTTTTTTTTTTTTTTTTTTTGTTTTTCAAGACAGGGTTTCTCTGTACCACCCTGGCTGTCCTGGAACTCACTCTGTAGACCAGGCTGGCCTCAAACTCAGAAATCTGCCTGCCTCTGCCTTGAAAACAAGTTATCTAATTAACTAAAGAAGGTAGGTACTTGCAATATTCTAAATTGCATGAGTTCCTACTTACAGAGACTTCCTTCCCTTGGACCTCATTAAATCAAGTACCTCTTTTTGGCCTACACAGTGTTACTTTGTGCTTACCTTGCTACCTTTCAAAAGACAGATCCCAAAGAAAGCAGGACAATTGTATAGCTGAATGAGTGATGAGAATAAGTAACTCTCCTTTGACTAAATACTGTCATGGAGTTCAGATTGGTTTACTGAAGAAAAGGAAGCAAAATCTATATAGGATGTGTAATTTCATCTACTATTACATTGACTTTTTGACATTTTTCCAAAAAGTAAAAAGAAAAAAAGAAAGAAAAAATAAATATCACTTCAATGAAATATTCTTAAAAAATACTTGAACATACTGTATTTGCTTTATTAGACTCTTAATTTATATGTCACCTTAAATCTGTCTTCCCATGGAAAACATTTGCAACATAAATAGCTTCAGAGTATAAGGAAGCAAAATCTTTTTAAAGACATATGTAACATAGGAAATAGTTTTAATTTGTCCTTAAATGCATACAGTAAGATTTTACAATTTTCACCCACATTGCTTGAGGATGAAGCATCACAGTAGTCCAGAAACAAAACATCAAAGACATTAAGTAAATGTAGGAAAGACATCAGTACATTTTGAATATTTTAGTTCTTTTCTCCTTTCCCATGATATTACCTTGGCTTTTAAGAAATTGTAATTTGAATATATACTATAATAGTCATAAAACGTTTAAAAAAAACTACTAAAAGTTGACTGCAGTAAGTAGGCAAAATACAGAACTTCATGTTTACCAGATCTCTTCAAGTTCCAAAGGCTCAGCCTTGTCCCAGCTCTGTCATAGACCACCAACCAGCAGCTACAACCACTCCCACGTCCAGTAGACTTTATAGATCAGCCCCTCCAAATTTACTTCCATCATTCCTTGTCTATACCAGCTACAAGTTCCAAGGGAACACTCCCTGTGAACCGATTGTCCTGTAGACAAACTGCAAATTTTCATCTTCTCTCCATTTCTCCAAGTCCAATGCTCCAGTTTTGTCCTTATGTCTGTAGCAGGCCACATTTGTGGCTTCTCCTTAATCTCTAACTCCAAACAAAAAGGCCAAGAGATTCTGGTGGAACATGCTGTTTTGCTCTTTCTTTTGGAATCCCTCTACTTCTACGCTTCTATCCCAAACTCATTCTTAAGCATTATCTCCCAATAATCTAGCAACACATTTTACCCAAAATCTCTAATGATCACAATTCTCAAAATCCCAGAAGAAATTTCTTACAGCCAAAACAAAGTCACCACACTATCAGAAAAATCAAGGCAGAAGCAGAAATCAAGTAACAAAACATCCATCAAACAAAGGCAAGACCATATATCAGCACCTATAAATATGATGTTCCAAAAACCCACATGGCTAGACATCCACATACAGAAAAATGAGTGAGAGCTAGGACAACAGGTATCCACTAGATCCCCTCAATCCTATCACAGCAGGTCTGTATATTTCATCATAGCTGAAGTACAAAAAAAAGAATATCATAAAAGGTCTTTATGGATATGATAGAGATCCTTAAAGAAATGCATATATCTCTTTAAAATATCTATGAGAATACAATATATAGAAGAAAATAAATAAAAGAGTTTATGATCTGAAAGTCGAGATAGAATCAGTAAAGAGACCTAACTGAGGGAAATCTGGAAATTAAAATATTCAGGGACCTCAAACAAGAAACTCAGAGGCAATTCTCACCAACACAATACAGGACATGGAAGATATTGAAGACAAAATAGAAGAAATGGATATCCTGGTTAAAGAAAATGTTAAATATATTTTTAATAAATACTGATACAAAATATACAGAAAATCTGAGGCATTATGAAAAGACAAATCTATGAAAAATAGGAATAGAGGAAGGAAAAATATCTCATTTCAAAGGCAAAGCAAATATTTTCAACAAAATCATAGAAGAAAATTTTTCTAACCTACAAAAGAAGATTCCTATCAAGATACAAGAAACATGTAGAATAACAAATTTACTAGCCAAGATAACAAAATCCCTTCATCATGTAATAATCAAAATGTTAAATGTACAGAACAAAGACAGAATATTAAAAACAGCAAAGGAAAAAGAACAAGTAACATATAAAGATAGAAATATTGAATAACAGCTGTATTCTCAATGAAAACTCTAAAAGTCAAGGGGACCTGAATCTTAAAGTACTACAGACCTCAAGAGCTCACAAATATCAGCCCAGACTACCATACCCAGAAAAACTTTCTAATCCCAACAAATGAAGAAAATAAGGTATTTCATGATTAAACCATATCCAAGCAGTATCTTTCTAGTAACACAGCTCTACAGAAAGCAATATAAGGAAAACTCTAACCTAAAGAATGACATCCAGGAATAAACAGGGACATAATTAAATAAAATAGCAAATAAAGAGCTAAACCACATGCACAAACACACAACATAGTAACAAAATAGCAGGACTCAAACCCTGATCTTTGGATGACTGAGAACCTGAGAATAGATAACCCTGGGATATAGGATAAAACCAAATACTACCATTCTCAAAGTAACAAAAAAGAAAGGTGCAGCAGCAAAATGATTCCTAATGGTATTCTGCTATATTTATGGATCAGTGCCTTGCTCAGGTACCATCAGAGAAGTTTCTCCTGCAGCAGATATGAAGAAATTCAGAGACACACAATAGGACATTCTGCAAAGAATGAGAGACTTTGGGAAATTCAGCTCTACAAAGGATGTCTACCTTAAATCCCTCCACTCAGGGCTCAGGGATCCTAAGAAGACACAGAAGAAATATAAGTACTAGAAAAAGAAGGGACCAAGAAAACAAGAAGGTCTAAATAAAGGAGCATCTGAACACAAAGACTGCACAGCCAGCACTGGACCTGCAGGTCCCATGATGAGGTCCTACAGCTGAAGTAAAAAGTGGACACGTACCCCATCCCTAACCCAGAAGCAATAGCTGATTGATAACCACATGCAATGAAGTTAGTCTCTTGCAAGGCTGTCTCAATTGGAAAACAAACTACTTTTAAGGGCAGGCTGCATGCACAGATGGCCAGCAGAAAAGAATCTAAATGGCATCTTTGAAGGATCACTGTTTCATATCATGTCAGGGCTTTTCTCTAATTTATTATTTTAAGTTTATACTTTTTGCTTTATATTATTTTTTTCCTTCTCTCTTTTTATTCTGAAGGTCCATTCCTATATATTATGAATTACAGTTTAGTGGTTGTTTTTTGGAATTATTAAACCTTTGTAAAGACTAGTCTTCAGTTTCGTTTTTATATTCTCTTCAGATCTTTTCCTCTGCTCTCTTCATTTTGTTTGCTTTTGCTGGATTCCAATGTGGTATTAATTCTAGTTTTTCTATTTAATTATTTTATTTTACTTTATTTTATTTGTATCACTCAAAAGCCTGTTTGATGTCTGATGAGATACAGAAAGGAAATAGATCCTGATAGGAGGAGATTTGAGGAGGAAATGAGAGGTGTGTGTGTGTGTGTGTGTGTGTGTGACTGTATTCACGATACATGATGTGAGAAAAAATTTATTTTCAATAAAAAAAAAACAAAATCTTATGAAAAGTATTTGTTTCTGTACTATCAGCCCATCTTCAAGCCAAGATTCTAAATGTCATATTTACAAATTCAATGCTCTCTTCTGGTAGACAAGTAATAACACGTATGTACTAGGAAGCCCTCTAAATATGACCGAGGATATATGTGAAATAAATATTATTTACTAAATATTATTTAAAATGTCAAGTATCATACAGATATGATAAATCATAGGGACATAATAAAATTTAAGGGAGGTAAACTGAAAGATGAAACATTGCTCATACGAGACACAGAAAGTGTTATCAATATTTCCCCTATCTGGGCAAGGTTTGACTGATCCATCATAATCATGAAAAAGTAAAGAATATCTCCTCCAACATCTAGAATTAAAAAAGAAAATGTATAAAACCTTTATATCAAGTCCAGTACATAAAAGCTTACTCGGCACTTTGTACTATCATTGGATTGTATTATCATTGGATTTATCAAAATATGAAGCTTTTTAAAAAGTAACATAGTACAGCACACACTCTATACTGTATGTATTAAGACTACTCTATATACACACAAATATAAAATGTCTTTCAAAACAAACTACTAGGTTAAGTATTAAAATTTATTTGAATTCATGAATTTGAATTCTGAAAATTACAGTTCATGCTAAGATTTGCTCTTTTATAGCCATGAGACTCTAAATTGACTAATACATGTTAAAGAGCCTATATTTATGATTTATTTTTGTCATAAATACATGACTTTAACTTAATAGTTTTGCTTTGGTTTTCTGTACTTTTCTTATCACACTCAGGAAATAATTTCTTGGACCATGATGTTTAGATTTTCTCTTTGCTTTCTTCTTGGGGTTTTATCAATGCTTAAGACATGTCTATCATTAAGTTTCCTCAATGCCAGCTTTAGAACATATTATACTCTCTCCTCTAAATAGTCTTGTCACCCTTGTCCAAGGTAACTAAAGATATATTTGGTTCTGGATACTCAGTTCTGCTTCATAGTTTTGTGTGTCTGAATTCATGCCAGTATCATACATCAAGTTAAAAACAAAATGAATAAAAAAACAGACTGAATTGGAAATATATTGATTGACATAAAACATTTTCAAGCAGTATAGTTTTTATAAACATATATATATATATTACATATGAAATAAATCATAAACAGCTTTATTTAAAATATTGAAATTATTTAATAGATATTACTCAAAATATATAATTCATATGTACATCAATTACTATGCCAAAGGTTTTCAAAATCCATAGTCATCACAGAAATTCATTTAAAATACAAAATGATATTTTGTCTCACATCTGGTAAAATAACAATAATAAAAATATCAAGCCAAACAAGTTTTGACAACAATGTAGAATGTTATGAAACTTTGTATACTATTGCTAGAATTCAAAGTAATAAATTTTAAATGGAAGAAATGAAAGCTAGTCATAAAGCTTAACAAAATTTCTATATGACTCTGAAATTTCACTTTGGAATATTTAAGGTTCATCAAATAAGGCTTTAAAGGCTGCAAAAATTCTCTCTCCACTGAAACACTGTTTACAGGTGAAATAATGTTAACAGATAAATGTTCACATTCAGTAACTGATGAATGTATGAGTAAACATGATATATTTGTATCTAGCATTTTATAGGAAAACACCCTTGTTAATGCAAAAAAAAAAAAAAAAAAAAAAAAGAAAGTAGTGTTGAGAACAGAACTTCTCCTCTGCCAGTTATAAATGTCAAATAATGTAATAATCAACTACTCTAACTTAAATATATTAAGCAAAAAACACAGAAAGAAAAACCCTGTGTCAAACAATCAGCCAAACAAACAAAAAAAATACTTCTTCAAAGATAAAGAATATTTAATACAACAGCTTTTATTATTTTCAAACTTGTGAAAATAAAAATGTTGCATGTAAATATGTTTCTGTAACAAATGCTTTCAGTAGTCTAATAATATGACAATATTATAATTTAGTTGAATAACGTATGGTGAATACATTTTAAATGTCCATTTAAAGGATTGATCAATCCATAAATGCATCCTCTAGTTTCAAAATTAAAACTGTTTTTTCTAAATATAACATGCTGATGAGAAGCAAAGAAAGTTGAAAGAAAAGCATCACCATATCCTACAATTGAGAGAATGAATTTTTAGAAAATGTGTATACACAACTAGTAATGACAAGAAGAGTCATTGTGACAATGATGTTGTATCTGAGCTTTATCTTGTGTGGATGTTACATAGCATGCGGTCTTCTATCTCAGACTGAAGTTCATGGCTGTAAGCACAGCCAAAGTACTCGCAGTTCACATCCATACAGAGGCTTTCAGTGAATAGGGATTATTCAAACGGGCATAAAATTTGAAGCTTTTGTCATATAGAGGGACTGAAAACATCTTAGAATTTTTATGAAGCAGATAATGATCATTTCTCTGGTTAAAGAGAACATGGTCACAATACATACAGACAGACATAAAGGAGATAAAGTAGTGGAGAATATTCTTAATATAAGAAAAAACTTGTATAGGGAAAAGAAAAAAACTTTAGATACTTTTATCTATGGTGAAATCTGAAAAAAAATTGTTATAGGAAAGAAAAGACTTCAAATCTCTCCAGATAAATGCACACTTTCTAGTGACTAATGTATATTTGCAATTCAAGCAGAACCATAAATTTTTCATTCATTTTATGGAATGTCTGATAAGTTCTTCTTAGAACAGATAGGAATATAATTTGCTATACTACTCCCCAAAAGTATGCATGTTGGTATTCCTTGTGTGAATAGAAAATGAAGATTCTAGGAAAAACAAAAAGAGACAAGTGCATACACAACTTCAATTAGTAATTGGACACTAGATTTCTAGACAGCAATACCAGTAACAAAGACCTAAGTGTGTGATGCATAAAGAGTCTACAGAAAACTAAAGGTTCAATTAGGACCCTTTATTTGGTAATAACCTCAAATACAACCACACTTAAGGGTAGGTTCTATGTCCAATAAAAGATACCCAACAAGAAAAGAACTCAGTGGTTTTAATGTAGACTTTTCTCCCTAGTGCTAGATTTGGTTTTGGGTTTCATTTTGTTTTGTTTTGTCTTACTGGTCTTTTACTTCTTTTTTTTTTTTTTTTTTTTTTTTTTTTTTTTTTTTTTTTTTTTTTTTTTTTTATTAACTGAACAACTGTTTTTTTTTTAGAAGACCATACTCCATATACAGGCTGCATGTTTTGGGATAGCCCCCACTCCAGATGTTTGAGACCTACATGAAAACCAAGCTGCACATTTACAACATATGTGCAGGGAGGCCTAGGTTCAGCCCATGGAGCTAGATCTGTGTAGACTAGATATGCTCCACGGTTGGTGATTCAGTCTCTGAGAGCTCCAAGGGTTCAGGTTGGTTTTACTCTGTTGATCTTCCTGTGCAGTTCCTATCTCCTTAGGGCCCACAATCCTTCCACCTATTCTTCTTTAAGAGTCCTCAAGCTCCATCCACTGTTTGGCTCTGGATGTCTGTGTTACCTGAGGACCCAGCTATACCCCTCCTGGGTATATACCCAGAAGATATTTCAACATGCAACAGGGCCACATGCTCCACTATGTTTATAGCAGCCTTATTCATAATAGCCAGAAGCTGGAAAGAACCCAGATGTCCTTCAACAGAAGAATGGATACAGAAAATGTGGTACATTTACACAATGGAGTACTACTCAGCCATTAAAAATAATGAACTCATGAAATTCTTAGACAAATGGATGGAGCTAGAAAATATCATCCTGAGTGAGATGACCCAATCACAAAAGAACACACATGGTATGCACTCATGATAACGATATTAGCCAAACCACAATACCAAGATGCAACATAAACTCATGAAATCAAGAAGAAGAGAAGACCAAAGTGAGGTGCTTTTGTCCTTTTTAGACGAGTATCAAAGATTCAACAGAGCTCCAGGATCTAACTCCAGCCGAAAACAGATGGGCAAGCTGTCCTCTGAGAGGCTCTAACAGCAGCTGACTCAGACGATACAGACATCAGGCAAACATGGTCTTTTATTCTTATAGTTTTCAATTTGCTTTTTACGGCATTGTATTATGTGAATAGGTGTGTGTGTGAAGAGAGAAAAGAAGAGAGAGAGAGAGAGAGAGAGAGAGAGAGAGAGAGAGAGAGAGAGAGAGAGAGAGAGTTTTCTTAGGTTTTTTCTTTTGTTCTGGTTTGATCATTGTAGTTTGTTGTTTCTTTTCTAAAGAGAAAGGAGTGGAGTTCGAGGAACAGGATGTGGGAAGGATGTGAGAGGATTTGGGGAGATAAAATTATGATCGAATACATTTTATGAATAAATTAAACTTCAATTTTTAAAATCAGTATAATTTAACAAAAAAAATCAAAAACAGCAACAACAACATAAACAAGAGGGAAAAAATTTAAAGTTGAAGATGCTTTAAGCATTCACCATCTACATGAACCTTTATCAATATTTTTATGAGGTACAATTTCAAGCAAAAGGAAGAAAAACCTGATGCAGGGAAATCCAGAAAAACAGTGAGTAACAGCCAGTGTGACTACTGACCTAGAGAACTTGAGTACAGATCAGAGCAAGATAAGAGAGGTTCTAGGAGGACAGGCTCCAGAAACGTAATGAGCTGGAATGATACATCACCTGGTCTGCCTCACAGTGGGAAACAAATGTTCTAACAGAAACTCTGGACTAACAGTGATGACAACAGAAAACACCAGATGAAGCAAACCAAGAGGACAATAGCTCCAGGAAAAAGTTCTTCAGAATTTCACTACATCTTGATATAACATTGAAAACTTCATAGTGATTATTATTTTAAAGCAGAATATTAACATAACTGATCATAGTATTATATTTCCTTATTTGGAAGATAATGCAAAAAATATTAAGAAAATATATATATAATGAATA
Organism: Mastomys natalensis; assembly: GCA_021653895.1. Classification (NCBI taxonomy): domain Eukaryota; kingdom Metazoa; phylum Chordata; class Mammalia; order Rodentia; family Muridae; genus Mastomys; species Mastomys natalensis. Next base: position 397,767 of record JAJTUV010002116.1, on the reverse strand, counting down.
AAACATAGCTCAATTTCTTTACCTATGGTAAGAGTAAAAAAATTCAGGTGTTTGAGACAGAAGAACATTCAGAAATTCTCTTTGAGTTTCAGACAATTATTTATTTTCTTTGATAAACTGTATAAAATGGAATCATTATTACATTATAAAAGAAGAAAGTCAGTTTAAAGTCAAAATTTATTGCTCTCTGAATTTAACAGTGTTTTGCAATTTGCATGGAATTTTTTTTTTTTTACATAGAATTAAAAGATGCTTTGTTGAGGATTGTTGCTCTTTGGACATGTCACTATTTTACTCTCTAGAACTCTGAGCAGCCATGATTACATAGAAGAGATCTTCCCAAAACTAAACCAGATATTATTTTCCTCCTGAGTAGGAGATGAAGAACTCTGCCTTTCCCCAAGGATATTAAGAAATTGATAGAGCAATAGTGTCTCATCGAGTCACACTATTTCTCAAGAGGTACTGTTAACTTCCTTAACAGTTGCTACAGGAGAAGCTCATGATCCCGTCCCAAGAATAAAGGTAGCACATTTTGTTTCTTTTTGTTTTTATTTGCTTGTTTGCTTTTCAGATTATATATATTTATTTATTAGTGTATATTTTATTTATTTACATTTCAAATGTATCTCCTTTTCCAATCGCCCGCCCAAACTTCCTATCTTACCCAAGTCCGCCTGCTTCTATGAGGGTGTTCCCCAAAACAACCCACCCACTCCTGCCTTCCCACCTTGGCATTCCCCTACACTGGAGCATTGAGCCTTCCCAGGACCAAGGGTCTATCTCCCATTGATGTCCAAGAAGGCCTTTCTCTGCTACAAATGCTATGGGACCCATGGATCCCTCCATGTGTACTCCTTGGTTGGTGGTTTTGATCCTGGAGCTCCAGGGGTCTGTTTGTTGATATTTTCCTTAGTCCTATGGGTGGCAAAACCCTTCAGCTCCTTCAGTCCTTTTTCTAGCTCCTCCACTGGGGAACTCGAGCTCATACCAATGGTTGGCTGCGAGCATCAGCATCTGTATTTGTAAGGCTCTGTCAGAGCCTCTCACGAGACAGCTGTATCAGCCGACTGTCACCAAGCATTCTTGGCATCCACAATAGTGTCTGGGTTTGGTATATGTATATGGGATAGATCTCCAGGTAGGGGAGTCTCTGGATGGCCTTTCCTTCAGTCTCTGCTCCACACTTCATCTCCATTATTCCTCCCTTGAGTATTTTCTTCCCCTTTAAAAAGGATTGAAACCACCACATTTTGATCTTCCTTCTTCTTGAGCTTCAGGTGGTCAGTGAATTGTACGTTGGGTATTCTGAGCTTTCAAACTAATATCTATTTATCAGTGAGTGCTTATCATGTGTATACTGGGTTACTGAACTCAGGATATTTCATAATTACATCCATTTGCCTAAAAATTTCATGAAGTCCTTGATTTTAATAGCTGAGTTATACCACATTTTCTGTATCCATTCCTCTGTTGAAGGACATCTAGGTTCTTTCCAGTTTCTGGCTATTATACATAAGGCTGCTAAGAACATATTGGAGCATGTGTCCTTGATATATGTTGAACTATCTTTTGGGAATATTGCTGGGTCCTCAGGTAATACTATGTTCAATTTTCTAATGAGCTGCCAGATTGATTTCCAGAGTGGTTGCACCAGTTTGCAATCCTACCAAAAATGTAGGAATGTTCCTTTTCCACATCCTCATCAGCATTTACTGTCACCTGAGTTTTTTATCTTAGCCATTCTAGTTGGTGTGAGGTTGAATCTCAGGGTTGTTTTGATTTGCATTTCCCTGATGACTAAGGATATTGAACATTTCTTTAGGTGAAGCTCAGCCATTTGTTATTTCTCAGCTGAGAATTCTTTCTTTATCTGTTTACCACATTAAAGTAAAATTTTTAAAAAACTTATATATATAATATTTCAAATCAGAAATTTTTATTTTTTATATTCATCATGTTCTCCTTCATTACCTTAAAACCTCAGTAATAATGTCTTTATGCCTTCAAATACCCTTAAGTAAACTTGTTCTAAGAAACATTTTCTAATTAAGCACTGTGGAAAGAATAAATAGGTATTTTTTACAAAACTGCTTTCCTACGACAACTGTATCATATATTATATTTGCTACAAAACCATGAATCATTAATTTGTAACAAGATGATGAAAATGAGCTCTTCTTGCCTCTAGGGAAGATCAATTGAGGTATGAAGCACAGTGTTTCTGGATCTAGTCTCAAAGGAGAGGAAACATTTTCCTTTATGTGTTTTACTGTAATTATTCTAAAATTAAACAGACAAAGTTTCAGGGATTGTATTGGGGCATTCATAGAAGTTTTATTTAGTTATTATCTTTATAACTGTATTATTATTATATTATTGTGTGCATATGTATATAGGTGTAACAGAAGACAGAACACTCAGCTTGCCACATGATTGACATCCTCATGTCACTCTTCACTGTCGCCCTTTTATTTTTTCCTACAGTGTTCTCTCACTGAGCTGAGAAGAATTAAGAAAGCTTTATAATGTTTACCATACCTTAGGGATCCACATGCCTCCATCATTCTATTATTATTTATGTAGTTTTATTTTTTGCTTTATTCTCTACCAAAATACACAAAGATCAAGTTAATTATGTTTCAGATTTTACTTTATCTCTTTTAAGGATTCTCCAAATGAATAAAGAACCATTTCGATGAAAACTATGATATTTCTTTCATCCCTTTGCAACATAATAAGATGTCACTTATCCCTCCCCATTTAATCCAACAGTGTCTCATACCGTCCAAAATGACCTGTCTTGCCATACAACTGAAGCAAGCACTGAATTCTGGCCCTTCTCCCTCTGTATGTCAATTTTAGAATGACAGGAGTATGTACCATGTTTAATATGTACCCATAATTTGTGAAACATTTTTCTAACAGATTGTTTGGCCCATTTTTCATATATTTCCTTAATCCTTTTTGATTGACCATCATCTCATTCTCCTTTTACTGAATGTTTTGACAGGATTGAATGTTTGATTTTTCACTATGTATTTTTTTGTTTTCTGGAAACCAACAATGTTCTTAAAATTTTTCTCCCAGTATTTTCATATGAGAAGCTAGTTTTGATTTCCAAGTCTAAAAGATCATGTAAACAACTGACAGAGAAATATCATTTGATTACCTTTCCCACCTCTGAATTTTATTTATACATTATCCTTGATTATAGGAAATTCTATCAATATACTTTTACTTTCTTATATTCATTCTTATTTTCTTACTTCACAGATGTCGTAGTTTTAATTTTTCAGTTCATCTAAAATGGCAATGTACCACCACTTCTTCTGTAATGGTTCTCAACACACCACGCTGGAAATCCAGTACCTCCAAAGACGGAAATACTAGGAAATCAATAACCCAAACAAACATTAAAAAAGTATATCTAACAACAGACAAATCACTTAAGAAGAAAAACGGCTGATCATCAAAATCCAACATCTAAAATAATCTTACCTTCACAGTGAAAACAAAGAAACAAATGCGCCTGACAATAAAAGAACAATATCCCTACAATTGGCTTACACAACAATATAATAATTTTGGTTTACACTTCTATTCAAAGCTTTGTGAAATGGTCATCTTAGCATAACTCAAAGTATTGCATGTTTCAAGGCCCTATAGATCTGAAAATATCACACTATTTGCTTTTTCTTTCATATCTTTGAATGAAATTTTTAATTCCAAGAAAAAAAAAAAAAAAGATACAAAAACACAAAAAAAAAAAAGCAAAACGTACTACACACAATAAAAAAAACAACATGGTATTGTCCAAAAATATAAGACATGTTGATCAATGGAATAGATCAAATCCCAGATATAAACCCACACACATACTGACATTTGATATTTGACAAAGAAGCCAAGAGACTTCTACTTCTACTCTCTGCTGAGATCCTAAATCTATTTTGTAGTATTTTTCCTATCTAAACAGCTAAAAGATAGGTATTTCAAAACCTCAGACAATATTCTTCAAGCTAAGTTGCCATAAAGATATGTAGTATCATTAGAATATAACACATTTCTATAAAGTATATTGCCAGCCTTGCACTACCTTAGCATAATATTTAGATGATTTCATTCATATTTCCCAAGACCTTAGTTAAGACTTTTCAAGAACTTTCTACATTCAAACTCTAACGTATTTTACTAGAAAAAATTTCCTGGATTTACAAGGCTGGCTTTTCATTACATTCAGGCAAAGTCTTATTCCCACATAACACTGACAGATAACACAGGATATACTGTTTGATTTGATATTTAGATAAATGATAGTTATAGTATAAGAATCTATAACATATTATAAGGTTGTTATGCAAACAGAAAATGTGTTGATTGTTTTATATATACATTAACTTATATGGTATATTTTTATTAGTTCTATATGACTAACTTATACTAAGATCTTTCTTTTCTTATATCTCACTCTGTGCCTTTCTTCTGTGTTATAGTTTGTGATTTCTTTGTTCATATATTTGTTTCATACAATTAAAACAGAAAGTAATTTATATATGAATTCAGAAAGGTTCCATCAGTGTCAAGAATGTTACCGATGTGAGACATGCATGGTGCTTTTCAGCTAAAAACAGAACCACCAAATTGAAAGACTGCATATATTTCTGGAAAAATATGTCTTAAGAAGAGAGTGTTCAGAAAACCAAAGGAAAGAAGAGTTTATGGAAATTAAATTATCAGTGTTTAAAAACAATTGGGAATATTTTGTTTACAACTTTGATAATTTGGTCCAAAATTAGTACTGGACATATTATTTATACACATTTAATATTTTATTCTTAACGTCCATAAAGATTATATATCTTGTCATTATTCTTGATCTGTACATTCAGAACATGTATTTTTACCACTTTTCTCTACATCTTAGCAATTTTTCAAGCTTAATTTTCTCCATCTTACTATTTTTGACTAATACATTTATTATAATTTCCAGATTTCTTTATTTCTGCTTTACAGTGGGCTCCTAATCTGTACCATAAATAGCTTTTCATTTATTATGTAACCCAAGCTGGTCTCAAACATGTGGCAATCTTCCTCCTTCTATATTAAAAATAATAAAAGTTTGGAAGTATCTAAACTTGCTAAAACATTTACCTGATACACATGCAGTTGCTAATTAAACCATTGTTTCCTAATTAATTACACAGTTCATACATAGTACTTCCATTATGAGAACTACAAATTTGGTGTTTAATAGCACATTATTGTTTCCTATTAAAATTTCATGGATATTTCTTCTACTTTTAGAGCTCCCATGCCTTTATTTGAATCCATTATTTTTAACCATCTAGATTCTTTTTGCATATTATATATTTATTCAAAACTAAATTTCAACAATTTAGAATAAAGGAAACCAATATATGGAACCCCCTTCTACTAAGAATCATATGTGATTTCTTATAAATGAAAGATAGTATGGCATTATTTTCTAAGCATTGCAAAGGAAAAAGCCAGTCCTAAGAAAATATATTTAGTCATATTAGGTCTGCCAAATAATGCACTTAAGGTAAAATTTGATTCTAAGAATAATTAAAAGAATTGCTTGCTCTCTACTTACTAGAAAACGTAAATGTTGAAATAATCACTCCAAAAATAACTGTAGCACTTGATAAATATGATTTGTTTTTTACATTCAATGGCAAAACCCTGACTTAAGTCATTCTATATTTGGAGAACATCTACGACTTAGAGAATTCCAAATTGCAAAAATGATTACCCTTGCCATGGGCCCCTTCCACTGCCCTACAAAAGAACTTGTAGATTTTTCTTTTTAATTTTGTTTTAATAGTTTAACATATGCAATATTTTGTCTTGTAGAATCAGCACACTGAATCTGATGGGTATTTAATAATTCTTATATTTTTGTTATTGAAAGCATGAAAGAAATATTAAACAAACCCAGCGAACTATAAAAATGTAAGTGATTCTGTAATGAGATTAATTCTCTTCATATTTTAGAAAGAATGGATGCTTTGTTCTGTTTTCAAAAAAAGTATTTATTCTCCACGAGCATTTATTTCCACTTTGGAGCCTTTGTATGTAAAAGCTAATTGTCATATACCATGTATATTTTTCTACACTCATTCAGTAATACACCACAGGAATTAATGTGTGAGCACATTCCTTTTTTTAATTAAAAATTATAGAACTATTGTCTCCTCAGAGATTAACACTCTCACACTAAGTCCCTAAACAGTTGAATATCACCACTGTCATCCTGTTAATGTGTCCACTAAGTAACATGTAATATTACCACTCATTTTGAAGTGTCTCTGTAAAACTCACCCTTGGTCAGAGTCCTTTCCAGCAGCAAAGTTGAGGGTGTGTAACTCAAAAATAAATTTACTTCAAGAAAGGGACACTCAAAAGGACCTAGATTCTCCTGTGGCATTGCGCAATCATCAGAATATGAGACTTTACTTGCAAGAAAGTGCTTTACAGCTCAAGAAAGGTACTGCTCCTTTTTGTTTCTGCCTTACCAAGGCTATTTTCCATCTTAATGAAAGACATGGTACTTCTTCTCCTGCTACTCTGTGACATCTGGAGCCTAAGTTTAGCTTCATTTCTATGCTCCTTTCCTACTATCTTCTAAGAGCTCTTCTTTTGCCACATCTCACAAAATTATGCTCAGTAAAATATGGTTTGATATCATTCCCCAGGGCAATGAGTGAACATAAACAAAAATAACCAGAAATCTCCCCAGGTCAGATTTTATATTTACTTTGAAGTTCAGAATCTCGGTGAAACTTTACTTTGCCCATGTTAAATTTATTATTTTTGACAGCTTCTGTATCATTTTTGCTTCCATTCTCCCCAAACCTTTGTGATATCATGTGCTTAAAATTACTGGATCTTGGAATTGTCCTTAACATATAACGGTACTACAAAGGAAAACTGGAGATGAAAACTGCATAAGCCATTTAAAATCAACCCTTACCAGGTTAATAAAATGCACTTATTGTAAACGAGCCAAAGAATAATAGAGAACAACTAATATTTTTGTTTGTTGTGACTGGAAGAAGAGTTTGAAATTTCTGACAACCTGGCCTTTAAATATATAACCAGTTCTTGCTCCAGCATTAAAATTGAACACTGTACAGTGAATTTACAAAGAGGAAGGAATATAAATATCAATATTTTGTTCTTCACTTTTAAAAAAAAAAAAAAAAACTGAGTTGGTTTACAAAACCTCTCTTTTCCTTATGCATCTTCTCTCCTCACACCCTGATCTTGAGATTCAGTAACATTTTTTCTCATGCCTGTCAATTGCTTTCCTATTGCCTTTTCCTTTCAAACAGATACAGTGAGTTCAGCCTCTCATGTAATCAATAATGCTTAAAGTCAAATTCTTCTTTTCTAGTTTTGCACCTTCCTCTTGCTTTAGTACAAGGGCTGGAGTCCTGTTGATCTTTTAACATTTCCCAGTATGACAATGCCAACGGGATGACATCACCACCTTTAGGGCTTTACCTAAACAGGGGCCCATGTAGCTAGTCTCTTAAACTATTGTAGTAGAATGTTTTGAGCTTAGGAAGGGTGGGTGGAATGGCCTTCTTCCAGTGTGAGGGTCACAAAAGAGGGAGCTTAGTGAAAACATTCTCCACTCCCTCTTGCCAAATGATGATGGGCCATGGCCCCAACAGCTAGGTCACCAGATAATTATGACCTCCTAATTTCTCATGAGAAATATATTTAAATGTAGGTCTGATATTAAGAAATTTATTTGATATATTTAAAACATTGAAGAAAAAAATAAGCTAATTTTAAAATTAATGATTCTGCTGCCGTTGGGCCAGTGGTGCCTCTTGATCTTAAGTGTAAATTGTTTCCAACATATGTCAATTTTCTGTACAATCAAGATGTCATTGCCAACTGAAGACATTTGATCCCATGGATGATCTTGGTTCATCTTATAAAAGTATAAACTCTTCTAGGAGAAAAAAGCATGTGTGACATATACTTACTACCATAACCTGGCATTAATCGAGTTGTTATAATTTAACTATTCAAGGTTTAATTATATACTGACCTAAATGGCCTTACTATATGTATGTTTAGTATCATAACCAAAAAAGGATATTTTGATATAATTATGTGATCAAATGTACATGATTTATATCTGAAGTCTTAGCACTCAGAATATGCTCTTCTAGTTCACCACCAAGATGTAAATTATCTATTGAAGGAAAAAAGCTTTCAGAGTTGAAAGATATATGGATATGTGTTCAATAATAACTTCAATATTTGCATGTTTTTCTTAAGTTTATCTTTATATGTATATTGAAGATGTAGATTTTATATGATTAATTATTCAGTTATAGATATTGATATTTAAGATATATCTATTTCTATCCATGTATACTATATAATTTCAAGTTTTCTTTTCCAAATTCTTCACTAGTTTCAGTAAAATGTATAGGCTATTTTATTTGTTTACTCTCTCTGGTCTGAATTCTGGTGCTTTTTACCAGAATTATAGAATAATATGGTCAATAAAACATCAAATACTATTTTAATTACACTTATAATTTATAATTATAATTTGTAATAAAAGCTTAGAATTACACAGTTAGTATAGTATATTTAAAAAATATTTAATATATATAAAATATAAGGGTGTATCTTATTTAGAGTTTTATTGCTTTGAAGAGACACATGAGGAGTGTAACTCTTATAAAGCCAAATATTTGATTGGGATTAGCTTAGAATTTCAGAAGTTTAGTCATTATCAACATGGTAGGAATCATAACAGAATCCAGGCAGGCATGGTGTTGGAGGAGCCAAGAGTTCTGTATCTTGACCTGAAGGCAGCAGTTAAAGAGTATCTTCCACACTATGTATAACTGAAGGTTACATATGAGACCTCAAAGTATACCTCCACAATGACACACTTCCTCCAACAACGGCACATCTGCTCCAACAAGATGACACCACCTAATAGTACCACTCCATGTGAACCGAGCATTCACACACATGAATCTCTGGGGGCCATACCTACTCAAACTACCACATTCTGCTCCTTGGAACCCACAGACTCATAGCCATAACATAATGATAAATGCATTTAGTTCAACTGAAAATAACCCCCTATTTTATCACAGTCTCAACAATATTTAAAGTCTAAAGTTCAAAATCTCTTCTGAGATTCATACAGTCTTGTAACTGTAATCCAATATTAAATCAAATTCAAAAAGCAGATAACATACTTCTAACATATCAGGATATTTAATACTGCTCTGAAATACAGGGAAGAGAGCCCAGTGAAGAGATACTGGACCAAAGCAAGACCAAAAATCAGCAAAGCAAACTCTAAATTCTACATCTTCATGTCTGCTGTCAAATCACTGTTCTGTAACCAACTCCTTTCATCTTAGTTGACTGCAACACAATTCTATTTCTTGGACTAGTTATATTCCCTGTTATCAGCCGTCCTTGGCAGGTATCCCACAGCTCCGGTATCTCTAACATCTTGGGTCTGCAAAGTTAACTTTAACTTCACAGCTACTTGATTCAATGTCTGGGATCCAAACATGATCTTCTGCCCTCTTCCAAAGGGTTTGGGTCATTTCTCCAGCTCTGCTCTCTGTAGCACCTTAGGTTCTGACAGACTTCATCTACTGCGGCTGCTGTTCATGGTGGCCATCCTGTGGCACTGACATCTCCAATACACTGAGGGTTTCTGCTGCAATTAGGCTGGACTTTTGCCAAAGCCACTCATAGGCTCTTCTCATGGTGCCAAGCCTCACTTTTGCATAGTCCCTTCAGTTTTGAATGTCAACTCCCATTTAGACTGCACCTTCACAAATGACATCTCCTAGCCCCTCGAACAAGGTCAAGCCTCAGCTGCCCTACAGGACTCCTTCATGCTTAAAAGCATGGTGATTTTCTGGATGATTCTTACACATTACCAAGTCCACCTACCAGCATGATACCTATCTCTGGAATACAGGTTTTTTGTGCTCTCAGAAAATACTTCTCAGGAGATTTTACCTCTGGAATGATATTCTCTTGTTAATCACTGCTTAGCTCCAGATATCAAGCGTTAATTGTCCCAGTAACCCCTTCTATTCTATATTCTTTTCTATAAAGTCAGGACCACGTGCTTGAAACTGCCAAATTCTGCTGCATGTTGTAGCTTGAACATGGCCCCGCATGTTCAATTGCATTGTTACTAAATAGCTGTTTTCAATAATTTCCTTTACTTCCAGAGCTTGGCTGTTCCGAAACTTGTTCTATATACTGACCTTGAATTCAGATATCAGCATGCATCTATCTCCATGAATTAAAGGCATGTGACATCACTCCTGGAACTAAGGTTTTCTTTAATTTCTTTTTAATAAGATCTTTATAAGGTCTGAATTTTAGTTTATTCCAGGTATAGTCAAGTAGAAAACAGAGAATAGCCATCAAAATCCATCCCTTGTCAATTTGACACACTATCATATCCCTTTATGTCTAAATAACCAGGCTATAATAATGCCCAATATGATATAACTATCATTTGTTCAACTGCGAACAATATCTAGTTTTGAGGTCACCATTCTCTTACTTCTATTTAATATCCTAAAACACAGAATTTAGCTCCATTCTACTTCCTGGTACTCCTTTAATCCATGAATCATATATTTTGTGTTTTCCATTTCTTAGTTTGCTATATCTGATCAAAACACTTTTCATAAGAGTGAAACATAGAACAGAAGAGTCTATATTACACTTTTTGAGATTTCCTTTGTCTATGCAATTAATATGACTCTCTTTACCTTAGACTCAGGCATACTCTTCAGGAAAAGGTAGCCACATTCTTCAAGAAAATATCATAATGGTAATCTTTAGGAAACATTAAAATTATTCTCCTCTGAAACCACTTGAGTCAAGCCCTTAAAGTTCAAATAACCCTAAGCACTATTGTCTTCCATTAATGGCCCATTAAACACTATTTAAAAGATTCCATTGCTTTCCTAATCCAAAGTCCTAAAATCTACATTCCTCTAAACAAAAACATGGTCAGACCTATCACAGGAATACCTCAGGCCTTGTACCAACTTCTATCTTAGTTAAGAGATTTATTGCTGTGAAGAAACACCATGACCAAAGCAACGCTTATAAAGGAAAACATGTAATTGGAACTGAATTACAATTTCACAGGATTAGTTCCATTATCATCATGATGCCGAGCACAGTAGCAGGCAGACAGACATAAAACTAGAGGAGCCAAGAGTTCTATATGTTGATCTGAAGATAGGCAGGAAAATAGATTATCTTTCACACTGTGTGTAGCTTGTGCTTTTATATGAGACCTCAAAGCACACCTTCACAGTGACCTACTTCCTTAACAAGGCCATACCTCCCAACAACAAGGCCACACCTCCTAATAGTGTCACTCCCTATGGACCATGCATTCAAACACAGGAAACTATAGGGGCCATACCTATTCAAACCACCACAGAATTTTTTTTTTTTTAAATGTAACTTTACACAAAAGATTGATACAGAAATAAATACTTCCATATTGATGCAAAGAAATCTTCATATTTTGACTTGTATTTTGTCAGAGAATTTCATTGTTTCTTTTCACAGATATAAATAAGATGTAATTTAAATGAAAAAGATTTTAAGAGTCAATTTTTAAGATATTTGCAAATGCTTTTAAATATTTCAATAAAAATTTTAGGGAACAATTGAAAAATAAGAATAATATGAGTATGAGTGAAAATGCAACTTTATATTATTTTAAAATCTTTTTGACAGGTTTGAGAAATGTGTAATGTAATTATTAAAGAGTGTTAGTTTTAGAAATTTATAAATTTCTCTCTGATATTTCTGTACATTCCTGTATATTTAATTGACAATATGAACCCTTTCTTAATCACTTTTCTTAACATATCATCTCTATTCTGCCCTTTCTGGTCCTTTCAATAACAGACAATTTTTAAAGTAAAAACCCAAGGTTGCTTTGTCACAGCAATTGAAAAATAGCTAAGTCAAAAGTTGGTGTCTAAAAGTGAACTATTGCTGTGATATCACTGATTTTAGACGAATTTAGCACTTGGGAAGAGGAGAATAGTTAAATGCTGAATCAAAACTTCATGAACCTTCTAATACAAGAATGAAAGACAGTAATACTGAGAGCTTTGCACATTGTAGACCTCTCTTCAAAAGGTTTCAAAAGGTGTGATAGTTGAATAAGAATGAACTCCATAGGCTCATATATTTGAATGTTTAGTCAACAGGGAGTGGCATTATTTGAGAGGCATTAGAAGGTGTGACTTTGATGGAGTAGGTGTGGCCTTGTTGGGGAAAGCTTCTCACTGGGGTTTAAGTTTTGGGGTTTTAATGCTAAAGTCAGGACCAGTGTCTCTCACTGTCTATTTTCTTTATATGCAGATGTAGAATTCTCAGCTATGTATCTATCACATGTCTGTTGGCATGCCACCGTGTTTCTGCCATGATGGTAATGGACTAAACCTCTGAAACTGTAAAAAATAATCCTCAATTAAATGCTTTACTGTATGAGAGTTGCCATGCAAATGGTACCTCTTCACACTAACTAAGACAAAGTTGCAAACAGGGACCAAACTGTGACAGGCTTAACCATGCTGTTTGAATTATACAAAGGTAAATGTTGCTTTTATTTTCTCAGATGAAGGGATGAGATGAGAGCTGTACCAAGCTCTGTGAATACATGACTTATGCTGAACCCACAGAGTTTCTTTCTTTCTTTTTTTTTTCTTTCTTAATAACAATCATTTACATTTATTTTGTCCCAAATGTCCAGGCACAAGGTTTCAAACAGGAAGTCTAGCATGTGAGAACAGTAGCCTAGGAAGAACAAGGGGCTCAAGAGGAGCTAGTCAAAGATATGACCCCCACACCCGACCCTAACTTCTAGCTTTTTTTTTCCTTTCTTTCACTGTACTAAATATACCTAGGCCTATGCATGGAAGCATCTAGCATTTGTATAATCTAATCTTCCAGGCTGACTGATTCAATATGGCTTATCTTGGCTTCTAACTAAACTACTCTGCTTGAACTCAAACTAACATGCAATATGTTCTACTCTTTGGATCTCAAAGACAGAACCACCAACCTAAGAGCTTACACCGTCTGGACCTCACTTTCCCCCATACCCCGACTCCTGCCCTGCCATGCATATATTTAGCAGATGTGCAGCTAGCTCTTCATGTCAGTCCTGAACAACTGGATCTGCGTCTATCTGTAAATTGTTACCTGTCTGAGGAATCTGTTCCTCTAACTAGGCTGTCTTGTCTGTCCTCAGTAGGAAAAGTGTCTAGTCCTAGAGAAACTTGATGTTTCCTGGACAAGGAGATATCCGGGGATCATCTATTCTCTTAGTGGAGAACAAGAGAGGGGAGAGGAAGGGACTATGTCTGTGGTTTGATCTGGAAGGGGGGGGCAGTGATCAGGATGTAAAGCCAATAAAAAAAAAGCAACAATTAAAAACAGATATAAATGGATCAAGGGTGCCAAGTTTCATCATGTTATCAGCAAAACATGTCATTATTATACATGAGATTTTGTCTTTAGATTCATGAAAGATATACTAATGACAAGGATGTATAATCTTTCTTCACATTAAGGACAGCTGCTGATGTCAGCCATATTGCATGGGATCCATGAACGGAGGCCTTGGGAGATCATTGAATAAAGCTGTGAAAAATGAATACTGAATTGCCTTGGAGACCCCATGTTGTTAGGGTGTCAGAGCCATTATATATTTGCCACAGAGAGCTGCATAGGTGAATCAAATAAGCCCAAAGAGTGCAGTGTATTATAACCTGCAAAGTAGAAAGGACACAAAGGTCAACTCTCTTTGATATCAGACCAAGAGCAATAGGATTTAGAATATGCCTGTTGTGTTTCAGTCTTGCTTTAGTCCACTGTGCCCTCTCCCTCCATTCTCCCTAGAGACTGTTGGCCACCAGCCTGAGAAGAGAAAGAGAACATGTAAAAAACAAGGTTGAGATGGCTGTGAATATGGACCAAATGATTTCTGGAGACCACTACAATGAGCTAAGTCTTCATTATTGTTTCAGGGACAGGGTATATAAGAACTTATTTAGGAATCCAGGTAGAAGGAGCTAATTGGTCATGGCATCAAGTGAGCAGGAATGGATGATTGATTATAGTACAGCAACTAATTACAAGGCTGAGGTTGAGGGGAGAGCAAGAAGGGGACCTGTTATGCAGCCTTCCAGAGAACTCTGTACAAGGTCACTTATTATACAAAGCCAACAACCTGTGTTCGTGCACACTCTCTAGACAAAGGTGTTCTCCAGACTGAGGCAGAGACAGGGAAGTCTCACTAAGAAAGGGAGTCCCCAATTTTGCACCTAGCTCTGAAAGCCATCTAGGACCACTTCCATAATAGTTTCCTAAGAATCCAGGTTTTCCTCACTATGACATGATTTCTCCCATTTGAAACTGAAATGTATTTTTTGCTCCATTGTATATTGGTAGTACATAATTTGACTAGTAATTATACAGGAGGTTACAGTTAAGAGATTTTCTTAAGGCAAAGAAAAGTCTCTGGACTTTTAAGTAGTGTTAAGACTATAAAAGACCATGGTGAAGCCCTACTAAGTTGTGACACCTATGAACCACCACCATGACCAGTATTCCACAGGGACTCTGAGAGTGCCTTGATGGTAAACAACAGCTCTCTAGTTGTACACAAGAGCCAAAAACAATGAGGAATCATGTTTTGTGCAGGAAATCCAGTTAAATATCAAAATCAAGGAAAACAATGGATCTTGGAGGATAATCTATAAGCACCACTAACTAAACCATAAGGATCTCTTACATCATTATAAGTTCTAGTCTTTAATCTTATAGATGAGTGTAGTCCTCATCAAGAATGACTAAAAATGATAAGAAGGTGGCATTCTTTTGTCTTGAGATTATCATATAATTGGAATATTTTTTCCTTTACATTCCTCCTGCTAAATCCTTACATTTGCTACTCCTCATTTTCCTTCAAATCCACGACATCTTGTACTGTACTATTATTGCATATCTATATTTGTATGTATATGTATCTATACATATATACCCCTAAATATAATCTGTTCAGTCAGTATAATGTTAACTATATGTATGTTGTAAGGACTGAATGTTTAGTACTGGCCAACAATTAGTAAATTCTTTTATGTTTAGAATCAGTACTTCTCCAAAACACTTATTCCAACTTGGTGCACTGCTGGCTTTTTACAGTGTATTCCATAATTGAGTCACATTTCCAGATGAATTATCAGACAATGGCTATTGAAACAGAGAATTCACATTCTTAAATTTAAGGACTTAAATCAAATGTTCATTTCAAAACTTTTATTTTAATCATATTCAGCCCTGTTAACAGATTAAGCATCAATTTGATGCTATATAGGCATTTCTAGTAAAGATAAACTGAGAACATATTCCATCTCTCTCTGTTCTGTGTTAAAACAATACTGTTTGTTGGGAGTGCATGTTTCTTTTTGATTTTTTTCTTGAGTGTTGCATATTGTTTTTTGTTTTATTTATTTTTGTTTGTTTGCTTATGTTTTATGATTCATTTGTACAAACAGACCTGCTTAGAGTCATTTAAGGACATGGAGTACAGGTTATGCCTGGTTCTTAGATGACAAAACCAGAACCTAGGGAGAATAAATCTTTGTACAAATCATGGCATCAAGCATATAACATATTGACAGAGGTCCAAAAAGTTAAACTCAGGTATATTTAGCAGAAATTGGGGAAAATGTAGATTTCTTATAGTTTAAAATGCACAATACCTTCCCTCTTAAAATTCTAATCCTGTCACTGTATTTACCTCACAATTAGATATACATTCTTCTTTATCTTGTTCTGGAAGCACTTAATGTGTTTATTTAGAAATCACAGCCATAGTTTAACTTCCTTTCCAGCCCATAACACCTAATACAGTTTTGTACTAAGAGCAGTCATTAAATAAACAATTGATGATTAAACTAATTGTTTCCATTGCTATGTCAACACAGGAGGCAGTGGAGTGGTGATTATATTTTAATGTTACCCTCTTAGGGAGTTTCATGTATAATATGTCACTACTTTTTACAGTTCAGAGATCTGAGTTTTAAATATCAAATTTTCAGCAAAACTCCAATCAACAAGTATACACGGAGCAACACTCAGCATTATCAGTGTCCCTCAACATTAATTTCCATAAAAATGTAACTTTTTCCAAAAATAGATGTAAATTTACTTTTTGCCTAAACCTGCCTTTCCTAACAAATCAGCATTTTCTCACATGTACCTATCTGGATGCTTATTTGGAATGACTGCCTCCTTGTAAATCCCTTTACCCCAATTCTCTCTCAGTGTCCTTGAGATTCCTTTATCAACCAGATCATTGTGCTGCATGTTCAGCCCTATTAGGTTTTAGCTTAATGCTGTGCAGTTTCACTTAGTGATAAAAGCCTTGTTGTAGTGTTTTTAATACCTGCAGTGCCTCTGTGATTTTGCACAAATTAATTGTTCTTTTGTAGCTATTTCAGCTCTTTAGTACTTTGAAGCTGTAATGGAGGAGACAGACAAGGGGAAACTGGTTTATAGCATGACAGCTTCATTTACATAGGCAATGTGAAGTGGAATGATGAGGAAATTAAATCAGGGAAGGGAGAAGAAATAAATGCACTATTGAAAAACCTTTGTGTTTGACCCGCGTGATCCAGCTTGAAAATCCACGTAAAAGGAATGACCCAAATGATTGCTTTGGCCTTTGCTTGAGTTTATTTGAATAATAGACTGAAAGACTAAAAGCTCATATTTCTTTAAAAAGCTAGAACAAGAAAGATTTATGACTGAAAACAACACTCAGTGTGAAGCAATGGATAACAAGTTATTTATAATATCTGAATATGTTCCAGAATGAGACTAAAGAAATAAACTTGCTGTTCGCCCAGCCTATTTAAGGGGGAAATAGAGGCATCAAGTCCAATTGCCTCCCTACTTCAGTGTATCTGATGGGCTCTCTTACCCACCCTCCCTGTACCGGTGTGGATAACTCTGGAAAGTCATCAGATTTTCACAGTCGCTTTTGCATATGGCTTATTTTGTCATATAAAGACACATGCCATTGTGAGCAATGCTTTATGCTTTTTCTTACAATTAAAAATACTTAAATCGCATAATTTAGGTCATTGAACTTGATACTAAACATAATAAAGGACCTGAAGAAGCATAACACTTGCCTCATAGGAGCTTCTGAAATAAGTGAACAAACAAAATCAAAGTATGAAGACACAATTGTCAGTTAGATTTGAAATCTTATAAGTATTAAGGAATATTAAATGGAGCAATTCAAAATATGACACACTATGAAGGAGCAATTTATAGACTAATATAGAGGATAGAACTGAATAATTGAGGTTTTTTTTTATTATTTTTTATACATCACTAACTTGCCATTAGTAGTATGAAGACACTGGGATGATTAGTGCATTCCAAGGTTTGGAGGACAAGAGAATTCATATTTCAGAAATGTTAGAGAGTAATCCTGGTATAATCCCACTTCAGAGTAAGCACCATAAGGACAGTGGGGTAAAGCATCACTGTCCCTTGTAATCTTTGGTTCTAAAACCCAGAGAATCATAAACCACAATTCAATATTTTCAGAATTTGGAAGAAAAAAAAGAAACTGCAGTATTTCATAGGAACAATAGAAGCATTATGAATGAAGGCATTAAGGAAAGATATAGGAATATATATATATATATATATATATATATATATATATATATATATGTAAGTAAATATGTTTACGTGTGTGCACAAGCACATTTGTGTGAAAGAAGAAATATTTTCTACAGTGGGGTCAGAAAGAGAGTATACTAATATCTAAGCAATTAATAGGAGAAATTTATAGGGGCTAACAATTGCTACTGGAGAAACATGTTATCAGGAGAAAAAAAATTATCCTAGTTTGATCCTAAAGATGTATCATTTTATTTGTGTGTTTATTTGTGTCTTCCCAGATGCTCATAAATGTAAGTGGCCATGGAAGACGGAAGAGTATGTAAGACCTCCTGGAATTGATTGTGAAGAGCCAAACAAGGGTTCTGGGAACTCTAAACTTCTGTTAGTTCAAATGTGTTTAACCACTGAGGCATCTCACCATCATACCAGGTCAATTCTAAATAAGATGATTACATCTTCTCACTTCTTACTGGTTTCCCTAGTTCATGTTCTTCTCAATAAGGGAGCCGAATAAAGTTTCTAGGATAAATATGAAATTAAAAAATATTCTTACATAAAATTCAAAAACTTCCAAAAGCATTTTCTTCCGATAATAAATTAATTAATTAATTTACTACTTTATATCTTGATCACAGCCTCCCCTGATTCTTTACTTACCAGTCCCACTTTTACAAATCCCTCCATCCATTGTCCCCTCCCCTTCTTCTCAGAGAAAGGGAGACCCTCTTGTGGACCACCCTATCCTAAGACATCTAGTCCCAGCGTGACTAGGAGCAAACTTTCCCACTGAGGCACAACCAGGCAGTCCAGGAAGGGGGAAGGGCAGGGAACGCAATGGCAGGGAACAGAGTCATGTGGGTCCGCTAACAGATGAGCAAAGGCAAGCATATGCATATTAATTTCTCTCTCCATTTAAGTAACATGTAATAATACTATCTGCAAGCTTCTGACACTGTGATTTCTCCAGAGAGATGAACTATATGCTTGAATTGCACACTAAAATATACACATGCTCAGTATTGTTAACTTTATTAGGGTATTTCATTACAGAATCAGAAATGAAATTACAACATCCTTTAAGGGTCTGAGTAGTATAAGTCTTGAGGCCAGCATCAGGATTAGAGCTTCTACCAGCAGACATAGCAGGTGTTTCATTTTTACCTGGAAAGGAAAAAGAGGGGAATTCTCAGGGAGATTTCTCTTCCCTGGAGGTCAATTGTTATTCATCTTATTTATAGTTGGGCCTGGCTTTGTGGGGGTATCTTTTTATTTCATTAAACTTTTTGGCAGCCATTTAGCTGTGCCTTCTGTGGTATCAAACAGGCATATCAGTCCTCAGCCCGTTATGAGAACTGAGTCCAGGCCATTCCATTTAAGGGTAAGAGGGACCTTCCACATAGCTATGGCATAGTCTTTAGTGGTCTCAGCGATGCCAGAGGCAGTCAGCAGCCAATTTGCCATGAGCTTTCAGTTCTAGAGAGTTAAAAGTAAACAAGGCATGATGGAGAGTGTTTCAGGAGACTCCTTCTGGGGAGAGAGAGTTCCCCCTCTTTTATTTTTAAAAACACATTTTTCAGAGTTCTTGTAAGATCTGGGCAGAAGAGCCAGCAGTTGCTTCTTTCACACTCAGAGAGTCATAAAGACACTATTTAAAGAAATATAAATCTACATTAATAATCTCTTTTATCAAAGGACTGTTATAAAACAGCCAACAACTATTGGCATCACTAATCTGAAGAAATCCCTCGTTTTGATGTCTGAAATGATCTCCAAAAATTGCAAAGGACTTTATTGGACTTGATTTACTCTTCTACAATAGAAAAGACTGTGTACAGCTCTTGACTGTATACAGCCCTTAAAGAAGAATGTTGCCCTTACATAGACAGGACAGGGATGGTTAAAGAGAACATGAAAAAGGTCAGAGAAGGCCCGGAGAAAAGACAGAAAGAGAAAGAGAAAGAGAAGGAGGAGAAGGAGAAGGAGAAAGAGAAAGATGACAGCTGGTACAAGAACTGGTTTTCAACCTCTTCATGGTTGTCAACCCCACTTCCTCCCATCTTGGGACCATCAATTAGGTTATTTTTGCTGATTTCTTTTGGTCTTGGGCCTTAAATAGGCTGACTAACTTTGTGATACAACAGATAGATAATTTGGTAGCAAAACCTATTCAGATACATTATTATAAGTTAGCTATGGAGGACCACAAGACTCAAGATGAGGTTGTTACTTTATCCAGGGTGTTCCTCAAACCCATCTCCACCCAACCTAAAAGAGGGACTTCCACCCCTAGACCAAGCAGAGAGGGGCTACCCAGAACAGTCTCTGACTGACGATCTGAATTCTTGCTTAGGCTTCGAGGCTAAGCACTGCAAGGGAATATAAATAAAAGTTAAAAATATCTATTTGGGTTACCTGAGGGACAAGCCTGACTGCGTAGGGGTTGATGTCAAAAGTATCCCCTCTCCAGGAAAAAGACATCAGGATGGGTATGGCCCTCATGCCTCACTGGACAACGACAGGAGGACCGAAGTCATTACAAGGTCCCCTTCAATTATTGGAGGTCAGGCCTCTATCCCCGCCTTCGCAAGAATAGAATCACCAAGGCCCTTCTATACTTAGAGAAGGGAGGAGATGTCAGGAGCAGCCCTGCATATACACTAAAGACCTAAAATCAGCCATAGGCCTAAATTCAGCAATAGGCCTGAAATACATGCAGGCTAAGACAAAGTCTTGGGTCTCTGTGGAAAAACACTGAAACAGCAGGCTATAAGCTATTGTAAACAGGCGGCTTCTATGGAAATTTACCAGCCCAAGTAGTCATAGGTCTTATAAATAGTCAGCCTCGGTGGACAGTACCAACTTAGATAAGGACAAGTGAACCATAGACAGAGTTATAGTGACCTGTCCCGTGAACCTACACCCAGCTGATACCCTGTTCTGAAAGGTATCTGTACTCCCCCTGAACACCTATGCTCTGGTGTCATTCCCTTCCCCACATCCTGCCTTTTGTGTTTATAACCTCTGTGTAAATAAGTAAATTATGATGTGATTTAAATAACTAAATAAATAATAAAAAAGAAATTACAACATCCTACACTCCTCTTCTGGAGTTTGCCTCATAATTTCTTCTCTTTTGTTATTGTTACTTTGCATGTAGTTAATAGTTTCCTGTGTGAGCTTAGCTGGGGCTATTACATTGAATAGAATGCTAATACTACTTCTCTAATGAATGTTATTCCCTAAAATTTCTGTCTATTTTTTATCCTCTTAATATAGCATCAAAAATAGTTTGGTTGTTCTAATCTGTACATTGGAGCACATACTATTGTTCAAAAGTAAATGGTTTCCTATGTCATTGCAAATGAAGGCAGAAATTTATTCAGATGCCTGCAAAAGTCAGTGCCATCCCATAATATCTAACTTTGCCAGTCACATGGACTAACTTATTCTCAAACACTTTCGACACATTTTTCATATATATTCTGACCATGTTATTTTCCTTCAATTCCTCTCATTAAAATACACACTGTCATCTAATACTAATAATATAATTGCAAATAATTATTAATATTATTGATACTTTACTATTAAAAAATAAATCAGAATAGAAGAAACAGGACATAAGAAAAATACCAAAGAAAGTGTTCAAGAAACACATATAGACAAAAACAAACAGGGAGAGAAAACTCAGAAAAGGACAAAATATTTATTTATTACTATTTATTTATTACTGTTGTGTGTGTGTATGTGTGTGTGTGTGTGCATGTGTGTGTGTGTGTGTTTGTGTGTGGTGTGTATGTATATGTGTGTGAAAAAGCATTCATTGGGTGCAGGAGACCATAGAGAGAAACAGGAATTCTGGCACTTGGTACTGAAGTTACAGACAGTTGTAACCCACCCTATTGCTTCTGGGAACTGAAGTCATGTCCTCTACAAAAGCATTATATACTCTTATCAACTCAGACATGTTTTCAGTTCTTTGAAATGCACTCTCAGTGTAATATGTCTACATGTGATGCTCTATCTATCAGTCTTCTAGAGATGCAAATAACCTCTTTACACTATATATATAAGAGGTTATATATATTTGCTCCATCAAATTTATAATCATATAAATCCTGTAAATATAAATCACATAAAGCCATTTAGTTATGTGATCAAATATATACATGTGTGTCTGTGTACACACACAAGTGTATATATACATATATATAGTTAATCAATTACAAATAGAATAATTATAAAAATATGAAAGTATATCATTTTGAAATATGGGATACAAAATTTGATGAAAGAATACCTAATCTACATGAGCCTAATAATATGTTGCTAATACTTTATCTTTGCTTTTACAGCTTATTTTCTGAAGCCCCCAGAACAGCAGATACTTCACTAAAAAAATGCATTAAAAGTGGTTTTCTATAGAGTTATAATGAATCAAAATCAAGTTTTAAACCTGAATATTTTAGTTACATGACATCTGAGTTCTAAAGTTACTGCCAATTAAGAAAACATAGAAGTCACATTTCACAAGATCTTTTTAGTTTTTCCCTAATATTGTGGAATTACTGTTTCAATGCTTTTCAATCAGAGCATAAGCAACATAGCAATCAGGCCTCAAATTAGCAAGTTTGTTGTTCATTACACTGTTTTCAACACAGAGTTACTACACTAGGATTTCTATAATGCAGAAGTCAAACCAAAATAGAAATTGGAAAATGGTAAGAAATACCTTGAGCTAAGGATAACGAGGGCTGGCTGAGAGTCCCCAAATGTAGCTTAAAATTGGGATCTTATTTCATCGTATTCAAAGGGAATGGTAACAGTATTTATTGAAAAATATGAATAATTAACTTTCTAAAATTTGCAGGAGGCAGTTACAGAGGAAAGAGCAAAAGTTTCTCTGTTTAATATTATTAATAGTTGATATTCTCTCTTGAATATCTTCTTCAGCGTTTCAGAGTTTGAGATACAATAGTTGTGAAAAATACCTTATATAAATATTAAATTAGTAACAAAATGAATAGCAGTGAGCATTTCTTAAAGCAGAATAAAATTATTTGCAAAGTTGATTGAAGTCTGATAGAAACCAAAGGGTATTTTATACCAGGTAGGTCCTGTTACTAATTAGAAACTGGAAAAGCTACAACTTCCCAAGCAACTCAAGTCCTTTGCAATAATATTTATTTAAATGAAGTATAGGATGTTTCACACCAACTGTTAATTGGATTAAATCTAGAGATTAAACCTAAGAGATAAGCATCTGGAAATAGCTGTGAGAGATGATCTAGATTTGTTTAATCTCTAAGAAAATTTATCTTAGATTATGTAGACAGGATTGTGGAAGTATGAGGATCCTGCCTGAATGAGTGTGGTACCTACCATTCCATGGGCTTTTCCAAGTCTGCCAAAAGGAGAAATTGAGAGGAGCACTTTCGTCCATTTTTCTCTATTTTCTGACTATGGATACAATGTATCCAGAAGTCAGAAGATGCTGCATTGTGATAATCTGAGTACTTGGCTCCCTGACTGATGATTTGTACTCTTAAACTGTGAGCAAAACATAACTTCCTTCCTTTATTAGCACAGACATTTTATCTTGGCAATTCTGAAAAGTAACCAATATATAACTATTTCAGTATTATTTATGGATATATTTGCACTATATATTTTATGAAAATTTAAAAAGACTGTGTGTGTGTGTGTGTGTGTGTGTGTGTTATACAGTCATGTCATTGTGCATACATGGAGGTCAGAAGATGACATTGTGGAGTAAATTATTTTCTCCCACATTTACATAGGTTCCAGAATTCAAACTCCAGTTTTCAGCCTTTTGTGACAAGCATTCCCTCACTGAACTGTCTTTCAGGACCTACACCCATGCTGTGATTGACAGAACTGCACAGTTTCAGCAGGTATTGTTATCTTCTTGATGGGAAAACTATGAATTGGAAAGCACTTGAACCATTCAAGATTCAGAGCTCTCTTGGGCATTTTATGGTGGAATAAATGACTAAATTGAACGTAATCTGAGCATTTGGCTTCCTAGATAAATGATTGAATCACTACTATCTTTAACTGCAACGTGACTGTTTTCCACAATCCAATGCTATATTTCAGTTTCATTTTGTACTAGTAAGGTTGAACTCATAGTAAAGGGACAGCTTGAAGCTACTGGTCTCCTGCTTTGTTTTGAATTTGTTATGTTCCTCCAGTTCTCTGATAATTCCAACTTTTTGCCTTATCCATGTGTCCCATAAAAATCTCAATTTGGACTACTTTAAAGATTAAATATACAGCATTTTCTACTACCTAGCTACCTAAGTTCAATGCTCCTACAACCTTAATGTATTTGATCTTTACTTATAATTGTATTTATGAGATAATTTTGGAAGTCTCTCCTTACCTTATATAAAGATAATATTTTTTAATCTTCCATGCACCTACAGAATCAGAGTTCTGGCTTATGAAGTAGGTGGCATAGGATGCTGAATGTGGTAATTTTTCTATATTTCAACCAAATCTTCCATGTCCTCTTGAGAATGTTGGAACAACACAGACAAAAAATTCTGGAAGCATCAAAACCCTTTCAGAAAAAAAAAATCTAATGTTTCTGTTCTTTAGATTGTGAGACTCTCTAGTTGATTGTTTCACATATTACATTGTCGAATATTTTTTCACCCTCATAGTTTGATTACATAAGTAGAAAAAAATTCACAAGATTATAGAATATACTTTAGTTCAAAACCAGAGTATTATCTATAATACTTGAAATATATTGAATCATGTTATTTTTGTGTACCAGAGTTGAATGAATTCAGAAGGGAGAAACTGATTATAAAAATCACTCTGAATATTTATCCCATGCATAAACATAGAAAAATACACATCAGAAAGTTTAAAGTTAAAAAAAATGTTCAGCTAAAATTAATCATTCTTCACAATCATAGTTAGCAAATGTCCCTGATGTGGATAAATAGTAAGGTTTAATATTTATGAGCATCAATTATTTTAAGCTGCTTTTCTGTATTATTCTTTCTCTCTTCACAGTTATCATTGTAAAACAGTCATCGAGTTGCCACTATTTTGGAAAAAAAATAAAAAGGTAAATCACAGGAAGACTAAGTTACTGTCTCTTAGGTAACACAGAAATTAATAAATATGCCAGGATTCACAGATATGGTGGGAATCAATGCCCTTTCAAGATAGAGACAACACATATGTGAATATGAAGCCAACCTGTACCACATTAACCACATTAGTATGTTCCTCTATCTATCTATCTATCTATCTATCTATCTATCTATCTATCTATCTATCATCTATCTATCTATCATCTATCTATCTATCTATATCATCTATCTATCTATCTATCTATCTATCTATCTATCTATCTATCTATCATCTATGACAAAAAATTTACAAGCTCAAATAGAGAAAATGTAGTATAATTAGCAGCATAAATTTTAAAATACATAGGTTAACGATGTCCATATTGCTCTTTTAACTATTTTCTTTAACAAAATCTATTAAATTAAATAACCCCTTTCTATTTTCTCTTATTGAAAATAGATTTTATCAAACCATATGTTCTGATTGCAGTTTCCTATCTCCTATTACACTCATATCCTCCCCATCTCCCTTCCCATCAGAATCTACACACATTCTCTCTCTTTACATAATCAATAGTCATCTGGAGAATAATAACCAAATCAATTACAATAAAACAAAAGCAGACAAACCTTTAGAGAACAACACAAACAAGAAAAAAAGTGAAAGAAAATTAATAATAAATTAATATAAATATATTTACCCAAATACACATACTCACACATTCAGGAATCCCATAAAAACACAAAACCAGAAAACATAATATATATACAAAGGACTAGTAAGTTTAAAAAAAAATATTAGTGCTTTGACAAACAAATTGAGATAAAGAAACTCCAAGGATCCCATTGAGTTCATTTTGTGTTGCTTATCAACCTCTAGGCATGAGGACTGTCCATCAAAATCATTTGTATTTCATATCATCGGAGAAAAAAAAATATTTCATTTGTAAGTAGCTGACTTAGAACCAATAGAAACTGGTCACTAATCTATTGCTGTGAATAGAGGCCATGACCAAGGCAACTGTGATGAAAGAAAGCATTCAATTGGGGTTTGCTTAGAGTTTCAGAGGATTAGTCCACTGTTATTGTCATGGTGAGAGCAAGGTGGCACTCATAGCCTGAGAGCTATATCCTGATCATCATGCAGAGAGAGAGAGATTGGGCCTACCTTGGGCCTTTGAAACCTTAAAGCCCACCTTCAGTGACATAAGTCATCCAACAATACCTCATACCTGTAATCCTTATAATCCTATCAAACAGTTTCACTTCCAGGTGACTAAGCAGTTAAATATAAAAGTCTATAGAACATATTCTTATTTAAACCACTACATGGATATTATCTGGAGAGAACTTCTGGGTTTAGGACTAGACCAGAGGCTGCTTTTCATTTCTCTCAACATAGGGCACAGATCCTGCAACCATGGTCTCTATGAGCTCATATGTTTCTCTGTCTATAGATCTTTAGAAGACATTGTTTTCTTAAGTTCCTTACTTCCCTTTGGTTTTTATGATCTTTCTAAATCCTCTTCCCTAGAATTTCCTAAATCTAGAGAAGAGGGATATAATGAAGATATCACATTTAGGACTGAGTGTTCCAAATTCTCTCCCTGCATATGGTTTATCTATTGGTCTCTGCATTTATTCCTATGTACTGCAGGAGGAAGTATCCCAGATGATAGCTAACAAGGGACTCATCAATGAATATAGAAGAATATTGATAGTAGTCATCTTATTACTATGTA
Organism: Mastomys natalensis; assembly: GCA_021653895.1. NCBI lineage: Eukaryota > Metazoa > Chordata > Mammalia > Rodentia > Muridae > Mastomys > Mastomys natalensis. Next base: position 371,120 of record JAJTUV010002116.1, on the reverse strand, counting down.
CAATTTGCAGAGCATGGAATTTTCCCCCACTATGTCCCTGACATATCCTTTGTCAGGTTCTCTGAAAGACAAACACAAACCCAGATACAAACTCTTCTATCTACAGTAATGTTCTTCCTGCATGATGTATTATTAGTGCAATATGTAACCAAGCTCATAGGAATAACCAATCTGATCTGATTTGATTTTACTTGAGAATATATTTCTAATAACATTTTTTATTCTTTATATTTTATTCTTTGTTTCCATGTGTTATGTATGTACATGGTATGTCTTTGTGTGTGTATGTGTATAAAGGTGTGATGGTTTTACTGAGGCAAGAAGAGTGCACAAAATCTTCTGACACTGGAATTACAAATGATTGGGTGCTGTTTCTCAAAGTTAGCACAGGGTATCTAATCCTAGTCCTCTGAAAAGTCACCACGAACACTTAGGAGGTAAGATATCTTACTAGCTGTAAAACATAAACTATCAGCAACTGAAAATCAATGATGTGAAATATCTATTAATCAGAAAATAGCAGATGACTTCATTTAATTTATATTTACCTATGCTGTTTCTAACCAAAGGTTTCATCTACGGCCTGGGTGGTAACTATGCACTCTCATGCTGTCTGGATTCCCTTTTTCTTTCTGTGCCAAACTTCTCCAAAGACAATTTGTTATTTCAGTGAATCCTATGGCTATGAGTCTTCTTTACCAAATAGCCACACATCATTTAATATTTTCCTCATCCTTAATAGGCCCTTTGAATTTATCTTCAAAGTTTCAGTAATTCTTCTGTAAAGACTGCAAGAATTTTCAGCTGTTCTCACTTAAGCATGTCTGCTGTGAATGGAGAGGTTTATCTGAGGACATCTCTGCACAGATGATGGCTCATGCCCCTATGGTTTTTAGTAAATTGTTTTTAAGTGTTAGCAAAACATGAGGGGCTTCTGGAAACTGGCTGATTCCTTCATTCCCATCTGGTAAGCAGAGCTCAAAATTCTTCTGCTATGTTTTCCAAATTTTAATTAAAGGTTTTATTTTTCCTCTGGGGTTTTGACCTCATTGTGGGTGAGAAATTCATTTCCAGAACTTCTCACCAGGGACTTTCATTAGCATCTGTGTATGCTTCTTGCCCTCTCCTTTTGTATGCAAGAATCTGAAATATTCTGTGGCAAGAAAAACTTGTCTTTTGGTTCAACCCTTTGAAGGTCAAAACTCCAAAATTTCCTATTTTCTTTGTATTCCTATATAACATCCATTAATAAAAATCATTTCTAGACACTTTACTTATTTACATTCAGTTCATTTACATTTGCATTTATTTACATCAGTTCAGCGTACCTTCAGAAAACCTTCAAAATTAGTGAGTTCTCTTCAAAATATTGTATATTATTATAATAAATAAAATTAACCATACTCCTTTGTAAACAGCAGTTTTATTTTGTTTTTAACTTGGGGGTGTATTTTTAATTTAATTTTACTTTTTATAACGTACTCACTGTATATCCCGCTCACTGACTTCCCTCTAGCTCAATGCCTTCCTTCTATTACTCCTTCTCTCCTTCTCCTCTGATAAGGTGGGGTTTCCCTGGGTATCTCTGCACCCTGGCACTCTAAGTCTCTGCAAAGCTAGAAGCATCTTCTACCTCCGAGGCCAAACAAAGCAGCCCAGTTAGAACACACCCTACCGATGGGCAAAAGCTTTTATGTTGGCACCTGCTTCAGTTCTTAGGGACCCACATGAAATCCAAGCTGCACTTCTGAAGCATATATGTGGAGAGGCCTTGGTCTAGCCCTTGTATGTAATTTGGTTGTTTTTTTCATCTCTGAGAGCCCTAAGAGAGTCCAGGTTAGTTGACTCTGTTGGTCTTCCTGTGCAATTTCTATCCCCTTCAGGGGTCTACTATCCTTCCTCCTATTCTTCCTTATATGTCCAATCTCCATCCACTGTAAACAGGATTTATTTTATCATGCTTTGATGGAGTTGAATTTATACAGCAGATACATAAAGCTGGTAGAATTATAGTTGCTATGGCACAAATAGATGTAGGTGTTTACCCCCAACTGTTCAGTCTCCTTTCTTTGCTTGCTGAGCTGATGAACTCTTTTGAATTGCTCAAGAGATAATTTTAAAAGTTACTATCAGAGACTACCTCTGTGTTCCTACTAATCTTCTGCTCACTTCAGTTTCCATTGGATTAATACATCAGATTCTCAAGTGTTTTTATTCTTTTTTTTTGGTTTTTCGAGACAAGTGTTTTTTATTCAACTCAAATGTAATATTGATGAGTAATGAAAAAATGCTTACTTCATGCTTTGAGAAAAATTTATAGTTTAAGTGACCAAATTAAAACATACATGGCTATTGCCTGTATGGCTTTTACATGTGTGTTTTTTCCACTTAATATTTTTGAATATTAACGGATAATTTTACATCATATGAGCAAATTTAACTTTTGCCATATTTTTTCCCATGGAGCCACACCTTATAGTATTGTAAGCATACAATTAGTCTGGAGACAGTTACTACAACATCTCAACCTGCGTTGACAGTATGTTTTAAATTAAGACTGTTCACTAAACTGAAAAGAATTGTTTTCCCATCAAGAGACATTTCTTATGAAAGTCAACAGTCTCCAACAGCCAGGTTGTTGTATAATTATATTTATTTGTAAGAATATGAGAATGTTCCTAATGAGAAAATCCCTAATATCTGGATTTCATTGAGGCTTTGCAGTGTGGTCCTAAGGTACAAGGTTCTCATCATACGTTACCATACATAATTACTCTGTTTAAATTGTTGAGTTATATCTTTGACATAACCCGTTCAAACAGATAGGATGTGTATTAGTATTAAAATCTGGAAGATACTGAAATTAGATTCAGAGAGTTTAAATGAGATTTTAAAATGTATTCAGTTCCTCAGAGAAAAAACTCAGGGCACCTGCAGCCAGCATTCTTTCTTTTGACTAAAGCTTCTGCCAATTAAGTCTTACAAAGTCAGCTAAGGTGGGAGATTTCAAGGTCAAAAAGGGAGGAAGTGATTAAGTATAATTTCGAATGGTCCATTTAAGAGGAAAGTGTTTTCTTACATAAAAAATCAAAACAAAACAAAGAAACCCAGCTAATTAATTGGGGCTGAGTTAGAAAATTGACTTCATTAATAATTTCAGATTATTATATCTGAGTAACATTTTCCATGAACTAAAGATTTTAAGAGAAATCTGGGTACAAAGCAATACACCTGCTCAATTATTTTTGTCCTCAAGATTAAAGTAGAAGCAAAAAATTCTGTGCAATAATTTGATTTCACTAATATTTGTCTCTGAGGAAAAAAATACTACCTTTTTTGGTTTAAAGACAAAGTAAAACCAAAACTAAAACCAAAACAACAATAACAAAAAAACCCTGGATCTTTTTGTGATACACACTAAAAGTAGAATAAATCCATTATCCTACATTTTCCTTTAAGAACAGGTCTAGAGTTCATGTCTTTTCTTTACTCAAATAAATCCACCTTCACCTGGGTTACAATGGATTGTATTGATTGTTAGCTAGACAAGATCTAAAATCACCTTGAAGATAAATCATAGGGCAGGTCTGTGAGGGAATTTGCAGATCAGCTTCATTAAGGTAGAAAGACCCACCCCAAATATAGATGGCATCTTGTTACTGACTCTTGTTCTGAACTGTATAAACAGGACAGAACCAGTCTAGCAAACTCTGAATGCAGCTCTCTTTCTACTTCTTGGATACATATGCAACAGGACTACCTACTTCAAGCCATACTTTCCCTGCCATAATGGACTACAATCGAACTGATAGTCAAAGTAGACCATTTCTTCCTTAAGTTGGTTGGGATAATGGGGTATATTGTTACATTGTAGCACTGAAAATAAAGTAGTCAAATCAAAACCAAGTGTTGTTTCCTTCTATAAAGTCATTCAGAATCCTTTCTTTTCTTTTTTTTCTAGTAATAGGTATGAAAATGAATAGATTGATTTTAACACCTATGAACTGTTCATGCCAAAGTCCTGTAGGGTCCTGTAGAGCTCTGCACAGACATTGAAGAACCAAGAAGTGAAATCCCCTGACCAAATTTGCTATAAAAGGAAGGTAGTAAACTTATTTTCTAAAAGTCATTAACTTTTAGGGGATAATATTTTAAATAACTTTTCAAAAAAAGATATTGTCTTTTTATACTTTTTACTTTGTAGTTTATAAAAAAAATACATAACTGAAGTGGGATCAAAGTGGTTTGGATTTAATAATACTTACAATTAAAATGGAACTATTTTTTTTTTTAACGTTACGCTAAATATCTGTTTAAGGCACATCTCTAGAAATGTGCTTGCTTAAGAAACACATGATGGTTCTTGCCAATAATTTCCTCTTTACTCAAGGTCAGTGAGATATTCCTGTAAAGTATATTTATCATTGATTTTGCTTCAATAAGAGATGATGAAATAAAACAGATGCTTAAAGAGTTTTCAGTGAAAACTTATGTTGCTTCTTAAAATAAGGCGCACTATCAGAAAAGACAATGACAAAAAAAAAAAATTATTTTGATCTAAATCAGTAGAAGGTTCACAAAAGTGTTCATGGTCCTGAGCGGTTCTTTCACTGGAAGCACAAATGTAAGTTCCATTGCTTTAAAATGTTATGAGTTGTGCAGAGTTATTTCAACAAAGTAGGTAATTATTTTGTCAGTTCTATTTATTTTTCTTACTGGTACCCATCTCTCTCCCAGCAAGAACTGAGTAATTCTGAGATTGTGTCGTAAAGCATAAGAAACGGCTAGATGCTCTGGGAGCCAGGATCCCTGCTTGTGATTACCACGACTGAGCAACTCTAATTCTTTAAGCTATTGTTATAGTCATGGGTCTTCGATTTTTTTTTCAAAAGACCTCTGGAATATCACCAGTAAAATTCTGAATTTCTCTTCTATGTTCAGGTATAGTAGTACAGATTTTTCTTATATTATTAAAAGACATTTCATAAGAATATATCGCCCAAAATATATCAAAGATGAAAATTATTTTAGTTTATCTTCAAATGGTTCAAAACTATTTATTAAATTAATGAATTATAATATTGCATAGTTATTATAAGGTATATGTATCTCAATTTAATTTTAAAATTTGATATCTTATAAATGGTAACATACCAGTAGTTGACCTTCCCTGTCAAGCTTTAGATATGAACACTCTCAAAAATACTAAGCTAATGTCAAAATATTGTGCATAAATATTTTAATAAAAAATCAAAAATAATCTTAAGGAATATTTTGCAAAGAAAATAAAATCAAACAATGTAAGATATGTAGAGTATACTTTTGGAAAAATCAAATGTCATTTTTTGCACTTTTATTTATATCATGTCTAAATGGAAACTCTCATAAAAAAGTCAACTTTATAAAATAGCATGTCCTTCAAAAATAATTTGTTTCGTGATACACCTGTAAAAACTACATTTTTTGACTTTTATTCCTTGCCAGTGGAGCCAAATTTTTGTATTACTCCTGTCTCCTGAGCATCTCCTCTGAACTGATTATGCACAGGCATGCACCACACTATATAAGAACATAAATAATACAGCAAAATATTTGAACAATTTTCCATCTCTAGAAATTATTTAAGAAGCAGAGGCCAAAAAAAATAAGGTGAACACATTGAAAAACATGCAGGTTTAAAATGATAAAATGTGTAACCTTAATACCTGAAAAAGTACTCAACAGAACAACCCTAAAGCAATTTAAAAAATTAAAATGTGTTTTATTTACATGTTAAGTATAAAAAACCATTTAGATTAAGACATTAACACCTAATTTGTTGGGAACTGATGAAGCATACAGTCGCTAAATCTATAGCCAGAAATCAATCAATCCTGTATAAGAAAATTAAAAACCATGCCATTATATAATTAAATGATGGTGAGAATATAAAATTAAGGCTGATTAATCAGAAGAAAATAACACACATCTAGCAAAGAAATTATTTATGCTTACTTGAGAAATATGCCACATTTGGAGAAAAATAGGACAATTTTAGATAAGAGTTCCTTAAATGTAGCTAAAACAAAGATAAGACTGAATAAAATAAAATATTGAATAAAATAACTTCTTTTTTTTTTTTCATTTTACTCTGTATGATAGCTATCTCGATAGGATTTAGTATCACCATGGAAACATATATATGGGAAGACTCACCACAAATATGAATGATATATACCATTCCTTAGGTTGAAATCTCAGATTGAATAGAAATGAGAGAATTAGCAGCCTTTTCTGAGTTTCCTGACTGTGCATGTCATGTGACCAGTCCCCTTCAGCTCCTGCTGTCCTGCTTTTGCTGATTTAGTATACTCTATCAGGGAACTTAAGTCCCTCAAATTACTATTCCTCTATAAGTTCAGTTTGCTGAATATTTGGCAAATAATAAAATATGTAATGAATCTACCATGAAGTACAGACTTTTGTTATGTCACTGACATTTTCCCCTTGTTTTAACCAGTTTTAGCTCCCTGTTTCACCCTTGGTTATTGAACCCAAAGAGTCACTCCTGCTAGGCAAGCACTCACCACACACCTATATTACTAGTTCCTGTCTATTTTTATTCTGAGGCAGGGGATTTATGTTGTCTAGATTTGCCTGGAATTTGAAATGCTTTTTACTTACTCTAGCGATGATTACAGCAGTTTCTACATGAATTCTAAATATCATTATATTTCAGTTTTCTGGTTTTCATTTAATTATTATTAAATCCAGCTAAATATTTATTACAGGAAACTGTCCTTATCAGGTACTTTTAATGTTCCCTGAAACACTGTTTGTGACCATGCAATATGACCTCACCATCTCAGGATTATTTACAGTGTTCATAGAGTCTGTTCACAGTATCAGCAACAGCTGCTTCAAGCTGTAGCCCACATTAGCCTGAGGGGTTCTCTTAATCTTTTAAGGATCTATCTCAAGGAAATACAGATTCTTGGCTTCACTGTAGAAAATGATTTTTAGATTTAGAAGTATAAGGAGGAAGTTGGATTAATTAAAGGCATGTTAATACAAATTATATTTTATGTTTTATAGAATTATGTTTTAACACAAATTATGAAGAACTGGACTAAGAAAATAAAGAGGTGTTTAGTAAGAGAGTAAGACATATGAATGGACTTCCCTAACAAAAAGTCACGTTTCTTTGTCTTTTAGTAGTCTTCTATTTTGTTAGCCTTTGAAGCTATAATCTTTAAAGTGTCTTTAAGAACCCAAATAAGATTGCAAGACAGTCAAGAGACATCTAACCGCATTACAACTGATAAAATACAACTCTGGATCATGTGTTACAGAAATTAAAATGTCTCTTATATAAACCATGATAATGTTCTTCATTCTGAGAAGGCCAAAAATAGTCTGGAAAGAATGGAAGCTTTACATAACTTCATATACATTCAAGTCCCAAGCTCATTCATGTTTTTTTTTTCTTTATTTTATTTTAGTATGAAATATCTGCTCTGTATGAAAAAATAATATTTATATATTGGTAACATTCACACAAATGTTGTAAGTTTCAATGAAATTCTTCCTTCTGAGCTGATGAGAGGATCTAACTTGAGGGCTATGTGAGGGTCATTTCTTGCCCCTAAAACTATAGTTTCACTGTTTCTACTCTGACTTAGTAGCAGCTCCTGAAATTCATCATAACCTCTGGAAAATATGGTTCACTGACATTTTCTTCATTGTGTTTACCTTTGTCTTATACAAATTAAATGCAAGAAAATTATAAGTAATGCTATATAGCTTATTTGAAGGGTTGACATGTGAAGTTATTTGCACAACCTTGTTACTTAGTAATCCAGATACACATTTTTTCCTAAACATAATCATGTATTTTCCACAGAATTTTTGTTCTTCAAAAGTAAACAATAACAAGGGCCTTTTTAAAAAGGACGATTTCTGTAAATTCTAAATGTCTACAACAGGCATACAGTAAATCTTTTCTAAATTAATCAGGAAAATAGACTTAATTTTCCCCTAGTTTACAAAAACAAAATATTCTTGTGCCTCTTTTATAGGAACTAATCTAACATATATTTAATTTTATAAACAAACACAACTCTTAATTTTAGGATACAGCTGCATATTTAAACCTACTATTGTTTTGCTAAGTGGACACAATGTCAAACTTCTCTCTAAATATTTATACCTATGCCTGCATATTATTGTTATTCTCAGCCTGTGTGTAGTTTGTGATAATTACTGTAGAGATTCGTGATTGTTCTGCAAGATGAGAACAGATGACTCTTCAGTAACCTCTGTGAAATGGGATCTATGAATCACCCTTCCAAGTCTTTGGGAAATGAAAGCACAGGACATGAAAATTCTAATTTTGGAGAGTGGGACAGAGAATGGTAGGAAGTTGTCTTCTGCAAACTATAGGTTCTTATACACAAAACTTGACAGCAGCACAACAGTGACTATATGACAAGTACTGAACAAGACTGGAACTATCTTCCTCTCATAATGGAGTGAAAGTGGCTCAAAAATACCTGTTTTCCAGACAGCTTTAGACAATTAAAGCTCTCAGGGATTGTGGGGAATCATATTAATCAGTGATATAGCCACTATTATATTGCCTTCCATCAAGTCAATAACCTCTCACCATTTCATTCAGAAAAATCTAATTAAGTGTAGTGAGACGCACACATACACACACACACAAGACATTTGAGAAAAAGAATTTTGGTGGATAGAGACAGGATCTCATGATGTGGAACTGTAATCAAAGAATATTTTATACAGATAAAGCTGTGAGAGTTTAAATTAAATACATTTTAAAAGTTATAATAAATCTGCAACTTCAAAAATCTTGACATTATGGCTTGGGACATCAAGCAATTATCATTAATAAATAATTACTGGTAGGTGAAAAAACATTGTATTTTAGCTTAAATTTTATTTCTTTAATCTGTGTTCTCTTTAATGAGATGAGAACAATCTTCCAATATTAGTCATCTTTCTATACTGAAATAAATACATTTGAGTAAACTCAAACTTGGCCCTGTACTATGAGTGGTGTTCTTGGAGAATTTCCCATCATTCCATTTTACAGTCTCAGAGAGGTGATCAGTGAGGGATAGGATGTGCTGCACTCGAAGAACATAGCAGAAACAATGCTGTTTTGTATCACATGATCTTTGGTCCCATTACTAATATATTTTTTCTGAATTTAATCAAATTATGTGAAAAATAATGTAGGAACATTATTTATATGCTGATTGTGGCCATAAGTCTTATTCTCTTTTCAAATGTTCCTGCATAGTACTATCACCACACTCATGAACAATTTGCTTAATGCCTCTGGTTTCCTTGAATAAAAGTAAAATAACTATTTTATATAGAGTTATGAGGATTTAATTGACCAATTATAAAATGTACAGGAGATCACAAGTCTCATAGTAAGCTTTTCATAAATATCAATTATTGTTCTTAATCAGAAACAAATGTTAAGATATGTTTTAATTGATGAGCATTGTTTTATGAGTGGGAGAGCATCTAAGAAATTAATAGAAGATCACATTGCAGATATGAAATTAAGGGTAAAGGGTCATTGAACAAAAGTATATCAGTAAAGTTTATCTCTGATTACTCTGTAGATTTTGGGTTGACAATTAAAAATTATGAAACTATCTGTTGACTTAAGCTGGATTAAACTTCACCTGTAGATGAGAGAGCTTACAGATAAATCTCTGATAAACTATTTTGGGGCTGTTTTAGTTTCTTGGTAATTTTCAAAAGTTACTTTAGGTTTTTCCAGATTCTTAGAATATGTGCTATTGAAACCTGAGGTATCAAAAGACTGTCATTTTTTTCTAAAATATATAAATGAAATGATGCAGGATATCAATATGTATCTAGTCCTCAGGGATTCTTGTTAACACTTATAAGTTGGAGGGAGTACCTAGCAAAGATATTTTTAAAAGCTACTGAGAAATTTCTGATTTGTGTCACTGGCTGGAAACTGACCTATATGACTTGCTTCAAACCTACTGAGCTTTTATTATAAACCACTATTAGAAATATCTTGAGCTATTTTCGTTTTCGTACACACACTCTTCACGGACGATCCCTATTACTCTGCTTCCTATGACTTCTATTTTCAAAAGAACCAGTGAGAAACTTTTTTTCTCTTTTCATTTTGCATGCCATTATTTTGACATTCTGTAGCTACAGTTTGAAAAATATAAATGGATGTCAGAAAGGGTACAAATAACCATTTGTACTTTGTTTACAAGAAAAGCTCTGTTTGGAAGAAAAAAAGATTTCATATTTGAAATGTATCATTAGGAAAGGGTGTGCTTTAATGTGTCAGAAATGAATTTCAAAGACCATGTGGTGGGTGTATATTGCTTCAGAGGTAGCATTAATTTGAGAGCACTTTCCAAATGTGTTGGTAAATAGTTGTTCACCACAGAGACAGAACCATAGAATTCTCTAGTATTTGACACTACAGTGATGTAAGTGTACTTTTATAATTGTCAAAATACTCAAAGTACCAAAAACTACCAAGCAACAACCTGATCAAAAAACACCATGAAAGTGTTCTGAAATGGTTCATAGATTGAAAACCATTTGAAACTTTGTTTTTAGAGGTAAAAATTTACAAATGCCACTTACTTATTTTAGAAAATTTCAAAAGATAACTGTAAGCAAATATTTTCTAGAAAAGTTGTTTTGTATAGAGATAGTTACCAAATATACATTTTTGTTTGCATGTTTGTTTCACTTTATGAATTTATTTTTGATGTTTTTCTTTCCTGATTAAAAGTAGCCATGTGACACATGAAATTTACAAGAAAGACATGGCAAATATCCATACTTGGTTAACTGCTATAAAGTACATGATAAATATCACAAAAATATAAGAGATAGCTGAGGAAATCACCTGACAAACCATTTCATAATATTTTGATTTAGATAAATCATTCCTTGTAGCTTCCAAAAATCATCCATTTTCTCATCTCATAAAATATTTTGACATCTAAATACCTCATTCTATTTCCCTGATATTTTAGGTTGGTTGTTTTATTTATCATTTAACTTTTAAGTTTATTAATGAATGTGTTGATCTTTTCATTGCACTTCTCTGTGAAACTTGATCATTAATTTTGTATACGAAAAAAAGTCTTCAGAAAGACATTTCTACTTCATTTAGATAAGTAATGTATCATATTTAATTGGTAGATATTTAATTAATTTACTTTCAACTATAAAATCTCTAACTTATGTTCAGGCAAGGCATCTATAACTGCAATTAAGCAGAGATAAGAAGCTTCCTCAGAAACTTATGTCATTGTCTTTTTGAAATGAAGGGGTTAAAATACTCCTTATAGAGTTGTGAAGGGAAACAATTGTAAAAGGAAAGACAGGCTTAAAGCTGAGTTTTCATCATGAGTTTTCAACACTTGTAAGGACACGATTGTTCCATTAAAGGGTCACTTTATACATGTAGCTCAATTAGAAGCCATAGTTGAATAGCAGGGTGCGAATGTAACACAAGCTTTCAAAATAAACCCTTGTTCTCTTCAGAAGCTGAGACGAATGTATGAAAATGAAAAGTTGCGTCTGAAATACTCCTTACCCTGTATCAACCTGAAAAATGCAAATATTTATGTAGACAGAGGAAAATTGGTTATAAACTTGGGGGATATCAATTATAAGCAAGGTGCAATATAGATAGTTCTTTACAAAAGTAGAGCACTGAGCAATGCCAAGGTTTATGACACATTTTAAAAAAGAATTGAACAAACTTAAAACTACACTATACACAGAAATCAATGTAGGCACTGTCTGTCAGTGGGGAAATATCCAAAAGTTAGACAGTGAGACCCAGATGGGCTGAGTTATGTTCCTTATACTGTAAAAGCTAGGCACATTGACTGCATAACTGTAATCTCAGCACTGGTGTGTGTGTATACATGGATGTATGCGTGTGTGTGTGTGCATGTATTGTAAGTAGAATTTATCCCTGGAGCTTTCTAGCCAATCTAGCTAATAGGTGAATCTATGGTTAAACATATGACCTGATAAAAGAGGTGATGGAAGGCATATTAAAGTTGTTCTTACTTACAGGTAAGTATGCTCAATGCATATTACGTACTTGAATGAAAATGTTCACATTTTATAGTACCATATTTAATAAATATTAATTATGAAAAAATCTTTTTAAAGCTTAAACTAATGATGTAGTATTTACAGGTATAATTTCGATAAAACATTAAAACATTAAAAGTCCCTAATTGTAGACAGTTAAGTGTTTGGCATGCTGCTGACTATGCAAAACTCTCTACATATTCTGGACAGTTTTTTCTCCTGATAACTTAGGCTACATCAAGCTATATAATTATATTTGGGGAAGCTGGCATGAGAGTTCTGGAGGAACATGTTGGATCTCTGTTTGAAATGTTTATTCTTCAACTTTTAAAGACAGGTATTTAAGACAATTTGTTATTAATGCCCTAGTCCACAGTTCTGTCAAACTATCTGCATAAACTTGATTGCAGATTTTATTTGTCCTCATTTTCTCTGTGGCAGAATAACCTGCTGCTCAGAATCCTGGACAACACTGACCGTCATTTTGCCCCACACTGCTCTCATCTAAAGCTGCCAATTCTGGTTCCTGTATCCACTGGCTGACTGCTATCAGCCAAGGAGGACTTCTATTTTACCATTTTGCAATAATCATTTACAAAAAGTCTTCAATATTTAACTGTACCATATACTCTGAAGCAAAGCATGTACATTTATAATAATGTGACCATTATATATAAAATAAGCTATAATATATACAACAACTATAAATAAAACAAGTGTAAAAACCCCTGCTCTATAAGCTGCTATTTAGAGACTCAACCACACTTTGCAAATGTATAATAAATGGTGGCTAAGGTTTCTCTTCTCAGATCTCTTCTGTTCCTTTTCAAAACACAACACAAGGAACCCTACTGAGGAACAAAGAACAACAAAATTTGTTTAGCTTGGTTCAAATAATTCTTGTCAAAAATCCAGAATGGATGAAAGATTTGAATAGATTAAGTCATAATGATGCTTGGAACTTATATTGCATACATCCACACAAATGTTAAATACATGTGTGTTTTAGCTTTATAATTTTTTCTAAACATTTTACAAGTCTTTTTACTGTTGTTACTGTAGAGAAAAATGTGAGGGAGCTCCACAGGACCACATCTTACATCACAAGTAATGAGTGCACATCTCTTTAACATGTATTTATTGAAAACTTACTTTGTACTGATCAAAAAAACGTTCTGTCTAGTTGAGAAGAGATAGTGAGATTGTATACTATCACATAAAGACACAATTACAAAATTGTGCACATAATAATGTAAAAATGGTTAGTGGGCTACTAACTTATACAAGTAAAATTCTAATTTGTTGTTGGTAGACTAGAGTTGATAGAAGGTGGGTAGAAAATCTGTTGTTAAATGACAATTGCAATATGAAATAGTACAGTCTTTGCTACCAATGAGCATGCTTGCTCTTGCTACCTTATTTCTATTGCTATGGGAATATCATCTAGGTATTAGCATTTATTGTCAAATATTTTTGAAGTTCAAGTGCATTTCTGCTTTGCATGAAGATATAAAGCAAAGTGGACGTTATGACTTAACTAGTCTCTAAGATTTAGAAACACCAGAGAATATCGTGGTGAATAAATTGTTTCTTTGTGGACCCTAGGAAATAGAAGCATTATTTATCAACAGTGCAAGGATTAATTAGCAAATTTTTACAGAAGGTTTTGAAGAGCTGATTAGTGCTAACTCCACTGTTTGTAATACAGTCATGCTTAAAATTAACTTGAAAACCTGGGCTTTGTTCTCAACTGTTTTGCTGAAAGATCTAAAACTTTCTCATAGTCTCCATGAGTACATACTACTTAGCTGACAGGTCACCAGCCACTTATAATTAATGTCATAGGAGGCATATAACAGAATGGCAACTTTTACACCTGATGGAACTTACCTTCTGTGAGATCTCTCTTTGAATTTCTCATTTCTCTATGCTCACCTTTGTATTTTTAATAATTTTCCAAAGGCTATATTTTCCATTGCTATTGTTGTTTTCAAATCTCCTTATCCATTTGATTCTATTTTCTTGCCTTGTGTTTTGGTATCACGGAAAAAAAAACATTTTCTAATTAAGAAATAATTACCTTCAGATTTCCCTTACAAACATCCACTTTGTACATCTTCTTGTAGCTCACACAAGAAGGCAATCTGTTGGAACAGCTGCATGAACCACAATATAATCTTTTTTCTTGAAGAAGAATCGGCTGTAACTGCAATAGAAGTTGGACTTCAATTGCCAACACTCATAAGGACATTTTGTTCCATGGCCTTATCTATTTTATGTCTATGTAACAGGGATCTCAGAAAGCCTTTGCCAGAACCCATTTCCATATTTTCCACATCTTTCACAAGCTAGAAAATCAGCAAGGAAAGGAGAGGTAAATTCAAAATATAAAGATGAGAATATAGAAGAAATGATTCGAAAAAGACAATTAAGAACATAATGTATTTGCTTAGGTAAAATCTATATAGAAAAAAAATTTTGAAAAGAAATTAGAGTGCTTGAGAAATATATACTTTTCAATATGACAATACCTATTACATATAATGTGATTTTTTATCTGTGATTATTCACTATTCTTCAAACAAAATATGATACATATATGAAAAAATTGTGATAACATAATTCAGAAAAGGTACTCCTTAATCTTTCATTGAGAATAGAATACAAGCTTGAAAATAAATAAATTGGATATTGTTATTAAATATTTGGTATTTTAAACATGTTCTTTTGACTTTGTCCAGTGCTATAATGAGGTGTCATTCCTATTCTAATCTTCGGAAGTTCTTAAATCAGCTATTGATAAGAAAGAAACCTAGTCTAAATGTGCACAACACATAAGAGGGTGTGAATTTCATACATTAATTTCTAGACTAAAATTTCCTATTTTTATTTTCTTAATGAGAAAAGTAGGCATTGATACAGGTAATAAAAATTTTTCCTTTGCAATAAGACACAATCATTTGATCCAATAACTATATCAAAAGACATTGAAATTTCTGCTTTTAGGCACAATACCTTGGTAATTTAAATTTTTATTTAAATTAAGCCAATTAGTCAGTAAAATCACATGTCACAGCAATGTTTGCAACAGAAAATCCTAACAAATTACATGGCCTGGCATTGTATATTTCCATTATCATCTTACTTCTTAGTTACATTATGTTAGACAGCAATTGTCATATGACAAAATTGCTTTCAAACTATGCATATCCTTTAAAACACCATTTTCTAACAGAGCTTCCTTCAACATGTGTATGGAATGTTCTTAGTATTTGAATAGCATTTTAACATCAATATTAATACTATAGTTCTTATGTTGAAACAAGTTTTTGTTTTCATTTAAAATATCCTGATGACAGTTTCTTGTCATTTCCTTCCAGTTTCTTCCCATCGGTAATCCCTTCTAGATCCAAGCTCCTTTTTCCCCTCTCATTAGAAAAACAGACTTTAAAGAGATATTAATAAATTACATATTATAAAATATAGTATCACAAAACAAAAAGAAATACATTAGAATAGGACCAAACAGACAGAAGGAAAATGTCCCAAGGAAAGCTGATTAAATAAATATAGATGCAGGCTTTTATTGGTTGCACTTTCTGGAATCCCATAAGAACAGAAAACCAGAAAATGCACACACACACAAACACATACCACACCCACAGTCATAGAGCTTGTAGTGTTGAAAAGAGAGAGAAAAAGACAGAAAGAATGGAAAGAATGATGAAAGAAAGAAAGAAAGAAGGAAGGGAGGGAGGGAGGGAGGGAGGGAGGGAGGGAGGGAGGGAGGGAGGGGGGTTTGGAGGAAAGAAGGAAGGAAGGAAGGATGGAAGGAAGGAAGAACAAAAGACATTATTGTGAGGCTTGAAATCTCCAAAGTTCTTGTTGAGCATGCTGACCTGTCTTAATGTTGAACATGTACTCTGTCCTTAAGAATAGTTTTCTTCCCAGTGAGACTTCCTTGGAGAAAAATAAATTTTCACTCAATAGTAGCTATTAATTGGAGATAGCTTCTTTGTTAGGGATGTGCGATGTGTTCATCTCGCCGCAGTTCTAGAGTTCCATCTGATATAAATCGCTGTAGACCCTGTGCATGCTGCCTCAGTCTCTGTAAGGTCACATGTGCATTGATCCTTTAGTACTCAGAAGGTCTTGTTCATTGGTATCCTCTATTTCATCTGGCTGTTACACACTTTCTGCCTTCACTGCTTTAGGATTCCCTTAGCCCTGAAGGAAAGGATTTGATGGAGATATCCAGTTTAAGACAGAGATTTTCAACTTCTCTCAATTTCTGCATAGCATCTAGCAGTGGGACTCTGTAATCCATTCCCACCTGCTGTGGAAAGAAGCTTCTCTGATGATGGCTAAGCAAGGCACAGATCCATGTTAGAGCAGAATGCAGTAAGAGTCATTTTTATTGCTAAGTTCCTTAAGCAGATCATTAGTATTTTGTTTCATCCTAGGTCGATGAGCTATCTAGTCCTAGGTCTTAGTCACCCAAGTGGGCTTTACCTCATGGAACTGGATTAGATATTGGCTGTTTGCTTGACAAACTTTGTGCCACAATTGGACCAGTGTATCTTGCAGACAGGTCACTTTCACAGACTGAA
Source organism: Mastomys natalensis (assembly GCA_021653895.1). Taxonomy (NCBI): domain Eukaryota; kingdom Metazoa; phylum Chordata; class Mammalia; order Rodentia; family Muridae; genus Mastomys; species Mastomys natalensis. The sequence goes on along the minus strand of JAJTUV010002116.1, from coordinate 354,375 downwards.
GGATTTGTAGCTGGGTTGGTGGCATTTTTTATTCTTTGGTCACATGTAGAGAATCTTCCAGCACCATTAAGGGATGGAGGTTCTATATAGGCACCAGCTCAATATCTGCATGTTCAATGACTTATGGAGATGTTGTCTTCAGCTTTAAGGCTTTGCTACCCATAGAGACCAACTTATAGTCTTGGCTGTAAGCTACATTGTGATTGTTTGCAGGTTTCCATGGGATACTTTTGGCCAACAGTTCAATGTTATCTAGTCCCAGTACTGGAAGCTTCATTTAATGAAAAAGCATGTCCAGTTAAGGACATGTATCTCTCAGTATTTGGCTTTGACAATTTCATTTGGATCATATGTATATCAGTTTCTATTGGGTATCAATACTGTTCCATTAAGGAGCCTTACATTTGGCTGCCTCTCCCTGTACTCTCATTTCTGTTCCTCTCTTTCCTCCTCCTCCCTATGGATTCTTCTCATTTTTCCCCTAGAATCACTTCTATTACAAGTGGAAAGTGCCTTGAAACTATTATTGACTGAGATTAAAAATTAACTTTTTAAACATTGACTTAAACTCTGGATAGGAATTTCATAAACTATCACATTAAAATGTATTAAAAAGGCAAGAGTACCTATGTGGCCTATCAATGTAATTTCAAGACAAGATTTACCTATTTCTGTATATGTGCTTGTGACACATGTAATGCATATTTTTATATGAACTAAGTACATGCTATGCAATACTTATGGAAGTCAAACAAAAGCCTCTTATGTTGGTCCTAGCTTACTTCCTTGTTTGAAAAATGATCTGTTGTGTTGGTTTTTTACCTTACTACATATGTCCAGCTGGTGAGCATATAGTTTTCCAGGGGATTCCTTTGCCTGTCTCACTTTAGGTATAGTAGGATTACGATGTGACACAGCATCTGGCCTTATATGAGTTGCAGGGATCTGAATTCAGGGTTTTCAGGTTTGTATAGCAAATAATTTTACCAAATAAATCATTTACATAGTCCTATAACAGTCATGCATTTGTAAGAAATTTTCAATGTTATGAGATGATACAGACATAATTAACTGTCCTTTGACATCAAAATGAAAATTATAATCAATTTAAAAATAATTTGTTTAAGGGTATGCTAAAACAGACAGTTGTGTATATTTTAAACTACCTTAGTAATTTGAATCATCTGGAAGTTCCTATGTCATTTTCATAGACAGATTACGTTCTACCTACCATAGAAGCATATCAGCAGAATGCCAAATGCTGGCAGAGAGCATCAATATGAATTTGACTGTGCAGCACGTTGAATGTGCTCTGAAGTTACCCACTACCAAGTGCCCGACAGCCCTTTGAGTTATATGTGTCCAGGCCTAATTTCTCAAGGCATAATTCTTCTGCCAAAGCTCCAGATGGAAGTCCATTTAATCATAATGTATCTTACAATTATTACAACTGACACTTTGACATTCCATTTTGGCCTGGAAGATTGACCCAGCTGTACAGTATATTATCTTTTCAACATATCTGCTCTAATTTGTGTGGCATGAAAAAAATAGCAACTCCAGATTCTTTATCTCACTGGGTGCATGATAAATAACAGTCAAACCTTTGAGTCATGCCATAAAAAGAAGGTACATCGATGACAGCAGTTTCAATCAAGCCCATAACCACTTAGTTTCACATTGATAGTGGATTCTAGAAGAGATTTGGGATAGGCAGAGTTGTCAGATATGGAAGCTGAAGTTCTGCACTCAAGCATGGGAATATGAATCATGAAGTGTAACCACCATCTGGGCTGACTGCTGGCTATGTTCACTACAGACATGCTTTTCTATGAGCCAGAGTTTCATATCTGTCCTGCCATTCGTCTGCTGATGCAACATCTATTTGGTCACTTTTAACTACCACGTTAACTAAATCACAGATTTATTCACTATAAAGAACAATGAAAAAGTAATTCCCCAGTCTCTCCATGAGAACATGATATTAAAACAAGCAACAATAGCTATAATAATGAAAAGACCTTTTCCTACAATACAAACCATTACCAGTCAGAAATTATGAAGCATATAAAATTATATCTTGCCACAGTGTCATAGACAGTGACAAAGGAAATGTGATGGGGCCAGAGACAAATGCCTGTTATAACTATGGCACAGAAAATAGAAGGCCTGAATTTAAAAATGGTTGCCTGTGAACCCCACCTTCAGGCAGAATAACAAAGGAAATTATATGTGCGTCAAAGTTCCATTTTCTAAAGCACATTCAGAGAGAAACCAATCATCAGACATACAGAAATATTTGGGGACCTACTTCACCAAATTTTTATTGATTCTTTGTGAGTTTCACATCATGTACTCCAATCCTGCTCATCCCTCTAACTCCTCATATCTACCTTCACTCTTGCAACCTCCCACACAAAATAAAACACGTACACACACGCACATACACAAGCAACAAACCATAGCAAAACATCTCATCATGAAAGTTCTATTATTTCACAGTATGTCCTACAGTTATATCTCTGTCTATATATCATCACTTTCAAATGTTCACTGCAATGAGTTTGATTATCTCTGCTTCTGTGACATCATCAATATTGTATCATCACCTGGACTCCTCTGGTTATCCTGTTTCTTTGTGTCATGAATTTACTGCAGCTTTGGATTAGCAGGACTGGCCATTTCATGTGTCTCACAACTTTTAGATGATGTAGATATTGGGGTGTGCCAACTCAAAGCCCTGGATCTGGGCTGGGGATATAGCTGAGTTGTTCAGTTTATCTTCTCTTATTTATCTCCACCAGCAAAGTAAGCTCTCAAGCTCTGCTCATGCTAGATCACCCAATACCCCTATCAGGAGTAGGTAGGCTCTGCTCCCCTGCTTGCTTGCCCTCCATGATTGCTCACGAGCACCTATGCCTCCAGATCCAGCTCCACTCTAAGCTGCCCAGTCAAGGCTTGGGACTCATTCTCCCAAGTGTTGCATCCTGTAAGGGGTTGAGGCATAGCTCCAGTTTTCACACCTTTGGAGCTGACTCACCAGTGCCTTTCCCATTGCCATTGAGGACAGTTCTGCTGTGTTTCCCAGGCAAGGTGCATGGCCCTCACTCAAAGTGCTACAGCCAGTAATGGGGGAGGGATAGCTCTCGAGCTCTCATGCCCTTGAGACCAGCTCTCCCTAATATCATATGTGGTAAGTGGGGAAGGGGACAGGACATCACCTTGCTCTTTATTTTTGTTCTTCAGAATGCAGCAGCCCATGAAGGGTTGAGTCAGTTCTGCACTGCCACTGGATATCAACATGGTCTCAGTTTGCTGCCCAGAAAAAGGATGTCCAATGGTCTCTAGTAGAAATATTAACCATAGAGATTGACACCAACCCCTGTTGCTGCATATTCACAAACCCAGGTACTGCCTTCAGTGTGGCCCCAGTTGGTGGACTGCCTATTCACAACAGTTTATTTCTCTCCACCCCAGAGTCTCTATTTCCATTCCTTTTCAGTCTGACCACATATTCTCAGATTGCAGTAGTCCCTACTGCAGGCTGGCTTCATGGTTGTCAGGTCCTTGGGTGACAACCTCATTCTGTGCTGCAGGCTGTGACTCTACGCAGGTGTCTAAGGCCTGCCTGTGATGTGGGTTGGAAAGTAGGTCTGTGGGTGTCTTTCCTGATCCTCACGTCCTCGTGGCATGATGGAATATATATCTCAGTCTCTCTTTTCCTCTCAGGTGGCTTGGCTTTGATTTGATTTGATTTTTGTGTGTCCTAGGTATAAAACTTTTGGCCAGCAAGTCAGAAATCAAGCTAAGATGAACAAAGGACTGCCATCTACTCTGTCCCTGACTGAATAGGAACATCACCACCAAGGTGTCTATTTCTTCATTGCCAGGGAAAGTGTTTAAATCATTCTTAATCTGTGCAAACACAATTGACTCACTCTAGTACATTTCAGAGTACATTCTAGTATCATCCCTGTTTTCTCTTTTACCTTACTTCCCTCCCCCCTTATTTTACACTACCTTTCTCTGCTTTATGCACTCCTGCTCCTGTATATTCTCCTGTTTCCTCCCCTGTTTTTCTTTCCCCTCCTCTTCTTCTTTTTCTAAATCTCCATTGTCTTCTCTTGCATGATAATGATATTTAAGCATTTTCAGCACATCACTTCTACTAAAAGACAAACTAGCATATAAACAGGTGACATCTAAGCAGTTAATAGATGAATATACATATATATATATATATATATATATATATATATAAGAAATATGATAGATAATAGAGATGATAGATTCAAAAAGACACAAATACATAGATAGATATGATATATGACATAATAGGTAGATGATGCATAGATACTTGATAGATAAATAGATAGATAGATAGACCAATAATAGATAGAAAAGATAGATGGATATACAGATAATAGATCGAGATGATAGATAGGTAGATAGATATATAGATATACAGATGGACGATATATAGATAGATATATAGATAATAGAGAAGATAGATTTATACACAGATAATAGAGATGATGGATAGATTTATAGATAAATGTAAAGGCAATAGATGATAGATGCATAAATACCAAGATAAAGAAAGATATAATAGATAATAAATAATAGATAGATAGATAGATGGCAATGGATACATAGATACATAGATACTTGATTGATAGATAGATAGATAGATAGATAGATAGATGACAATGGATAGGTATATAGATGCAGAGATACTAGATAGATAGATAGATAGATAGATAGATGAACAATGGATATGCAAATAGATGCATAGATACTTGATAGATAGATACATGGATAGATAGATAGATAGATGGCAATGGATAGGTAGATAGATGCATAGATACTTGATAGATAGATAGATAGATAGATAGATAGATAGTAGTAGATAGATAGATGATATATAGGTACATGGCACCTTTTCAGATTAGAGACAAGATACAAAATAAATAGATATCTTAATCATATGTTGGATGGTCTGTTAATATTTGTTTTTTAATATAATTCAGAACTAACCAGGAAATCAATATTTTTTTACTTTTATCTTTTTTTTTTTACTTTTATCTTTAGAATAAGTTGTTTATTTCCTTTTTGCTCAACTTTATTAACTAGAAAAGAATAGAGTGCGTCTTCAATAAGATGTTTTAATGAGGGAAAAATATACTGGTTTTATTTTCTGAGCAAATTTATAAAAACTGCCTTCCATATCTGAACTAGATAAAAATAATTAGTAAAATGTATTTAAACTTAAACTATTTGGAGAAATTAAACTACTAGTTTAAGCTAAATCTCTTCACTTTTCTGTTTTAAGTTCTCTAAGTTTGCTTTTAACTAGTTTTCAACTTCCTCCAAATTGTATGCTGTGTTAGATAGTGGTCTGGCCTGATACAATAAAAATGTGGTGTTTTGCTGTGTTTTATTTAGTTTCCTATAAATGAACAGCCAAGAAAGAAAAACAATTCTCGTTCATGTTGTTACATTTTTCTGCTTATCTCCTACTCACCTCATTTTACTTTTACTTTTGAGATTTATGAGCTGTTAATAATATAAACTGAAATTTTTACAAAACATGATGTAGTACTCTAATAGAAAAAGACAGAAAAATCAGGTTCAAACTGATACTAGATAGAAAATTATGTACATAAGATTACATAAAAGTGATAGTTTTATTTCATTTTATATCTTTTTCGTGCGCTAGTAGAGGTTGAACCCAGAGTCTCAAATATGCCAGCCAGATAAATACTACATCAAATAGCCACAGCTCAAGCCCTGATATTATTTACATTTTTACATTGCATTTTCATATAAAATCTGCTGAGTTGCCCATTCAGGCCTAAAATAACTCTGTACCCAGATAGACCTAAAATTCACAGTCCTCACTGAAAGGCCTATCACATGCCTGTTATTACTACAATGTTGCATCAAGCATTCGTTTTTTGTGATGCTAAGATCTTATATGTATATGAGGGATATCTCATATTTAGTAATATTACAAAAGACTTTATTTGACAAAGATAGATATGGAGAAATAAAGGGAATGTATATTTTCAAATAACTAATGGTGGTCCAACAAATATAAGTGGTGTTAGGCTGAATTATATGCCAGCCCAGGATATATCTAAACTCTTATGCTATTTTTCTTTTAATTCTGATGTTTTTGATACATTCATAGGATAAATTTGACAGAAATTTTCAGTTATCATTATATATAAAATATATATTATATATATATATATATATATTTGTTTTTTTGTTTTTTCTTAACTAAGAGTAGATGAGAATTCTTGTAAATACTTTGAAAATATCCTAGAAGCTTTCTAGGTCAATTTTTTGTTGGGCAACATAAATAACGTGATTTCTCTTTTTTTTTTTTTTCTGAATACTTAGAAAATGTATGTACATTGCTACCATACAACCTCCTGTCTTAAACCTAAAAGAAATCTGTAGTAAAAAATAAATTAGATGAGTTTATTTATGTAAGTATACAGGAAATTGTATTTTAAATTTCGTTACAATGAATCTTCATTCCCAACTTGATTGGATTAAGTAAGCATCACTTAGAAAAACTTCTGGGCATGGCTGCCATCTGGGACCTTTCCAGAGTAGTTTAACAGTGGAGAAATGGTTCACCTTGAAATTTGGTAGCACTGCCACATATTCTGAGGTTCCAGAACATGGAGGTAAATAAATATAAAGAAAAAAAAGTGAAATACCAGCCCCCATCTCTCAACCAACCCACGACACTATTAATAATACTCTTCTATGTTTGTAGACAGGAGTCTACCATACCTATTTCCTGATATGCTTCATCTAGCAGCTGATAGAAACAGATGCAGACTATAGCCAAACAATAGGTAGAGCTCGGAGACTCTTGTGGAAGAGTGGAAGATATTATTGAGCAAGCCAAGAGGACACCTCAAGAATACCTACAGAGTGTAATAATCTGGACCTATGGGAATTCACTGAGACTGAACCATCAACCAAAGAGCATTCAGGGGCTGGATCTAGGCTACCTACACATTTGTAGCAGCCGTGCATCTTGGTCATCAAATGGGTTCCCTAACAATTGGAGAGGGAGTTGTCTCTGACTGTGTTGCTTGTCATTGCATCTCTTCCCCTAGCTGGACCATCTGGTTGGGCCTCAGTTGGAAAAGATATGCTTAACCCTGTTGACACTAGATGTCCCAGTGCAGGATGGTATGCAAGGGAAGCTTCTCCTTCTCTGAGGAGAAGAGGAGTAGGACTGGGAGAGGGAGACTGTGATCAGGATGCAAAATGAATTTAAAAATTAGTAGGAAAAAAGGTCTTCTTCCTTAACTTGCTTTAATCATATTTTTTCCTCCCACATCAATGAGAAAAAATAACCAGTAAGAGGAACTGACAGACAGGAGTGAGGCCATTCATATATTAAACCTGAAAATGCCAGTCCTACACTTGAAGTGATTTAGAAAAAGAAAATGTGTACAGTTTGGAGTTGCAAGCTAGAGATCTATACGCAGGGTTTAAAGAGACAGTGTACTAGAATTCTGAACCAGCAAAATTCTTTGTTAAATGTGGAAAATAGGAGCCTATTTTCCTTGGAAGCTTTAAAGAGAAGTAAACAGTTCTAGAAACTGTACCACAGGCCATTTTTTCTATATATGACTGCGAATGAACTGTATGAATGACCTAATTTGTTTCTCAGAGGAAACCTCAGAATAAGACATCATTCCTGTTATGGTATTGTTTCTATCAGCTGCTCTTAGTTCGGTTTACAGCAAGATAGAGCAGAAATGAGCAGGAAGACATAGACAATGTAAAATTTGTCTTGGGAAGAAATTTGAGCCAGCATAGTGAAAATTGAGTCAAAACAATATTGATTGCTAAACCTTAGTACCACTGAAAAGACACTTCAACAGTAGGAAAGTTACAGTGACCAAAGGATACCCCGACAGGAAGACACTGTCATCAAAGACTCCAGTTTGTGAAAATGAAATGTCATTTGATAGATTCTGAATGCACATGATAGGAATGTTATCTCTGACAAAACAAACAAACAAATGAACTAAAACCTACGAAACTGGCTTTGTACATGGAGTTGAAGCTTTGTGACCACCGTGGATGTGGTACAGGGGAATGAAACAACATCACAAGCTTCAAACAGCACAGGTGATGCTCCACAGGGTGTTGTTTTTGAAAGCAAGCATTAAAATTTGTAGAAGTTACAAAGACATAGACTATTGATTCAAAGTTCTGTAAAGTCAGAGGCCAGACCACTACAGAACACAATTGGATTCCCTGCAAGGAGGCCTTTAGAGTCCATATAGGACACAGTGAAAACAACAGAAATGGAAACCCTGGGATATTGGATATCCCAACAACGTGCGAGATGTTTGCTGAAAAAAAGCTTGAGGCATGTAATAGAAATATCCAACAGAGGAATGATATCTGCTGGAAATGTCAGAGCTGGATCAGCAATGTTAGCCAGGACTGCTGAAGCACAGACAATATCCCTAAAGGCTCCAAGAAGTGTGGGACATGGAACTGCTGGATTTGGTTGCTGTCAGACGGGTTCCACTCTGTCTTTAGCTTAAATTTCCTTTGTTCTGCTCTCCCTTCCCTATTGAAATGAGATGGTTTATTTTATGTCATTACATAGTAGGATTATTTTTTTTTAATTTTATACAGTTTACAGTTAAGAAATTGCTTGAACATCAATTGGGACTCACTTTTATACATTCAAACAATTTTAGAGCTGGTAACACTAGTCAGGAACTGAAACTTCCTTTCATTATAAGATGCACATGAAACTTTGGGGACAAAGGTTTCAAAATGTTATATTTAAAACTTATCTGGAGAGGTAAAGTTGTGAAGGGATAGACTTTTCACAGTTAATCTTGAAGATCCCTTGATGTCATTTAGAATCACTTTTTATATAAACTTATGTATGTGTGAGGAATAGCATTTACAGACCAGTTTAATTGAAACGGTGTAGACTCTTTTTGGTGAGCAGCATTGTCTCAATACATGAGATATCATACTGAATAAGACAAGAGAGCAAGTGGCAGGCCAGCATTCATCTCTCTCTGCTTCCTTACTAGAGGTGCAATGTGACCAGCCATTTTATACCCTGCTACCATGCCTTGTCCAATACAATGAACTCTACATACATACTAGGAGCCAAAATAAAATGCCCCTTCAGTTGTCTTCTCGAGTATTTATAACAATGTGAAATGTGAAATGTAGCTAATGGTGGTTCCCATCACAAGTTTATCCTCTGACAAGTGCTACCTTATCTCTGGAGGTCAGAATCTTCTCTGTTTTCCAAAACTTCAGTATCATAAAGAATTGATTTCCTTTTTAAATAATTCCATAGCATTCATTCTTCCATTCCACTGAGCCTTTTACTGTGACATCTTCCTTAACTCTGAATACAGCAACAATGTAGGGTGCTATGACAGGTAAAATCCACTTATAAACACTACTATGCAACATTTTGAAATGATACCATCATATACCAAACATAAATCACTACGAAACAATTTTCATTATTTCAATTTTCTCACATCTGTTTGTGTATTCAGTAGGCTCACCATAATACTTGTATTGTAGCAAAAGATGAGCATATTAGGATTAATTCATAATAATAAATTTCAATTTTAATAACACTAGATTTCTATCTAATATTCAGTATATGTAAATTACCTAAGGTTGATTTTTATTATTTTCTCTTAATTTTGGATAAATATATTAAAAAAATAATCATAGAAAATTGACAGCAAGGATATATTTAATATAACCAAAATAACTTATCAAGAATGCTTAATTATGAAAACTGTAACCGTTATTCCCAGCTCTTCTGGAATGTAATGAACAGCAGTTTCTTTTTATTATATGTGTCATATACATTGCATGGTAAATTTTGTTTCATTTAAACATTAATCTTTCAGGAATATATGTGAATTAACTCAGAGCACCTGCCTTTATATATATATTACTTAATTTTATATATATAAAACATAATACATATTAAAATAATCATTATATCATTTTATTATATATATATATATAATGAAAATATTAACTAGTGAATGAAAGTATTTCTTATGATAAATTTAAATAAATGTGCTCTTTAAAATGTTCAATTCCCTTTATACTTCTATCTTATACTGAAATATTTCAAGGGAAGTCAATTAATTTAAATGAAAAATGTATAATTTTGTAAAGGTTGGTCATTTGTAAAGGTTGTATTAAAATTTGTATAGGTGATATTAAAATTGTTATATCTTAAGGAAAACCAACATTATTATACTTTTTATATATTACAAAAGTAATATAGTACTAAACTTTAAAACACATTTTATTATAAATAGAGAATTTTATAAATTCATTTAAGTGTGTTTGCAGTTTCTCTCTATACAGTATGCATTTATGGCTTCCATTTCTGTCCATAAATTGATCTGGTGTTAGAGAATGTTTTTATTGGCCTTTAAAATAGCAAATTCACCACTGAATGTTAAATAATGCAATCACAAGAAGCTACATATATTTGGTAATAACTACTTCTTTAAAGTTTGTCTTTATTTTATGTTTAGCTTGATCCTCTTGGAACCAAACAATAAGTGCACATAATAAGTGGCAAGCACAAGAAACCACACCAAAATTCAATAAATAACTTTTAAAAGTGCCCCAACTTTGTCTTGCACTAATTTTTGAAGCTGAAAATATATGATTCATGTCTTCTATTTTACTATTAATACACAGTGGAGAAGCAAACAATGACAAAGATGCTTTCTATAAATTAATATGAATTCATCAACATTCTAAGGAACAAAATGTTCTTTATTCAAGAACTTTACAGTGTTTTATAGGAGTCATGCTGAAAGCTCGTAAATGAAATGTAGTCCATTTAACCATTCAATAGCTATTTCTGAGTATTTGACTTGCTATTGATAATGTGCCAAGTTTGTGTTGCAAGTCCTTAAAACAATTCAACTAGAGAGAGGAGAAACATTTCTTTAAAAATGTGAAATAGGCTTTACAGCATAGATTATTATCATTAGTAATAGTAGTATTGTTATTATATCATTATTACTACTACTATTATTATTTTCTTTAATATATTTTTACAGTACAGTCTTTATCTCTCCTCCTGGTGTGCCCTCCAAGAGTTCCTCATCCCATTCCTCCCCCAGCTCTGTCTCCAAGAGGATGTCCCCAGCCCTGCCACCCCACTAGACCTCCCCACTCCCTGGGGCCTCCAGTCTCTTGAGGGTTACATGTGTCTTTGACTAAGACCAGACCAGGCAGTCCTCTGCTATATATGTGGTGGGGGGGGGCTCATATTAGCTGGTGTATGCTGCCTGGTTGGATATCTCAATGTCTGAAAGATTTCAGGAGTTCAGGTTAGTTGAGACTACTGTCTCCCTATGGTGTCACCCTCCTTCTCTGCTTCTTCTAGTCTTTCCCTCATTCAACTACAGGGCTCAACAGCTTATGTTCATTGGTTCAGTGCAAGTATCTGCTTCTGTCTCAGTCTACAGCTTGTTGGGCCTTTCAGAGGACAGCCATTCTAGGTCCTCTCTGTAAGCAAACCATAGCATCATTAATAGTGTCAGGCCTTGGGTCTTCCCTTTGAGATGGGTCCAAATTTGGATCCCATCAGTGGATCTCCTTTCCCTCAGTCTCTTCTCCATTTTTGTCCCTGCAGTTCTGCTATACAAGAAAGATTCTGGGTCACCCCTTTCCTACAGCATAGATTCAAAAACAGACTATAGCTTACTTAGTCACTGCACTTTCGTCTGAAACGCCTTGACCCCTTCAAATACCATAACCTAATCCACTTCCACGGAATAGTTCAGTGTAGGTTTTCTTGGTTCTGCAACTCAAGTATGTGTTTTGCCTTGACTGTCGCTCACACTGACAGCAAGCAGTTCATCAGCCAACAGCCGGATGCTCTGATAGCGAATAGCTAAGGATGGGAGGTAAATGCACCAAAGGAGTACTTGACAGAATGTGAAGGGTAACAGAGCCCGCTGACAGACACATCATTCCCCAGTCCCACCTGTTTTGGAGGTGGAACTGGGAAGTTTTCCAAAACATCTTTCAAGAAACGAGGAGTTGAAACTATCTCACCAAGCAGGAATCTTTGGTTTGAAATGCTGCCACCATCCCTATCAAAACTCTTTTCTAATACAAATGGTTATGACATACAAAATAAGGGAGTAAAATGAAAAATGGCATTTGTGTCTCAGTCACATAAATGTGTAGTTTTCTAACCCTATTTATGAAGAGCCTCTATTCAACAGTATATAGAGTTGAATTCTTTTGTGTGTGTGTGAATGTTGTGTGTGTGTGTGTTGTGTCTGTGATGTTGTTCAGGAGCTACAGGATGAATAAACAGAAGGCTAACAAAATATAGGTGGGAAAATTACACACAAACTTGAGGGAATAGGATTTTCACAATGAGGTTTTACACTTTGGATAAGCAGTTGTTAAATAGCATATATAGTTGATATTAACAATGTTCTTCTATGACCTACCAGAAATGTATATGATGACTTCATGATTTACTACTCTAACTATGTACATATTAAACACTGGCAGCTTCCACTCAGACTTAATAGTATAAATGCAATGTTTCAACTCATAATTGAAGGTGTTATGTTTTCATGCTAGCTACATGTGTTCAAGAACTGAAATGAAAGAAGTTATTGGTCTAATTGCTTTAGGCTTATTACATAGATACATCCTACAGATAACTCATTTTTACCCATGGTATGATATACTAAATTTTATTTTGGAGGGGTTTCAAATAGTGCCATGTAGCATTTCTCAAAGAAGGAGGAGTAGAGTTCTTCAGGTCACTGATCCAAACTAAGCAAAGGAGCCCACTCTTAAACTGATGAAATTTAAATATTTGGGTGTAAGCAAACGGAGACCTTAATTTTGAGCCAAGTCTCGAGTAATGCTTTGGAACCTTGAAGTTTGGGATTAAATGCAGGTTTAATATAATGGCAAGGAGTCAAATGAGGTTATTTAACGGGTTTTAAATTTCTGCCTCCTAATTTGAACAAAGAACATTGCAGTAGCCAACATAGAATTTTCTCTGACATCGGAACAGAACTTATGTAACAGATTTCTGTATAAAGTAGAGCTAAATTGATCGGCTGGTTGAGAATAGAGAAAGATTAGACATTCTGAAGAAAAGGAGGTAATTAAAATTCAGACTTCATATTGCCTGTGGTAGAAAGACGCCAGCTTGCAGCTTGAAACCTGTGCTGATGGACCACTCACTGCAGCTTCTGAATGGGCTCCCTGGGAACGTGTATGAAAGTGCAAGGAACAGCTTTGCTTTTCCAAGTAATTTCTGAGCTTCTCTGTCAAGCACATAGATGCCCATCATCCTGCTACTGCGTTTCCTGTATTATGGTATGAAGTGGGTGCGCTATTAGCATATTCTGACTGCCTGAATCCTTACAGTGGGGGTATGCAAATGAATAGCAGGAGCTGGGTTATTTCAGGTGAAGAATTTTTTTCTTCTTTTTTTATATGCAAAGTCCTCTAATTACTAGCATTATAGTCACATTGAAATGCATTGCTAAGTATATTGCTCTCTAATGGCATCTAGATTAATTTCTCACTCAAGAAAAATCAACTACTATGGTGAATGCTGCACAATTTTAAAAGCGTTTCTGTGAAGGAAGCAAAGACAGAATCAGGCCTTTCTTTCCTGGATTATCATCCTGAAGCCTGCTCACATAAGCATCAGAATGTCAGAAGCTAAATGTAGGAAATGATGGTCTTGTGATGCCTGAGGAAATCAGATTAGCTTTTTCTTATATACAGACAAACTCAGACATTTAAAGAATTAACACTCAGTAAATAACCCTGAATAAAAGATTGATGTTATAAACACACTGTTGCAGGGACATAAAATTTTGAAGTTCATGCTTAGAATAAGAAAATTGTATTTTTACCGGAGAAACAGAGTGTCCCTTGGTTTCTTAATCACAGTGATAATGAATTAAAATAAACTAGGAGAGATTCATATGGGCAATTTTATTTAGCATTAGCATACAAAACAGAAGGGCAGGTAAACTGAAAATCCCAGGAACTTTAAGGAGGAGGAATGTAGGAAAGAGTCATGCCTTTAAATTAAAATATAAGCCAGCCTACTTAAAATAGGAGGTCATCACATAAATGCATGTTGGAAGGAGAGTGCATCTTCAGAGGAAAAAAAAAAAGAAAGCAAAGAAAAAATGAAAATGGAGAGGAGAGACAGGGGAGAGACAGACAGACACACACACACACACACACACACAGGGGGGGGGGCAAGAGAAAGGTTTCAGATTGTCAGGGAAAACACACATAGGATTGAAGACCCCCCACTCAGGGGAGACCCCACTCAAGTCTCGGGGTAACATGACCACCCAGTAACTCTCAAGACTCCGGAACTGCATGCAATCAAGCAGAGGTTTATTGGGGTGTAAACAGTCGGCTGTGGTCAACTCTTTAGCTCACGCAGGAATAGAGTTGACCCCGATTACTGGTCTGAGGGGAGATCTTATACCCACAAACCAGGGATGGGGAGAGGGCGAGGGTTGCTAGGGAAGCATAATCATAAAAATAGCGCAACATTCTAGAGGAACCCAATCTAAGTGAGTCAGGGTCCTGTGGAAACACTCTGTACACCTGTTTTTCTCAAGAATGCGGTCCTGCCCTGTCATTGTGGTCTTGACCTTGGAACACAGAGCCCAGAGCCTGTGAACCAGATCACCCAGATGACCTGCATTCTTGGTTCTGCCCTTTTGTGATCAGCCAGGTAGCCTGTTTCAGAGAGAATTTTCCATGCCCTTTGAGGGAAATCTAAAAAAGAACATATATATACTATATTAGAATTTTTATAATTTTTCATTCTTCAGGATCATAGGATTTTGGTCAGTATCTGATAGGAAAAGATAAAAAGAAAGAAAAGTTAGATTTTTCTAGCTTATAAGCATGCTATGTGGCAGAGGCTCCATAAGAGGTTGCATAGTCGAGCATTTTCTCAGAAGGATAAAAATATTATATGAAATTCATGGAACAATTTTTCATCCCATCTCTTTTGCATGACTTTATCTGCTTTCATAGGGGTGGAATATTGGCCAGAAGATTGACTGGTCCACTGGATTAATTTTGAAGGGAGGTAATAATAGAATGTAATTTTGAAATCTTCATAACTGATGATAATGTCTTGTCTCCACCTAGAGCCATAGATATTCTATTCTTTGAATCAGGATTCTTAAGTAGGAGTAATTGTGACATTTTTCTTTTGCTTTTTTCTTCTTTTCCTTCCTTCCTTCCTTCCTTCCTTCCTTCCTTCCTTCCTTCCTTCCTTCCTTCCTTCCTCCCTCCCTCCCTCTCTTTGTTCCTTTATTATTGCTTGAGAAAAGAATTTGAGTCCAAAGCCTAATTTGAGGTAGTGGTCTGTGGGACTGAGTAAGGGTATCCTGGTTCTTGGCTGGGCATGGGCCTAGAACCCCGAGACTCCAAGGGAGAAACGGCAGGAGTTTGGTCACATCCCCAGAACCCAGGGTCCTAAAAAGCAATCTAATCTCCATGGACCTACATTGTTCAGTCATGTAAGCCATTACAGCCCCTCCCAAAGTACACGTGTAGAAAGTGTAACTACAGGCCTCAGGCCCTAGAGATTTACATACTAATGAAGGCCAGAGGGCAGAGCCAATTAAACCACCCCCA
The DNA here is from genome assembly GCA_021653895.1 of Mastomys natalensis. Lineage (NCBI taxonomy): Eukaryota > Metazoa > Chordata > Mammalia > Rodentia > Muridae > Mastomys > Mastomys natalensis. Next base: position 338,634 of record JAJTUV010002116.1, on the reverse strand, counting down.
GAACCTCCCCCTTTCTCCCTCCCTACTTAAGTCTGCCCTGAGTTTGGGGGTGGGGGGTGTGGGGGTGGGGGTTGGGGGGGTGGTACATCCAGACCATCCACCATCGGCCATGAGAATAAACCCTTTTGGAACCAAGGACTTCTCATATCATTGGGCCTGCTGTTGCAGAAGCTTCCAGCCTTTGGAACTCCAGACCCTTTTCCGGAATGTGGGACCTGCGGAGTGGAAGTCTCCAGGCAGCCTCCCCCGCTGCGGCCCGTTTATCCCACAGTGGTCCATCCTAAAACGATTCCAATGCTATTAACAATCCTTGCCTGGCTGTTTAGCAGCACTGAACATTTTGTTTGTAGCTCTGAGGAGTTGTTGAATATTTTTATATTGGTTTTCTGTAACTGCAGCCTTCATTCTTTATTACTTCTATAGCTTTATCCCTGACATTGATTCTTCCAATCCTCAATTATATTGCTACAAACCACTTCCTTTTTTTTTTTTTTTTTAACCTTTTTCAATGTTCTATTTGGTGAAGTATAACCTTAAAAGTTTTTTATTTATATTTTTATTATTAATTTATAATCATTATTTAAGTAAAATTATTTTGTTAGTGCACAATATTTATAATGATGTTACAAAATGCTTACCATTCTGTTTTTATGATCTATTAATAATGCACAGATCTATGAAAGAACAAAATACATCTAGTTTTATAGACTTCTATGATTAATTAATATACTATATTTGGCTAAGGATGATATTTAATTGATTTACTTCCTAACAATTTAAAATAACTCTCTAATATTTGTCAGGATATTAACATGGAATAAGTTATATGGAAGGTTTAAATAAAGTAACTTGAGAAATTTTATTTATGTATTGACATTTAGTTTTAGTACCTATCCAAAAACGTATGAAAAGTGTTGTGTTTTATAAATGCTACATCCTGGCTTTTACCTTATGGGATCTCCTTTTCAACTGTGTCTTTCTTGACATCCCAGATTTCATGAATATAATGATTATGTTTTTTTTTCTGTGTATGATCTTACTTCATTAAAATCCTTCTTAGTTGCTTAGTTCATTGCCTTCTCATGCCTATTATGAATATAGTTTAAATTAGTATGTTATTGTTTAAGATTATGCAACATAAGTTCATTCCAACATCAATGGGCTGCCTGTATCTTTGTATTCCTTCATCAACATTGTTAAAGTTCAAACTTTTAACAAGTTAAGTGGTAAAGATATAATTGGATTTTAATGACTATTCACAAACCTGGCAATATCCACTTACAAAAACAAGCAATCTCTCTGCCAGGCATGATAAAATTGTTGGTTTTTATAAAGAGAGTTGTAAGAACAAAGAAACGAAATGGAAAAAAATAGTAAAAAGAAAGAAAGAAAGAAGAAGAAAGAAAGAAAGAAAGAAAGAAAGAAAGAAAGAAAGAAAAAAAGAAAAGAAAGGAAGAGGGAGGGAGGGAGAGAGGGAGGGAGGGAGGGAGGGAGAGAGGGAGGGAGGAAGAGAGGGAGGGAGGGAGGGAGGAGAGAACTCCAGAGGGCAGTTGCCACCATTAGGTAATTTTAAGTCTTATATCCTTGGGCCTAAATGTCCTTTTCATACTGGCTGCCTTTGTTCCACTCTATTTGATTTGCTACTATAAATCTGTTTGTTTTTAAAGTGTCCCATTTTTTAAACTCACTTAGACTATTGAAGACCTGATATTTATTTCAATTTAATTATACAATACTTCAACTTTATTTCTGGTAGGCTACCACAAAATTATCTATTATTCAATTAATTTGGTAAGAACTAAATTATAAAATAAGTAAAATTATTTAGATTAAATTGGATGATTTGCAAGAGATGATCATATTTATGGACTGGAACTAGATTATCTGATCAATTGACATATAACCATGTGTATAAATTCAGGCAGTTCAAACCTAACTTCTTTCTCTTATCTTCAGAATTCATCCAAAGGTATATATTTTTCTAATCAACATAAACTTTCATTTTTTAAAGTAATAGCCTATTTTCCAATATTTCACTTAAAACTGACCTCTTATATTCCATAGGTAATCATTACTCATTACAAGGTTAAATTCAGTTACAAAAGAAGAGTTTTTGAGCAAAGCAGTATTAACACTTGTCAGCAGAAGAGGTAATTAGTTTTGTTGATAAAAAAAAAAAAAAAATTAACAGGGATCTAAAAAGTATAAAGCACACACTGAAATCTGGCCATCCTTATATGCCCCAGTACAAATTAGAGATCCTCATTATTTTTCCATTTATATTACTGATTTCACGAGTGAGGCTTGAGGAAGCTGCAAAACATAAATATCTTTCTAATTTATTAGTCGATGTCAAGGTTCATTGGCTATGTCAGAGGAGTCCCAGAACTTTGTGCCCTGGATCAAAAAACATACATAGGTGAATAGTAGCACCAAAGTAATAAAATTTACTTGGACAAGAAAGGTTGCAGATTCAATCTCAAAAGGTTGTTGTACAAAGGGTAGAGAATCTATATTATAGGAAACATTCTGCCATCTTTTTGGGCCATTATTGTACATATATTATATCTCACAAATGGTCTGTCATATAAAATTACACATACAACTCCATGTAATATGTCTCATCAGTAGTTTAAACCTCATGGGGATATTTTGGTTTTTGAATGAAACATGGGTCACTTTCAAAAACCCTAGAGTACCAATGACTGAATTTAGTTATGCTTCCCTAGGGGTTTTCAGGCTTCTTTGCCTACTGTTTTCTTTAAAATGCTAATTTTATAGCCTCTGTACAAACCTTTGTTGGTTGCACTCTCTGCTCTACACTCCTGCCTCAGTTCTCTGTTGACTTCCATCCATGCCAGTCTTTTTTAGTTGAGCTTTTTCTATATTAATAAATGTAGCAAAATAGCTTATATTAATAATCTTGTCATTTTTTTCATTCCACGTTAAGTTTTAGCCATACTTCTCTATCATTAATATAAATGCAGACTGAATTCAAAGCTCAGATATTCTTTAAGCTGATTAGATTTCTCTCAATCCTTTCTATCCTTGTGTGTTTCCTCCCATACAAGCAAAGGTATACCTTCATTAATTGTGGCAAATCTGAATTCCAATTATATAGCAACCACCATCTCAGATCCCTTAGACCTAATCAAGTCCAATATTCATTTCATGGTATCATTTCCTTTGAATCCTTCATAAGAAATTATCTGAACTATCAATGTATTTATTAGTAATATATATAGGGGACGTCTAAGGAGATCTTTAAGTATTACGAGATTTCTAAGCCACAGTAATGTGAATTACAAGAGCATTTCACGGTTTGATCTTTTGAGATGAGTAGGTAATTTCTATCAACAATAAGGTGTCAGCTGTATTTTGGACTAGGGTCCACATGTAATAAATTATTAATTATGAGGACCTACAAATATATCCCATCATGTATTAAAATAGACAAATCTACCCCTGCCTTCTTATTTTCCATATAGCTCTAACTTACAATTTTATGCAAAGAATTTTCTGTAATAAAGCCTAGAATGCACACGTACTATAAGTCTAAAAAGGCTGAATAAATACATTTTAATCTTACCTTAAAGCAAAAATGTTATGTAGTAGGAAGAATGAGAGTACATCAGAGATATTCTAGTTATCTAAGACAGTGGATTGTCTTATGCTTTATAAGTAAAATTGAGTATTGGAGAGAAATACAGGTAGAGGGGTGGTGGAAAGGGGAAGGAAGGGTGAAAAACGTGGGTGGGTGAAAAGAGAAAAGAAATGCTATGAATTTTGAAGAGGAAACAAGGGGCCACACAGGTGAGAGAATTATTTCCAAGAGCCTCCAGAAGATATGGTTCCATTCTAATGTCAAGATTAAAGAAGACATTTTTGCTATTTTAGTCTAATACATTATTAGCAGCTTCAATAACAACAAAAAATTAACAAAAACAACACAGAAATTGTATGAGCAATGTAAGCATGAGGTAACGAATCTTATAATTATAAACAAGCAAAATATTCATAAGGACAAGAAAATATTTATAAATATTTCCTATAAATGTTTATAGGAAAATACATATTCTGTTATATACTACTCACTGATGTATGTAATAATGTATAAAGACAGTAAGTATATTATGTTGTATTTAAAAAGTCACGCAAAAATACATAATTATAATTTGCTCATTTTAATCTTTATATTGAGTGGTTAATCTAAAAATAAGAAAAGATATTTAAAAGTAAGTTAAGGAAATAGAAATGATAAAATACTTTGATAAATAGAATACTTAAATATATATATATATATGTACAATAAAATAATTCAGTCAATGTGAAGACATATGATAAAAATGTAACGTGAGTGGGGACCATGGCAGGCAACATTTGGGATATAAAAAATAAAATAATTGAAAATGTAAGGGGAATATATCTCTACTAGGAAATTATATAAAAATAGAGACCCAAGTTCAAAGATGATAGAGTAATCCACAGTTTACTAGTTAGAAAAAATAAAATACAAAGCATATCTAGAATCATTATGTATTCTTTATAGCATGTTTTCTAACATTAGCATTAAGTTCCTATTGTGTTTGACTTTTTCTATATTTTCTTATATCACCCATGTTAACAACTGACAATTACCTTAATATCATATAGTTCATGAAGTCGTTACTAATTATTTGTTTATTGTATTTTTCTCCTTTTTATGTAAGGCATTTTATCTTCAGGTTTATTTTGCCCTCTTTAAGCAGGTAACAGTCAAAGGCTTCTGTTGAGGGGAACCAATGACAAAGAGTTCCCTGACAACTATGACCTGGAACATTTATATGGCAAGAGTTGACACTTGTTAATATCAGCCATAGAATATGAGGTCATGGAATGTCTGTTCTTCATTAGCTGCTATTACCAACCACAAATTCAAGTGAGGCCACTAGAATATAAACTATAAGAGAATGCATATGTACTCTTTGCTGCTTTTTTAAGAGTGTGAATCAATTCTATTATTTTATAACTTCTTAGTTCAAAGACTGCCAATATATTTGTATATAATAACACCATTTGCCAGTTGTGAAGGTCTTATGTGACATAAAACTATGTGACCCTCAGAGCTACATTATTGCACATGCTACTGTGCTGTTTTTCTTTGTTCAACCATTTCTTGTTTTCCTAAAACACACAATGTGTTTTTGTACCTCAAGAATGACCATTATATTCTATGTTCCACATAGTCTTACATGGATTCTGTAGCTTTTCTTCGGACTTTTGAGTCTTGGATACATGTCTTCCTGCTCCAGAAGTCCTTCCCTGACTACCATCAAAAAGACATCGTTTCCATGTCATATTTCAACGTCACTCATAGTTAGCTTGGTTTCATTCTAGTGAACTATCACTATTCATTTTCTCCTTTTTTGTTTTTTAGTAACTAAAGCTCCCTAAGCTCAAGGTCTTTCCTGTACTAATGCTATAAATCATATTGTCAGAATGAGAAGGTACTTAGGAAATGTGGGCTTAATGTTGAAATATAGTTAATGCTTAGCACATGGTCCCTAGATATACAGACAGGCAGTTAAAATGATGCAAGTGTCTTCCCTGTTTGTTTTGGCAGAACTTATTTGACATTTCCACTGCCCTCCATGCTTTAGCTGAAGGGAGGTAGCATCGTGTATTTAAATTCATCCCATCCATCTCATACTAATACAATCTTCTGCATGATCTATGTTGTTAGATTCAAATGAACTTAATGACCAGTATTCCTAAAATATTTGATACACCTTCTAACTTTACCTCATAATAAATTATGCTACTTACTGTTTGAAAATGATTTTTGTTATGAACCATTTTATTCTTCATCATCTTCCTGACCGTGAGAATAGTTTCTTTTGCTTAATCTATCCTCCATTCCCAGCATCAATAGTTCTGAGAGAATGGCTCCATTTTAATATCAGCTCATGTGAATAACAAATGAGTGTGCATAAGCTTCTCCCACAGCAGAGTTTTGACATTAAGAAAATTAAAATATGCCCTAATCATAGAATGTTTTAACTGTTGTCTGACATTTTAAAGGATTTTCTCATGAATTTCAGAATAGATTATGTTCCTGTCTAGCTTCTTGGTTATTGAAAATAATCTTCTAAGTGATTTGAACTTTATTTCCAACTTATTGTAGAAAGTGTAAAAGAAAGTAAGCAGAGAAGAGGAGGACAGAGAGAAGAAAAATATTTTTATTTGGCAGAAAATCCTTGTGAAAGTAAATCTTTCTCTGTACATTTGCATTTTTGCCTCACAGGATGCCAAATATAGTTTTTCTATTATAAATACATATATATTGTTACAGTTAACAAAAAGGTCATGCAGGGATATAATAGATTTATGTTAAGAGGCATATTCTTATTTCCTTTACAAGGAGCACCAAAGATAAGAAATTTTAATTATTTCTTATGCCTTTGTGTAAAGTACCAACTTAGATAATGACAAATGAATCATAGGGAGAGTCATAGTAACCTGTCCCCTGAACCCTCACCCAGCTCTGTTCTGAACGATATCGGTACTCCCCTAGAACACCTATGCTCCGGTGTCATCCCCTTCCCCACATCCTGCCTTTTTGTGTTTATAACCCCTGTGTTAATAAGTAAATTATGATTTGATTTTAATAAATAAATTAATTTTAAAATGCCATTTAATTATCCTTAAGAAATTTCTACATATGGGTGAGGGATTCAAATTTTAAATATTTTTCTCTGATCAATGCTAAATAAGTTGAGATTGTTCACAATTTGGAGATTTACTTGCCATTTAAAATATAAAGTCTTCTTTAGGCCTATATTTTTAACATTTAACCTGAGCTCCAAGCATTGTTGTCATATTTATTTTAGATAATTATATTCTATATAATTTACCTCTATGTTTAAAATGATATTTGCATAGTTTCTGGAGTAATTGATTTCTAATCTTGACATTAAAAGTCACATATTCTCCCTGTTTTAAAGCATTTGATGTTATAAGACTATCATGCATCCACTTCTGTATATTTTTGTGCAAATCATTCAATTTTGTTAGGACTTTCAATAAAAGTTCATTGAGTATAGAATTTCTAGATACTATTTCTTCCACGTGATATGCCTGGCTAATCAAATATTCACTTCCTGTATAAGAAATAAAATATACAAAAATAGAAATTGTTATGAATGTGTAGATGTGTAACAGTAGATGCAGTTAATAAATTCTATAGAAAGTCTTACATCTTACAAAAGGGAATTTTTTTAATTAACTGGATGTCAGTAGGCAATGAAAAGAATGTGAATTAAAATAATGAATGCAAAAAATGTTAGTATTTTTTTCTCTGCCCTTTGGTGATGGCTACATACAGGAGAGGACACCAACTTCCCTCATATAATTAATTTTTAATCCTTACATAAGCATCTAATGAAATCTATGTATCTGGATGATAGCATGTTGCATTTTACAGTTCATGATAGCCAGTTATTTTCTGTAAGAAAATAATCCTATAAAGTAAGTCAACAATGACATTTGAGTGTGAACAAACAGAATTTAAATTTTACATCCCACATCCCTCTCATTTTCATGAAAATGGAGTACCGCTGCATGTCTCCCTGTGTAAACTCCCTCTACATTACAACTGTTTTTCTATGTCTATGCCTGAATACAGTAAAACATGGTACTTCTCTGATGACTAGTCTCCACACACATCTATTATGATGACTATCAAGTGATTCTGTTCTGCAAGTTGTTATATATCTCCAACACTTTCATTGTGTACCTTTCCAAATAAAACTTTCAAAATTTCACCTTTTCACTTGTTTCTAGCATTCCTTGATACAGACTCATACCAATAAACGATCTCTTATTCTTTACTGAAAAACAAGAAACCTCAGATATAATAATATGTATCAGTAGTGTAACACTCAAGGAGCTGAGGCAGAAGTATCATGAGTTGAACATTAACTGGTGTTACATAGTCACATATGTACATAGACATATAATGCATCTTGTGAAATGTCACTAAGTGTCAAAGAAAGAGACAGAGGTGAATGAGAGAGAAAGAGAGACAAAAATAAAGACAAGAAAGCAAGATATTATAAGACATTATAATACCTATGTGTTTGCCTATGTATGCACCTCAAAGGATACCACCTATTTCATTGAATTCCCCAGGCTCTGTTAAGGCCACTGTCTTTAGTGTGTAATTGATAGAAACAAAATAATCCATATAAAAAATATTTCAGCATTTCTTCCTTGTATATTGTTTCCTCAATATATATTTAACTACAAATTCTTTCACACTAATATTGATGTATGGAGCTTGTTCCTGTCTCAGATTAATTTTTTGGGTTATTTCCTTCAGCAGTAAGTGTCAAAATGGAATTCACACCTTTGAGAGAAGCATTAAAAGCAGGAGGGGCACATGGGCGGGTTCAGAGGATGGGTAGAAAAGAAGAACATGATGTAATTATATTAATCTTAGAAAAACAAAGAAATTATTTTAAAATAAAACTATTTACACATTAAATCTGGTTAATAATTATGGTAAACATATAGATAAATGAAATTACCTATGATTCCCTAAGAAGAACAAACAGTAGTAGTTTTGTGATAAACACCTCCCACATTCTTTCAATACACATGGCTTAAAATTTTCCATAGAGAATGGCCTCTATATATTGCATGAAAATAATGTAAACTTAATATAATGAAATACAGAATTTAAATTACACAGCAATTACATGTATTTAGGACAGTAGTTATCTTTTAGAAGCACTCTCATTCTTACATAATTTGGAATTTAATTAGGAGTAATCCTGGATTTAATACTAAAATACCATGTGGATTTTTCATAAACCATTATTTTGGGCATTCCTAAGCTTACAATGATAACTAGTTCAGTTGTTCTTATCAGTCATAAGTAAACATAAGCAGCATAATAGGAAATTAAAGGTTAAATTTACCTGAATATTTTATCTTCAGGACCAAAGTATATGGCGTCAGTGTTTATTGCACAATTAAGTAAATTTGAAATATGTATTCTGTATAGGTGTTCCTCTATTGGCTTATCTATAATTTATGCCCCTCCTTTATTCATTTTATCTCTTAAGTATTTTGAGTACAGATTTATATGTGCATATATGCATATGTCTATGTATCTCAAAACTCCTCCACTGAAATAGACAAACTCTCAGAATGTATGCTTAGACTCCACATTCATTATTTCATAATAACAACCCACAGAAAGTCCTGTTTCCTTTCAGCAGTCACAAAGAAATCCCATCTGATTTACTCAAAGCAGTAGCTTTAGGGAACAAAAACCTTTGGTAAGCTTTCAGTAGCATTACAGAATTAATAAGATTTCTGAGAGTTCCCTGACCGTTTTATTCTCTTAACATTCTAACTCAACCATGTAGCTCAGACTATGTGAGAACTGGAAAAAATAAATATAATATCAAATAATAATCTTTTGTGGAAGCCAGGCTAGAGTCAACAGTTGAAGGAGACTGAATATCATATTGCTAAATGGCTTCCCTATCAACAAAGCAATTCTTTTTTAATAGGACTAGAGTCTTAAAATGGATGGAAGCAAATTAAATGAGTTTTACAGGATTTCCTCCAGTAAGTCTTATGCCATCTTCATTTGGGAATGGCTTCAGAGAGAAAGCAAAGAGACCGCTGTGTCTGAAAGTGGTAATTAAATCCTCAAGTTTCCTACAATCATTTAATTGTAACAGTAGCAATCCAAATCTGATTAATGGAAAATTTCCTCCAGGTAATTAAACATTCTGCCAAAATTCCTGGTATTAAGATGTTTATTAAAAGTGATACAGATTTCTAAAGTTTTGAGAAGATTGTCTAAAGACTGAGATCATAATAAGTATCTTTTGTAACTTCTGAGCTGAATGTCTCCTCTGGTAATAACTGTGATGTACATTGTCACATTTCCATGGATTTGTTCTCCTAATGCCTACAGCATTTACCCTAGATGTACAGAAAATAAGTCTCAGTCATAGCATTCATTTTGAAAATGTAAACACAATTAGTAACATAAGAAGCCCTTATAAAGTCATATATTTTAACTTGTTTTAGGGTGGGATCTAAATTTCTTTGGCTTATTGATAATCTTTCTTTAAATCACTGTCTCACAAAATCTTTCAATATCATTATACAAGAAACCAAGGAGCATATATGGGTTGGACTTATCCCCCTTTCCCCGACACGCACCTTACACATATATAGCAGATGTGCAGCTTGGTCTTCATGCTGGTCCCTCAACAACTGGAGTTGAAGTTGTCCCTGACGTTGTTGACTGCTTATGGATTCTGTTACCATACCAGGGCTACCTTATCTGCCATCAGTGCAAGACTATGTGCCAAGTCCTGCAGTGACTCTATGTGCCAGGGTGGGTTGGTACCCAGAAGGATCTTCCTCTCTTCATAGGAAAAGGGAAACAGAAGGCAGTGGAGAAAGGGCAGTATGAGGCTCAATTGAAGAGAGTGGTTTATAATAATAAATAATAAATAAATAAATAAATAAATATAAGAAAAGAAAATCTTGACAGATAATGACATTTTAATAGAATCATCTCAGGTAGGCAATGTTACTTAATAAGAAGAAAGAGTAGCAACAACCAAAAAGATGAGAAAATGAGTGTCTTTTATGATTCTTAGAACTCGATGATAAGACACTCCAGTACTCATTTATAAAATGTAAAATAAATTTATTTTCAGTCATCAGAATTATTGGGGAATGATTCATTCAAAAAGAGAGACAACTTTAGTTCTATTCTATTTGAAGTTATTAAATAAATAGTCGTGTAAAATCAATTTTAAAAAAACATCAGGGTCAGAATTCAATATAACCATAAAAACTACATAGAAAAATATAAAATAAATTAGAAAGCACATACTATAAAGGAACATTGTTTCTATAATGGCTTAAATTTCCTTGGGAACCAACGATGGTGGTGTGTAAAACTTCATCTGTGCTATTTTACTTTCCTTTTTATAGATACTACATTTTGCATTCTCACCAAAAGAATTCATTTACATTTCATGGCTTCAACTTAAAATGTTTACCTCAGCAGGTACTAATGAATTATTAACTACCATGATAAATTGATAAAAATTAATTCAAGAGGGAAAATATTGATTCAATTTTTGCTACTCAAAGCAGGTGATTTTATAGAAATATGTTTATAGAGATGATTTCAAATACTGCAAAAAATCTCTGAAATAAATATTTTTAGAGTGAATATACTACAAATTTAAGTTATATTTCAAATCTTACTTTATGATTAAAAGGTAGACATTTAAATATCTCTTCTAATTTCTTCAAACGAAAATATATACTTGATTAAATACAAATCTATATAATGTAAAGGATGAAATTCAGAGTTTCAAAGGAAATCACAGATAATAAAAAGATACTTGAAATATTTAAGTGAAAGTCAAGACAATTACCGATTTTTTTAATAAACAATTACTATTTTTTTAATGTTTTGCTTTTTGAACATTAATGACTATTGCTAAACTAGGAATATAATTAAATTTTCTTGCAAGTGCCAATGATTCTCAATTTTAATAAAACTTTTTGGTCAATTAACTCTTGCTTGCTTATACTTATAGTAAAATATACTCTGTAGATAATGTAATTTTATATATTCTAGTAGGCACCTTCTGTGTCATCAAAGGTTTATCAGAAATATAGAGGAAAGAATAAATAAAGAGAAAATAAGATTAACCAATAAATTCACATATTTCCCTTCATGTACTTAATATTTGAGTTTCTTTTAAAACCAAGTCTAAGGAGAGTAATTATATTTTAAGTCAGTTTTGTTTCCTTATCTTGATACAAAACAAAGTAAAGTCATAAAAATAATAGCATTTCTAAGAAGAAAACTTTCCAGTAGTAAAAGAAAAGAATATTCTGTATGTACATTTAAAATAATTTTAAAGATTACAAAACTATATAATGAAGACACATTATTTCTTCAATCATTCGAGAGTAATCTACCAAGCTAGAATCTCAATATGAAAGGGGATAACATCTGAAATGTAAATAAAATATCCAATAAAAATATTACAAAAATATTTATATTGCTTAATGAAAATATAATCATCATAGTAAGTATGCTGAAATATTTCCAATGGTTTATAGAGATATTTTTTAAATGTCCATAAATGCAATAAACATTTTATAGTTTGCAATTTCTGTGGAGCAAAAATCAGAAGATAACACTGTCGTTCATTCCAAGCTTCGTAAGAGTCAATCAAGGTAGTTAGATGGACTTTGGCTTTCATCTGAAGATTTACTTTAAAAAGAAGGTCTATTGGAATAATGCCTGATTATTTAAAAGAAATCTTAAGTCTTTGTAAAGGCTGGAAAGATGTATTATAGACCAGAAAGATCATAACTGTTTACCCAGGTTTTCATACCCAACAAAACTATATATTAAAATTAAAAAAAAAAATATGTTAAGAACAGATTCTGACTGATCACTGGGACTCCAATGGAGGAGTTAGAGAAAGGATTGAAGGAGCTGAAGGTGTTTCCAACCCCATAGGAAAAACAACAATATCAATCAGCCAGACACCCCAGAGCTCCCAGGGACTAAACCACCAACCACAGAGTACCATGCTGTTTTAGTATTGTAAATAAGTATTAAAATTTGTAAACTGGAATAATGACATCTTCAGCTGTGTCTGTTGTTTAAGAGTGTTTAAGCTATTGTGGGTGTTTCTGGTTTTTTTTTTTTTTAACTTTAAAAAAAATTATGGTGTGTTATGTGGTATTTTCATAGATCTCTTTTGATTACCTGTCTTCAAACTACATGATCTCTCAGACCTCTTTGGTATATTTATCATTTTCTTCCTAGTGAATCATACATTTAAATATCCTCTGTAGGTCTTTTTTAAATTTTATTTATTTATTTACTTACTTACTTACTTTTTGAGACAGGGTTTCTCTGTATAGCTGGAACTCACTCTGTAGACCAGGCTGGCCTCGAACTCAGAAATTCACCTGCCTCTGCCTCCCAAGTGCTGGGATTAAAGATGTGAGTCACTACTGTCCAGCTGTAGGTCTTTTTAAAATAGTCATAAATTTCTTTTATGCTTTGTCTTGGAAAGTTATCTCATTTAAAAGTCAGAACGACTATGTTGAAAATACAATTGATGACAAATGTTGGCATGGAAGTTAGGAAAGAGGAAACATCCAAGTTCTACAATCAAACAAACAAACAAAAAAAAACACAAAACAAACAAACAAACAAACAAATAAAACAAAAAACAAAAACTTACAAAAACCCGGTTTGTTACTCTAAATGACACAGACCAAAACCAAAATCAAACAAACAAAAAAACAATGTTATTATCTGTTTGTGTTTTCAAACTAGCTAATATCTTACCACTGATGTTGGAATCACTATGCATTCATTGCCTTACCAAGCATTGAGAGTTTATCTTTCTCACCAGGTCATATATATCATACAAGCATTCTTTTTACCTAGAACAGACTCTGACCTCCACCCAAAACTCTGTAGAATGGCAGCTAATAAGTTATCAGCCTCAATTCTGTACTATACTTTCAGTAAATGGGTGAATTTTTCATCCATCTTTCCATATAGTATGACCTTTAATGTCTCCCAGGTATAAAACAAACAAACAAACAAACAAACAAACAAAATCAGAGTCTGAAAAAAGTTACATGGTAGACTTCTTTTGTCTGATGGAATTATAAAACTTCATATCAGTTTCTAATCCAATACAGACAGTAGACCACAATACACTAAAATATCCCATAAGAGCACCCTCTACATCTATATGTGCAAACAACTTCATAGTACCAGGATGTGATATTTAAAGTCATCTGTTTTATCTTCAGCTCTCAGATTTCCAATCATGTATGAAAACACCCATTTTCCTTTATTCAAAAATTTCCTGGCATGCTTTAAAATTCTGTAGCCTAAGACCATGACATCATCTTGCTTTGTTCCTACTGATCTTTCAAAAAACAAACCAAACCAAACAAACAAACAAACAAAAACGTACAAGAAAATCTACTCAGGCATAGAAACACCAAAAAGACAAGAAAGGGAAAAGGAGAAAAGCAAAAAGAGGAAAAGGATCAAAAGTCCTTTAGATTGTTATCTTCATCATCATCATCATCATAATCATCATCATCATCATCCTATTAGGAAAGAGCTCTATGGAACTCAGTGATATCTTTTAAAAATGAAGATCCCAAAACAATATGAATTTATTTACATTGTTGAAATAATATGACAAAATAATCATATATTATTTTAAATACTTTTCAAAAGAAAATGCCAATCAAATTAATATTTTATACCATGTAAGGCCTGCAGGAAAAACTATTAGCAATAATTCCTATGAAGGTAACTCTATGTTAACAAACCATTCTGGACACAAATGCTAGGTAAAATGATGGAATCTAAAGATTAGATATCATATAGTTTCAAATAACTATCTAAAATCTGAAGCAGAGAATTATCTTAGTATGGTTTATATTTTCCCTAAGAAATAAATTAAAAATTCTTGTATTCAAAATAATCTGCAATAAAAGTAAGTGAAATCTAATTTTTAAAAGGAATGTGGGACTATAAAATTTACGATAGTCCAAATTTATTAAATATATTATGGTAGTATTTTATTGAAATTGTGAATCAAATTTACTTTTAATATTGAAGATAGTTTAATATTTTGTTTTTAAAATAGGTAAAATCTGGTAAACAATGCATTTTCTCTTCAAAAGCCTGTTCCTTTATACCATAAATAATAAAAACATTATTTACTGTCTGTCTTTGAGCTACTTAATATGTGATTTATATTATTATTGAATAAGTCATATAATGCAACTCCTTTAAACAAGCACATAAAATGTAGTATGTAGGGATATATGATAAGCAGGAGATCCAAATATTATCGATTGTGTCACTTGGAAATAGTACTTTAGATGATAATCTTCATGTTGATTTAAAAAAAAAATGTTGAAATTTTTAAAATAATTTACCAATCATATTTGTTTATTTTGGACTTAGGAATTTTCATTGTACTTGAATTTTCTGTCTTCAGTGAACATTGATAATTACTTAAGGTATGATCCAGTTGGGCAAAATGATATCAATATAATGACTGAGTAATACCTTTGAAAGGATTGTTTAAAACCAAATTCTATTATGATCAATTCTATGTAATTTAGAGAGTAGTAGTGCCAAACATACTCTTTGCATTGGTGACAATTGGTTGGAAGACAGTAGAAAAATACCCTCTTGTACTTTCAGAGCACTGAATATGTATGTGCAGACGTTCAATAATAATAATTTTCATGACTGCTCTGAGGTAAAACATCCAGTAGAGTAACTGGATATAGTTCATTGAATTCAGAATTACTATAGCTCAAATATATGCTTAGCAATTATCAAGTAAGGGCTAGAATTAATTTGGTTGGAGATGACAATCTAACAGGAAAAAGCAAGTTATCTTTTTATCATTGAAACTAGATTTTTCTCTCATATAGTATATGCCAATCATATTTTTTCCTTGATCCACTATTCCCAGCCACCTTGCCAACATTCCCTCTCTGCCAGATCCACTTTCCCTTCTTTTCCTCTTTAGAAAAGAGCAGACCTCCAAGAGAAACAGTCAAATCAGGACAACTCAAGATAAAATTAGTCAAGGCAAAAACCCTCATATTGAGGTTAGACAAGGCAAAACAATAAGAGAAGAGTCTCAAGAGAGGTAAAATGCCAGATATATACTTGTTCCTACTGGTAGGAGTCTCAGAAAAACACCAAGCTAACAGCCATGTCATTTTGACAGAAAACCTGGTTCAGACCCTTGGAGGTCCCATGCTGGTTGTTTCAGGCTCTGTGAATCCATATGAGTCCTAATGGGACAACCAGTGACATTTTAGGAGCAAGAGAAGAAAGTCACAAGATGAGACTAAAGATGAAACCCATGTTCTGATACTTTATTGGAGCCTAGTTAGTGATGTTAGCCACAAGAGTACTTTCTAAGGAATACTTGCCATACCTCAGACTTCTATAGCATACAACTATATACCATGTAACCTAAATAATACAAATATTTCCTGTATGCTTTGCAACTAATCAACTTGTTATCAAGATATATGTTATTCTGAGGCTTCTTGTCTTTTAGGCAGCCATTACTTTGTCATACAAGTGGATGGCTCTCCCACAGGGCATAAAATTCTCTTTTATCCTCTTCTGATAAGGTCCAAGTAATCATCAAAGTGTTTTATAATTTAGCATTATGCAGTCATACTGGAGTTGACGGCTCCAAATTTGATTTTTTTTTTTTTGGAGGAATGGTGTGGTTGAGTATAATATACCTCATGCATTTGTCATATAATTTAGAGAGGGTGGCCTTATGTGAACATGTGTGAGCTTTTATATCCCAGCATAACTTCCTATACACTTTGCTACCTGTGTATAGGTGTATACCTGTGCAGGTGTAAAGTGCTGAACCATGTCTTGCTTAATGATTTCCAAACTGGATGACTGTATACTTTTGAATCAACGACCAAAATAAATACTTCATCTCTTCAATTGTTCTTGTTGGGTATTTGATCACAGAGATGATGAATTCACTAGTACAAGGGATAACAAGAAAAACAGTTCTGTCTAGAACATCATGTGAAAAATGGTCTATGTATGTCACACATATGTCAGTGTGTGTGTGCATATGTGGAGTGTGTGGAGATTGCATAATGAATCTCTATCCGTGACATATATACCTACACATCCATATTTGTATCTGTATATAAATCTACATGGTTAGAATAATTTACAGGCTATAGTCCAGCTAATCTAACAATGATTGACTGTTTCTGTTTGTATGTTTATGTGTGTGTCTATGTGGGTGTATACAAATGAATATACACAGATATATAAACACAACACACTGAGTCCACTATAGTTGTTTGAGTGTATGTGTTTACAGGTTGGTTATTTTGTATTTGACAATCCATTAGGGTTTCCATCCCAGGAAATGCTAATTTTCTTTCTCACAGTAGTCATTAGTTAGCTTTAGTTTTTTTATTTGAAAGGGGGACCCCATGAGATTTTGCTCTTTCTTAGTTAACAAGTCTACTGATGTTGTTCAGGTCTTGTTTAGGCAGACATTTCATTTCAAGGAGAGAAAATATCACAATAGATTTTCTGGTATTCTGGTTCTTACAATATTTCTACACCTCTACCATAATGTTCTCTTATTTATTGGATATAAAGAGAAGGTCATTTGATAAAAGATGAGAATTATACTTACCCATAGGTATAAAGACAAAATTTACAATATAGTTAAGATTAACATTGGTCAAATGAAATGCAGGTAAGAAATATTCTTCTAAGATTCAATACCTCATTATCCCTGGGTAAGTGACTAGATTTGCATAATTTGCATTATTAAATCAAAATAGACAGCTATTGGTTGTCACAAATTCTGAATGCCACATTACATCTATAGTGATATATTACCATATTGATCATTGCTGTAGTTCATAGGCTCCTGGAATGCATGTAACTTGATTATTTCCCTTCTTTGGCAGATTGCATATTATTTTCCAGTGCTATAGAAACTAGACTTGCAAGAAGTTGGCATACATATATGTGTCTGTATCTATATCTACATGATGGTTAGAATAACTTATAGCCTAAAGTCCAGATAGTCAAACAATGGCTGGCTGTGAATGGAAATACAATATTTGCTCCATATACAAGGCTGGATGTCTCACCTGTTCTTTACATATAGTAGAATGCCAAAGATGTAGGTTCCAATGGCAGTAGGAAAATAGATGTAATAGAAAGGCAAGGGCAAGAATGCAAAGAGTAAAGACATCCTTTTTCTATGTT
Source organism: Mastomys natalensis (assembly GCA_021653895.1). NCBI lineage: Eukaryota > Metazoa > Chordata > Mammalia > Rodentia > Muridae > Mastomys > Mastomys natalensis. Next base: position 320,741 of record JAJTUV010002116.1, on the reverse strand, counting down.
CTTATATAGACATCTATCAGAAGATAAAGCCCAGATTCAAGGTATGTCTTCCTCCCTGAAGCACTGGATCAAGAATTTGTGTCTTCCTAGTTCAGTGATCTGGACCAGCAGTCATCTTCTTCAAACCAAACAAAACATATTTCATAGGTGTCCCCTCCATTTCAAGATTGCAGTTCATTGACGATACAGTCAAGTTAACAACAAATAATAGCTATCACACTTGAAGCTTAACATAAATCATATGAATCTTGAACCATGAATATCCTGTGTCTCCAGCAATAGACACTATTAACTTTTGATAGGTATGGGAGGGCAACACCAGTAAACAATATTGTTTGGAGAGTCACTTGTGCTACAACGAACTCAAATCATGACATTATGAGAAAAGCAGATGTGAGATTAAATTTAAATTATTTTTATGAGTAAATCATAAATTTAAATAAGAACTTCATATTTCATTAAAAATAAATTTGACATACTGTAGCTATTAATAATAAAGTTAAAAATCAAGCATTCTGTGTATATATCTAAAATTACATTGAACAGCTCTCTATAGATTCAGTCAGAAGAAATGATAAGATATGGTTTATAAACTACTGAAATACTATATAGATCAAAGGTGATCTTCTGTGTTTACCAAGTCTTACAGTACTATGAATTACATATTCATATTTTGTGAAATGGTCTTAAAGTATTCTGTCATTCTACTTTTGATAAGGGTAAACTGACCTAAAAATAAGTTATTTAATAAGAAATACCATTTACAAAGCTTTTACTTGCTTGTTGAACAGAAACACAATTGCCCAGAAAGAGGACTTGGCCGTTGCCACTTAGACCTCAGTGGCACGCAAATTCTTCTGGTGGTCATAGACCACCATTCAATTTCTCACACTTCTTTGACATCAGTGACTACAGACACAATGCTGATAACTTCTGATTCTAAAGGCACAAGAAAGGAGGCAACCTCTTTTACCCATTCTTTCTTGCCAAGAGTAGAGTTGTTAAAGGGGTCAGGAGAAGAAGGAAGGACCATGCAGAGAATCCACAGGCAGCAGCGCTCACTGCCCTGTCAATAGATTGTAGTGCATAGAATCCATCAAAGAGAAACCCAACGGATCTTCACCAGGACTCTTTCCTACAAAGCAGGTATACCTGTTTCATAAAGGGACTACTCAAGACCCATAACCTAGAAAAGGGGAACCATACAGCAGCAGCAAGGAAATACTTGAACATTTTAAATGCATTTAAAAGCATTTCTTTCTCATAAAACATATTTTGACTTTTAGTTCTTTCAATTAAATTGTTTGACACAGAAAATAAGAATTAACAGAAAGATATTGAAGTCCTGAGAACATACTTCTGTCAGCAACATACGGCTGTAAAAACGAAGCCAAGTTCATTCATACATACAGGCACTTCAAAATTCTCATTGACAGAAAAACTAAGTGGTTGTCTTTTATTGTATATCTAGGTAACCGTGGTCTTGATCTCTCTAAAATTTAAGTCAAGCTACAAAACATGATATTTTGACATGAACATTGTTGATATTTTGTTTCTAAGAATCGGGTTACCAAATTCAGTACTCTACTAATTAGGAAAGTATTCATTTCCCAAAAAATGTACAATAAACTTGGGGAAATTCTAGATAAAATCTCTTGCAGATTTTTAAAGGGGAAAAAGTTAAAAGCTCAAGACAGTATAAAAATGTTAACTAACAGGATGAAGAGTGGGAAGTGATGGAGTAGTAACTAGGGAGAAAAAAAAATGTAAGATTGAATTGCTTTTCAGAGTCCGTTCAGATTCCTAAAGCAATTGTTTTCAAGGTAACCTTTGGGAAGCATTGCCCTGGTAATGTCTTCAGTGTCCTCGGTGACTGCACTCTCTGTGGCTCTGAAGAAAATTTCTACCACTCGATGCTTTGGGTCAATTAGATTTTATAAATTATTTTCTTATTGCTCCCAAATGTCTCAATCCTTCTAAAAACCACAACCTTCTTTATCTCTTTTACCACTACTTCTATCAGATAAATCTCTTTTTCCCTTACTTTTGGTACGGAAATCTCTTGAATTTACTGTCTAACATATTCCCAACGTCCCAGGCAGAACTTAGTAAAGAGAAGTGATTGTCTTCACACTCCCTGATGTGATTGTTCGCTGTATTAAGTCTCAGATTGCATTATACTTTGTTGCTATATAGCATTAGGTTGCAATGCCTGACATGTTCACCTATAGCTTACAAAAATGTAAGATTTTCAGGAATGGCAGTTTTAGCTAATTTTTTGTGACTGCGTAAGTCATTTTTTATTCTGTCACACTGTCAATTGTTTGAGTTGCCTTTGATTTCTACATAAACTCATTTCGGGAATAGAGATTTTCATATACACAAAGTATTTTTTTCTTCTGTGAATGGGGTAATTATTATCCTGTCAATAAATGTAGTCAATACTTACTAATTTTCTGGTACTTCCTTTTTCACATATTAACCTTTAGGTCTGTTTACTTAAAACTAAAAATATTAAATATTGTGATAAAAGAAATAAACCTAGTCTTGCTATTTACTCAGAAAACTTCAAATATATTTGTTATTGGTTTTGATCACTGATATTCTTAAAATAATTACATCAGTTGACTTATTTTATTTCCTAAGTTATTAAAAAGAAATATATTACATTGTTCAGCATCAATTAGGCCCTGGACTCAATGAAATTACAATTTATTGAAGATTATTTTAATTGCTTTTATGTTTACTACTCTGTCATGTGCAGGGCTCAGGTGTATTCACATCAGTGCAGGTGCCTGCAGCTTGAAGAAGTTATCAGATCCCACAGAGCTAAAATTGCAAGCAGTTGTATGACATCCTATCTGAACTACACTTGGTTTTCTGGAAGATCAGTGCACACTCTCAATCACTTAACAATCACTTTGCTCCCAAGAAATAGGCAGAGATACCACAGGACAACTCATTGAATATTCTCTGTCTTAGCAATTTTTAAACTCTGTCCTAGCAGTTATGAGAATCTTTATTTTTGTTTTTAATGATGCATATCAAGTTACCTTTCTACTTCTAATTTTGCATTTTTGTTAAGTATTAAGTCAGAAATCAAAGTGTATTTACTAGCAAGGGGAGGGTACAAGGTCCTACTTTCTTATTGGTTCTCAGCTAACAGTTACCCACAGTTTTCAGGAGCTGACCAAATGACCTCTAAATAACACAACATGCAAACTCTTCAGACTTTTAAAGAAGTATTTTATATCCTTGCTCTTTATATCTGTAAAATACTGATCCTGTTCAGGCAGTTTTAATCATTCATACAAGCCCACCAAATATGAAACTAAGGAAAGTATTCAAATGTACCTATCAGGTCCAGAAATTATGAATACAATGTTACCAGTCTGCTTACTACATTTATATCCTAAAAAGACTGACAAATCAAATATTATTTTACGTTTGTTTTTGCTTTCTCCCAGAAATTTATTCATAAGTTTAGTGTGTGAGGAAAAGGAGGTAAAATGTAAAGCACCTGAAATTTAATCTCTATCCAAAGACCTATAGTGAATGAATTTGAAAAAGATCCGAGTAAGTAAAATGGCCAGTATTTAAATGTAAGAAATATAGGGCTGAAGAGAGATTACTTAGAGATCAAACACTTGCTATTCAAGCCTGACAATTTGAGGTGATCTCTACTCCTATAATTTATACTTGCTCATTCTTATTCTTGTTGCTCTTTCTCATAGTACCCAGGAAATAGAGATAGCCTAAATTTCCATCAACTTTGAAAAGATGAAAAAAAAAAACAATGGGATATTATCAAACTTGTAAAAATATTGAAGTTATAAAATGTTCAGGGGGATGAGTAGAGGTAGAAACAATGGCCCTCAGTGAGGACCTCAAAAGACAGATAAAACAGGTGTTGTCTTATTTGTGAATGTTCTAGTTTTAGATGTGTGTTTCAACCTAAATAACAACAGGGCTTAGGAAAGTAGTAAAGGACCATGGATGGACGCGGAGATCATCTGAAAGGGAGGAGGGCTGAAGATAGAATCTTACAAATGGTAAAAGGGAAACTAGAATTAGAGGATTCAATGGGCATAAAAATGAGAGTGCAGAGTAGAGTAGGTAATAGGGAAAGAAACAAACTAACACTAAATCCTTTTGAAAAGTCATATAGAAAGCTGCTACAATAGAAGTTTCCTAAAATATACACATATACAAAAAGAATTCAAATGAGAATGCTTATATAATGGGGCCAGCCAAACCCCAACTAGAAATTTCACGCCACGGAGAAAAGTTTTCCATGCAAGGAATGACTCATAGATCAAAGGAGTCCCAAACTTGCCCACAATCAAACCTCACAGGCTATTGATACTTCTCAGCAACCTTATGAATAAACTCTTTAGGACAAGACATCTCTTATGTCATCAAACATGAGGAAATCAAGGTGATGGTCATCTAGCATCATTAATCCTACTGATTAGTATCCAAGGTGCTGGAAGGTTCTTTATATACTACTCAAAGATGAAAGCATCTTTGAGGCTAAGTTTTACCTAGTCCCAAGCTCTGTGACCTTCAAAAGCATCCTGTATGCAAAACATATTGAATTCATGACAACCTTTTAAATTAAATTTAAAGCCCACTCCATGTGATGGAACCAATACCTGATTCCAGTAAAGAAGCCAGGAATCTAATACTGAATAATACCATAGGCACTAGTGGAAAATATGCTATTACTAGTCTGCTGAAGGAACATAGCAAAAAAAAAATGGCCTCTAATGACATGTTCTTATACTATTTATACCTCATGAGATAAGGCTGTTCTTTCAGTAGATGGCAGTTAAAGCCATAACTACACAGCATGAAGAGAGTTAAACATATTGGAACACTCATTTTTTAATGGGAATTCTTCATAAAAACACACTTCTCTAAGCTCAGTGATGTATATAGAAGAGGAGGGAGAAACACTTTAAGATCCATAGGTAGTAGATGAATTCATGGAATAAAATGTCTTCCAGATACAATAAGAATAATCACATAAGAACTTACAGAGACTGTGAATACATGTGTAAAACAGACAAAAATCCCAGCACTAAAAGAGAGAAATGGACTCAAAGCCCCATCCCTGACCAATAAACTATTTGCAAGTTATATCTTCCAAAATAAGAAAAAAAAATCTCATATGGAGCATGCTGTGTATAAAGACTATAATCAAGAGAGGGATATATCAACAGGAATTATTAGCCAACACAAAATAGACTTGTGTGTGTGTATGAGTGTGTGTGTGTGTGCGTGTGTGTGTGCGTGTGTGTGAGAGAGAGAGATTTGTTTCATTTTTATTGTTATTATTTGTTGATATATATGCTCTTATTTTTGTTGATATCTTCATTTAATAATTTATTTTATTTTGATTATTTTTTACCTTTTTTTTTTAATTGAAGGAGGTAGACAACATCAAGGTACATGAATAGTGAAGTAGGAGGATCTGGAAGAAGTAGATGGACAAGTAATAATTAGATGACCATATATTGTAGAAACATTAATTAAAATATTAAAATAGATGATTTCTCTATTAAACATAAAAAGCATGATACAGTAGGACCACAGTACACTCCTCTACAGTGAGATGAGTTAGAAAGAACAATCTTTAAATTTTAAATACACAATGAAAAGGCATAAACAAAGAGAACCCTAAGCCAAAAGAAAGTTAGGAAAGAACTACAGAGTAAAGTTATTCACTGGTTCCTGCTGATGCACTTAGCATGTAAATGCCTACACACACCTCTCCACATGAACACACATGCAGTAGTAAAATGAATTAGGGGGTACATCAACTGAACGAAACTAAACAGAGAAAGGATAACTATGACATATTAGTCGTTGCTAGACAGTACTCTATGTTTTAGGTAATTGGGTAATAAAGGACTGCCAAGAACTTTAAATTCACTCATTGGCCACTGATCCAAAGATCACCAGTTGTCATCTTTGGAGAACTGACATGTTTCTTTACTGACTAATATAGAGAAGTAGGCTGATTATCAAGGGTATGTGATGTGTGGGTATACTCTAGCTTTAAATAATGTGTACATCCATCCCATTACACATGAAAACAAAAGAACCAAAACATACTGTGACTGTGCTTCTAGCAGGCATACAACCTCCTGACATTCAGTAGAGTTCTGTCCAGAAGGAATGAGGCTGTCCTTCTAAATTAAGATATATCTTAGTTTCCAAAATAAAAAAGATGAAAAAAATCAAGAAAAGAGAGAAAGAAAGAATGAGAGACAGAGACAAAGACAGAGAAACTATTGAAATGGCAAAGTGAAGTGAAGAAAGATTATTTTAGAATTCAAGATTCCCAAGGACATATTTAAAAAGACAACAAAACCCTAAAATTGGGATTATGATGTGAGTTTTTTTTTAAGAGAAAATAATTGCTCAGAGACAACTACATAAACACATATTCTCCTTTAGCAATTCATTTTATAATTTTAAAAAGACTTTGAAAGGTTGAAGTTTGAAGGCTTTCAAGTATTTCTCATTAATATGTACCAGTGGGAGATATTGTCTTAACAATAAACATGTTAATTGGGCTTAGCTGACAGTTGAGAGAGAAACTTATATAATAAGGGTCACAAACTCCAAAGCCTACTGGGGCCATGCTGTTAACATAAATGAGAGAAACAACCTCAATCCAAGAACAATGAAGCCAAGCTGGAAGAGCCTCTGTGAACTGGGAACCATGTAACCTTTCTAGAGGGCCAGCTTGTATTCAGCCCTTGCCAATCATTGCCACATGGGAAGACAAAGTTAACATTGCTGGAGTTCCTAACTGCTTCTCTGAAAATCTGAAAATATAGATTAAAATGTTGATATGGGTTGATGACTTTTTGTAAAACAAGCATAGGACAAAATGTCCAAGGGTTATAGAAAGGGTGGATCCAATGACTTTTGAATTCTGGTAGAAAACAGTAAGGTATTTTACAACTCTCATGAGGAGCGGAAGGTGGCAGAGTTTGGAATTGCTTGACTAAGCAAAGGTAAAGAGGGTGGTGGAGGGAGAAGATTTGAGGAGAGAGGAAACAGAAGAAAAAGACATTAATATCACTGATTCTTAAAAAGTGTCTGATGTTGGGTGACTAAGAAAAAATGGTAGATTTAATATATCTTTCAATTTCAGTTATGTTTTCATCACAACTTGTCGCAAAACAATTTTGTCAGAAACCAGCATAAAGTCCATTTAATCTTTGATCAAATATATACAAGGTAATGGCTGAAGAACTTTATTGTACACATCTTTGTCCATGAGAGAATCATATCTAGTGTATTGTATGCGTTATAAATGTTAAATGTTTGACAGTCATGTCAATCACCTCTCTCTCTCTCTCTCTCTCTCTCCTCTCTCTCTCTCTCTCTCTCATATATGTGGACACACAAATACATATGTCTAAACAAGCATACAAATTTATCTTCAATTATTCCATGCTCAGTTGTCTCAAGAAAAATTCAAACTTCTGTTAATGCACAAGAATTTGTATGTATGTAGTTTGTATTTCTTTTTATGATAAGATTAAATAAACAACATTGAGTTGGAAGTCGACTATAGTTTTAATCTGGAGGATTCAATTCTGATTACCAGAGTAAGTGATACTTGCATTCTGTCATATTCCAAATCCCGGGTATGATTTGCTTCATAAGAAAAGGAAGTATCAATGATGATGATTTCATATTTCTAACAAATTGGAATGAATATATTTATTATTTATTGAATAAATTATTATTAAACAGAATTGTTTAATAGGAAAATGCTGTATTTAGAATAAGAATAAAATTGTTCCTTAAAAGAAAAGTATTGATATAGGAAAAATAATTTAGGATTGGGACACAAAATTAATTTTAGTATCACAGATAAATCCATGAGAGCAAAAACAAAACCCATAGGTTATACCTATGTTGCTGCAGACATTTTCTTTGCTAGCCAAATCAACTGTCCAGTGTCCACTACATCATCCCTGTACTATTACTTTGAAGATATTGAAATCCTGCCTAGTCCAATGCTACCTTCTTTCATTTTAAGTATTAAGCATATTACCAATGGATAAGGAAATGCTTCATTTGTTAATGTATTTGTTAAAAGATATAAATTTAATAAAACATTTCTAAGAGGATAGACTGAGAAATTCTCATGTTTCTAGTTATAATAGGAGGGGACATATTTAAAGATAAGTGGATACAGATTAAACAGCATAAAATAAAAATACTAAAGGAAAACAAATGTTACATGATAAATTAGATTATTTTACTTCATAAAGTTTGCCTTTACTTTTAATTATCTGTATGTAGAGGAATTTTAACCAATCAACATGGCTGCTCTGACAAGATAAAGTTTGGCTAATCAAGATTTGAGACTCTGGTTGCTTCTTCTCCATACCATAGATGGACAGCTTGGTAGAAAACGTTAGCCACAAACAGCTGTTCTGAACTATGTTGCTTCTGTCATGTACAAATATTCCTACTGCAGCTCACCGCATCATCATTTGAAGCTGACTTTGGAGAGGCGTTTTAATTCTCACATATATCCCTAAAATGACCTGCTTGCCAATCGTTTTTTTTTTTTTTTGCCTTGGTTCTTATAGTCCATCTGGCCTCAGGCTTAAACCTTATCTTGTTGCCATTCTGTTTTATTTCTGATCTTGTTGCATTTTCTAGTTTAGGGGACTTTGTCTTATAGTGGATGATGGCCCTGTCATTTTCAAAAGATTGAGTCTATTACTGTTATCTGATAAATGGTAAGAGAAAATGTAAAGGCCATTTAACAGCCTCCACACAAAAGTTGTGCATTATTTGTTATAACACAAAATATCATTTATTTTTCATATTGGAAATATGCCTTTACACTCAGAGATACTATACTATCTCTGATCTATCTAATTTCTGGCAATATTCATGATAGTTTAAAATAGAGTAGTTTGTTAAAAATGACTTCAGTATACAAATATAAATAACCAAACGTATCATATAGTACTGTACATAATGCTAAAAGTAGCAAATATTTCTGTAGTATTTATTTTCAAATTTATAAGAGTATTATGTGTCAGTGGTTTGTCATTTAAAAATTTAAATATGATCTATGACAAAAAGTGCCGGTTGCATTTGGTTCTTAGCTAATCACAAAATGTGCCATAGTTTTTGGATAGCAATGTACTCTGGTAGAAAACTACACCCCAAGGCACACTTGCAGTGTGGGTCATGTGATACTGATCCAAACAGTAAGGTGGGAGGCCCGATTTCACAAGGAAGGCTTCTTGGAAAGCTATAATTTTCCTGATAAAAGGAGAACTCTTATCACTTACCAGTGCCATTCACCCTGTTCCTTTTTCATTTGATACAAAGGTTGGTTTCCTGTGTTGATGCTCCCATCTTACAGCCCTGGGGATAAAAGATACAGGCTGAGACTAGTCAAGAAGAAAGATAAAAGTTGGCTGGGATATGAGTAGTAATTTGGCCTTTTATTTGTTTTCCTGGATGATTTCTTTCTTTCTTTTTTTTCCTCTTTTTTTTTCTTTGCTTTTAAGAATTTCTCACTCATGCTATTCAAGTCAAGAAGGTGTATATCAGACTGTTGGTTGGGAGGGAGGAAGGAGAAATGGTGAAATTATATTATAGTCTTACAAATAAAAGATAAAAGAATAAAATGCTCTCACTCCTTAATACAAATTCGCTTGAAATTCACATCAGCCTTCTGCCTCATCCCCTTAAATATGGGTGGTTTTGGCTGTGCCATCATGCCTGATGACTTAGCCTCTCAATATTTACCTTTCAACTGCTTATAGTAAGAGATAGACAAGTTTTTCCTTCATGACAATAGCAGATGATTATTCTAAGTGACCAATGGTAAATATTTTTACCATGTTCCTGTATGTGAGGCTCCTATGACTTGCAATACATGAAGCACTGGATGTTGTTATTACAGTGTAACAGTTCAAGTAACACTCTTATTAATGATGAATAAGGAGCTTATTTCTTTGAAAGATGCTAAACCAGCTTACTTCATGTGAGGTACTGTTGGAATGTAAGGAAGCCATAATGGCTCTCAGCATATGGAGTTAAATGGCTTTTACTCAGCACTACTCGTTCTTGTTCTGTATGCAACCCTCTGATATATCCTTCCTTGACTTGAGTGAGACTACCTTAAAAGCAAGGCAAAAACAAAACTGGTTTGGATTTCCAATTAAGGCATAGCAAACTATGAATTCTAGAGCTTATGTTGGTGGTATACAAGGACACTAACTTCTACTTCTACAGTGAAGACTGAAGAGGATTTTGCAAAATAAATTGAAAAGAGGATTTTTGAAAATAATTTTAAGATATACTTTTCCAAAATTGAGACTTAACAAGGTAAAATAACAAAGAAATACTAGAATATTTAGATAAGAAGCATTCGAGATGTGGACCAGGAAAGATACTGGATTTTGTTCACTGAACTGAACTAGCAAATGGGCTTAACAGTCTCTCAGTGATGAACTTTGGACGTTTGGGGAAGGACGTGTGCTAAAAAAGCTTGCCTGAAGTATATGTGGAGAAAACATAAGCTACATAGCTATGACCTCCCCGCCCCCAGGGTCCTAGGAAAGCAAAAACTCAGACTGCTGGTTACTCAGGTTGCTACTTGGTTACTGGAGACTAGCAGAGGAGGGAAACCAGTGATAAAGAGCTCTGAAATCATTGAAGCTAGAGGCACCATTCAACTAGGATGCTGGTTTTAGGGATTGGAAATTGGTTATAATCATTGCAATGACATAGAAGATCAAAATAAGAGCTAATACGCTCTCAGACACATAAAGCTACAAAGATGCTGAATAAATACAGTTCCTTGAAGCAACATAAAGAGCAAATGACAAACGTAATGCTAAGCAGAAAAAAAATGTCAGGAATGAGTAATAGTGCTTGGGAGTTGCTCTCTAACAAAATGTTAGTTTCTTATTTGACTCCTACAATTGAACTGTAGTAACACCATAAATACTACCACATTAAGAAGTTGCTGTGCACTTGGGTAAAAAAAGACTTCAGAGAAATATGGCAAGTATGCTTATGGTATATGTATCTGTAGTAGAGATGACGCTGTTGTAAAAAGAAACACTGTAAGGCCTCATTGACACACATCTAAGGAAAACATTCTTAACCCAGTGCTAAAGTAGTATCTTAGCACCCCTGCTAGGGAAAACTTCCAGGTAAAATTTACCATATATTTTTTTTTTCATTTCCTAACCATCTAATGGTCCTTTCCCTGATTTCTGAAAGAATAATCGAAGCAGCCATATTTTTAAATTGACACAATTCTTACACTGAACTTAGAATCTGTACAGCAAAGAAAATTATAATTGGTAAATTTAAACAAGAGTTGTTTTCATTGCATAAAGCCCAGCTGGTAAATTAGCAATAACCTTATATTCTGGGCAACTGACTTAGGCAGAAATTAGTGCTTCCATTATGGGTTTATAGATGGATATCTCATCCATTCTTCACTTGACTTAACTATGAGACCTTAGTTTAAATAACTTGAGAGTAAGTGCTGAGCATTTCAGCCACATATTTGTTGTAACTCCAGCCATAGCACTAAATGTTTGACATTTTATACATTTAATACAGAAAGCTTCACACAAACAATGTGCACCTGTGTAGAAGTAACTTTTATCCTCCAAATGTAAGTAATTGTCATCTCAGAGTTTATTGCTGAATAACCTTACTATTTCTAGTTCTTCTGAACTCTGGCTGGCTGGTTCAACACAGTTATTCTGACTCAAACGTCCTTTCCAAGCAGAATGATTCAAACTGATTTCTTACTAAATTGCTCTGCTTTAAAAAACTGCCTCGAGATTCCACAAATTGTACCGTACTGACTGCATGAAATAAATGGAACTGAATGAAAGTGCACAAACTCAACAGAAATCATCTATATTCTACTGAACTGCATCGAATTGCACTGAACTGAATTTAACTAAATTATACTGCGTTGCCTGAACTCAACTGAACTGAACTCACTGAACTGCTACATCTATCTGTCTGTCTGTCTGTTTACCTATTCTCTATCTTTGTATCTTTCTAAATCTGTCTCTCTTTATCTCCTTTCTTTCTCTCTTTCTTTCTGTACTGTCTTCTTAAGTACTCTCTCTCCTGTCTGTTCTCATGAAAATTTGGCACATCCAATCTCTGACTCATTCTGTAAAAATCTTTCTCTGATTCATCACTTTGTCTGCCCTTAATTAGAAGTCAATTTCAAACATGAATGCTTCCTTCTACAAACCAATTTTAACTTTATGATGTGTACTGTGCATTCCAGCTACAGGGATTAAGATTAAAGCTGTATCATTCCAATAGGCTCACACAGACCTAGACGGTCTTTGTAATGTGATCCCTTGCCAGAATGATCATGTTGAATTTCCTTTACACATCTGTTGACTAGGCCACTGAAGAATATTTTCCCACATTATATTAAAACAATATTGGATAGTTAATAATTCATAAGGAGCAGGCATTAGTATGGCATTTCAGTTTTTCTTAAGGTTAAATACATTTTCTATTATTTGATACATATTCTATTATTTCTATTATACTGATTTAAGTGTATCGTCTTAACATCTCATTGAACATGATCTGATGTGTTATTGATAGCATTTTCTATTAGGAATGGTAAAATAGAAGTTACTGAAGGTTTAGATGTGGCATTGGAGATTTTATCACTTGAAAGCCTGTAGTCATGAATTTTGCATCAATTTTTAAAATGTTTGTTTCTTTATTATTTAATATATATGTGTCTTATATCATTTATGTACCTCATGATCTTGTGGTGACTTTAGAGGCCAGATGATGATATCAGATTCTCTGAGTTACAGATCCTTGTGTGCTGCCGAAGGAGTGCTGATTATTGAACTCAGGTCTTCTCGAAGACCAGCCAGTATCTATAGTCCCTCCATCAATGTTAAATGCCAAGATTTCCAAAAAGTTTCATACTGTGCTAAAGCATAGTTTCTAAATTGAAAAGCAAAATATTGTACCTCACACTGTCTGCCAAGAAGTACGAGGCACATCTCCATATGGGATTCTTTAGGATCTGTGGCTTTAATTAATAAACCAATGATACTCATATTTGTTCATTATAATCTCTCTGATCATAAAATCTTTGTTAAGATTTGGAAACAAATATAGAAATATTACATATTATAACTTAAATAACCATACATCCATACATTAGCTTTCATTACATAAAAATCAAGAAAATGTATTGAATGCATAAAGTAACTCAGAGCTATTCCAATAATTTGTATCAAAATAGGCCTCTAACTGTGGCAATAATAATCATAAGCAAGTGTTTCTGGACAATGAAATCACAACTTTGGAGTTATGTATATTGGAATGACTTATAAAGCCTTTGATGAAAGCACACATCTGCTGTTTTCTCCACTTGATGTTTGGCTCTGTATAGCATCTCTTATCTGATAGTTTCTTATTTATTTGGAGTTGATGTCCTGCTTTCAGAGACAGAGGTTTTGGAAAATTCAATGTGAATTCATTTTATCCTAGAGACTGAAATCAAGTAAAATATTATCAATAATATTGATAAAGTTTCTTTTTTAAAAAAGGGCTAACAGGTGAGGAATGCTACTACCAATAGACATGAATAGATTTTCTATGTTTGCAAAAGGCAACCATTAAATTTACTTGCTGTTCATGTAAACTATACAATTTTACTTCTGGTAGCTTAAAAAGCTCATGAAGCCTGAGTTCTGAATTTTTTTTCCCAATGTAGGTGACCTTAAATCTCTCCCTCTGCCTCCCCCTCCCCCTCCCCCTCCCCCTCTCCCTCTCCCCCCCTCTCCCTCTCCCTCTCTGTGTCTCCATCTCTCTCTCCCCCCTCTCTCTCTCTCTCTCTCTCTCTCTCTTCTCTCTCTGACACGTTTTACAAGTTTTACCTTTGAAGACTCACTCACACATAAGTTTGAGAACAACAGGATGGTATATCAGTACACCAGTTGAACACACACACAGAGAGAGAGAGAGAGAGAGAGGGAGAGGGAGAGAGAGAGAGAGAGAGAGAGAGAGAGAGAGAGAGAGAGGAGAGAGAGGAGACACCCTAATTTCCCAGGGAGACAAATTTTATTCCTGTCTATCAGTAGAAAAAATTCCCACAGAACTGGAATCATCTAAATAGTTGGCTAGATTTACCCTGAGCAACTTCCTAATAGTTTGCCCCTACATGCTGGTCAACAGAGACTGGTCTCAGGGGTCTGGATGGAACAAAGTAGGGTCATACATTGTCAGGAGTGGGCTCAACACCTGTTGAAGTATCTCACAGTCAGAGGGACTTCATGTTCCAGATCATATTCTTTGCCCTAAATTGTCTCACAAGAATGACTTAAGTCTGGCCTTTGTCTGTGACCCACCTCCATAACTGAATGAGCATAAGTCTGTGTACCTTAGTGAAGTGAAAGCCTTCCACAGTCCTCCTGGACATAGAACACCATGGGTATTGAATTGTTCAGGAATGCTGTGCCAGGATTTCTTAATAAATGAGGCTTTTTTGTTTCTGCTTCTGTGTCATGAAAAGCTCATATTTCCTACTGAACAGGGCAATTCAAAACAACTGGTTGAAGACTGTGCAACTTTCATGTTTTAAGAGTATTCACAGGAAAACATGTCAGTGATGATAAATACTGCCAGAGGTACCTATTTGAGGTGTATTCTGTGTGCTTTAGAATACTTTATTAATCATGAAGAGTTTCACTTAACATTAGCTGGATAATTTTAAATTTAAATATCGTCCAATTCTTTCTATGTCTTCTTTATATTCAGATATCTGAACCTTTTTCCATAATATTTGTCTGTTTCTCTAATTGTACTGAAAGTATTCTATCTTCTCTTACATCAGCCCTTAAGTATTTATTGATTCTCATTTATTTCTTATACCTAAGGGTCAGATAAGTTCCACTTACATAATAGTATGGAACAAAAGTTCTCATGATCACAAATTGAATTGACCACTTGCTGAGGTGCATAATAAATATTGCAAAGCAGAAGAGCCTACATAGTTTTCCATATTGCTATCTCTTGATTTTATAACTCATTCAATTTGAATAATATAGATTTAGGTGAAAAACATTCTTTTTTCTACATAGAGTTTCTATTAGGTATGCTCATAACTTTTGAAAATTATGATGATATTATTTATTTTAGATTCTTTCTTTTCAAGCTAAATACCTAGCACATTTTAGAAAATTTGTTATTAAATTCAACAATTCAGTGGTCATGATTAAAATATTGAATTTTACTGGTTCTGAAAAACATATTTTCTCTCTCCTGTCTCTCTGTCTCTCTGTCTCTGTCTCTGTCTCTGTCTCTCTCTCTCTCTCTCTCTCTCTCTCTCTCTCTCTCTCTTGCCTGTGTTGCCTGTCTCTAGAGGAGAAACAGAACACATAACACTTACATATAGTGGTAATGGGAGATTCACTCCCAGTGGTGTAATTCTGCTTAGCTGAGTGTCAGTTTCTCCATCAAACTTCTGATACTGCTGAGTGGTATAATGGTGATTACCATCTGCTCACTCAATGCATGAACTGCGAATGACGTTTAGAAGTTGCTCTGCCATTTAGAAAGAGAGAACAGTTTGAGACATCTTGCCCAGAAATATGGAAGGAGAGCAGTTTCATGGGACAAGACAGTTTCCATATTCTACCATAGCAACATATCCTTCATAACTACAACAAAAGATACATATCAAGGTTTGGCCAGTCATCAAACTCTAAAACAACACAGAAGTCTATAAATTTTCACATTCCTTTAAAAATATGCTGTTAGGTTATTCAAAATAGCTAAATAGAGTAGGAAAATTAGCTTGCTTCTAAATTTATTAGAAGGAATTTAATTGCATCAGAAATTTTAAGCGTATTTTACTACAATTTATGTAGACTTGTTGGTTTCCAGGTGATCTAAACATGCCTTTCTCAAGCACAAATCCTTACCCAGATGTGACTCCTTGACTGAGAAAACCTCTTGCTGAGACAAAGGCTCAGAGAAATGGTATGGGGCAAAACATAGGCACATCAGCAGAGAAGCACAGAGGGAAGACCACAAGATTTGCTTGCAATGCTTCTTTCATTAGCTAAATAAACAAATATAAGTAACAGTAGAGAAAAAAAAAAAAAAGGCCTGTGTCTCTGTCTATCTAAACCCTCTTTTCTGGGTCTCTGTGTTTCCCAGGGCTAAGTTGGCAATCCCATATATTGAAACAAACAAACAAACAAACACAAAAACAAATACAAACAACACCAAAAATTAAACTAGTTATTCAGAACGTTTTAACAGTGTGAAAAAGAACACAACTAAACTTACAGATTTATTGAATATATATGTAGAGAGATAAAGTATAGTATACATATTATGTGTTATTTGAACTGAAATGCACTTTTGAATTACTCATACAATATGTAAAATGTGGTTTAATATATGGAAGCCCTATATCATCAATATAAATGTATTATTACACACTTGCATTAATCCAACAAATCCCCACCTCCCCAATGTTGTCATATGAACACTGAATTTATATCATGATGTCCTTCCTCAACCCCGATGTGGAAAAAACAACAACAAAAAAATCACAACAACAAAAAACAAAAACAAAACAACAACAACAAAACCCACTAATACTGTATTTAAGGCGAATACCTGCTCTTATGGCAATGATGTTGAAACATCATAGTTGGCTAGAGGGGTGATTTTACATACAAGTCAAGAAGACTTGAAACATTTCTACAAAAATCACTTTTTGATGATGTGTACACGATTTCATTTTAATTTTGTTGATTATTTTTAAAACAACAGCAGTCTTTTTACAGATAGCTATCATCAGTTAGCTATTTTGGTGAAATTGAAGGAAGGAACCTCATTTGAACATTAGAGACCAAGAAAATAAGTGGTAAGGTACTTATTTTCTAATAGTTTAAAGAAATCAGTTGTAATGATCTTAAATAATTTCTTATTTTCCTAATGGAATTAGAGGAAATTATGAAGAATTATGAAAAAAATAAATATATGCAGGTGATTTTATAATGGAGCATGATAACTCTCCAAAAATGTAGTTGGAATTAAAGGTGAATTATTACATATTTATAATATGAAATTATTATTTTAAAACTCACTTCAAACACAAGTAGACATGCTAGAAAATGAGGCTGGCTTTTAATAGACAGAACATTTCCATTTCTATTTGAGGTAAAATTATTTTCTGTATCAGATTTTAAAAGAACATTTTAAAATTAAATTCAGGCTCTTAAAAATGCAGTTCCAAAAGCTCAGGAACACTTATTGAATTAATTAATTATTTATATATGTGTTTTTATACATAACCCTCAAGTAGATGAAAAAGTATAAGGTGCATCCATTTTGCATGCATAGAAACAGATTTTAATATTTTAGAATTAAAGCATATTTCAAAAATATAAAATCACATCAATCATCTATATGTAAGATGTCTGACAAACAGGGGTCTTTTTTTTTTAATTATCATGAGCAATGTTCCCAGAATAAAGTTTCCATTTGTTTCCAGGTTTTCTGTCCAATATTTAGAGTAAGTCCTAACACCTGATATCTAATAGATGGTGGGCCACAGTAATGTAAATCAACATCCATCCAGAACACAGGCAATGCTGGCTCTGGCAAAAAGGAAACAAAAGCTAACATCTGCTGCCTCCATTTGTAATTCTATTTACTCTTTTGTTGATCTAATCTTTTTCAATATTCATCATCTCCCAGAAAAATTTCATCATGAACATTTTGAATATTTTAAGTGAAACCACTAACATTTTACTCTTTTTTCCCCCAGGATGGCGGGGACCTCATATTGAAACTCAGTTCAATTAAGTTAGTGTTTCATCAGCCACTGATTTATCTGACTTCTTTCCTTTTGTCATGCAGCTAGTATAAGTATTTGTGAACAGTGTAAGGTGTTTCGTATCGATTAATTATTCTTCATCTTTCCTTCTTTGTTAGCTCCAAGATCTCAATAACCGACCCTATGAGCAGTAAAGCCTCTTAACTCAAAATTCAAATTATATGTGAAAAGCCCATGCTCCTCACGCCTTTGGTGATACTCTTACTCAGTAGCTTATTCCTTCATGATGGTCATAATTAACTGTCTTGTAGCTCAGTCCTTTTTCCAGCTCAAATCTATCAAATAGAGTGTAGACAAGTGACGTTTTAAAAAAATATGGTGCTGGTCATGCTGTTACATTGGTCATGGTTTTCCATGTCTTGCCAAACACATAGACATTTCTTTGCTTAGCGTTCAATCTCTATTACCATGAATAAATTATTTATACTTTATTCATGAGACACACACACACTGAGGATCTCAGGCTCTTTAGAATGAAATGAACAGAATTACTGTTTTCATCATTTAAAGTGTTCTGAAAAAAGAAAGACACATACAGGATGGCCTACTGTTTTGGGATGAATGCAAAATTTATAAACAAAAATAATGATTAAGTTTTCTCAGAAGAAAAGAACATGAAACATGTTTGGATAAGATTTTTGGTTCTGTTGCTTAGGAGAAGACTACCAATGACTAACTCTTCTTGAATATTTAAATAGTAATCTTCCTTCTTAAACATACATGTTTGGTAGCCTGAAGTTTTATAGTATATATGCCTCTTTTAAAAATGAAAGCAGTATTTTATCACTGAATCTCTGTGAAATTCTTTCCTTTTTAAATGTCATTTTGTAAACTGGGCAATGACAATGAATCTGCTTTATATTCTCTGACTTTATAAAAACCCCTTGAGGTCTCAGTACAATGCTTCATATTTAATGAACATTCAGTAAAATAAATGTAGAATAATTTTTAAACATGTAAAACGAGGTCTCCTTCTGGTTTAAATTTGCATGTGTTTGATTGCAAAGAGTATAAATGTTTGTATTCTTTTATTCTCCACACGTGTTTTTGTCTTCTGGAAGAAAAAGCTAATCTCTACATATATCAGTTATGAGATGAAAGGCACTCACAGATTCTTGTAATGGAGCCTATGTCAGCAACTCAGAGTGTGATTTTGAAACATGCTGGAAATTTTAAGACCTGGGCTTATCTGGATTAAGAAAGATTGTTAGTTACATATCCTTTGGTTTTGTCTAGACATATAAAACAAACTACAACACACACATCTCTAATTTTCTCTTTTCTCCTCTTCCTGTATACCTTGAGATTATTTTTTTACCTTTCAACTCATGGGATATTTTCAACTTATGTGATTCTTCAGCACAGTTTCTAGCACCAATGGAGTCATGGATCCCCCACCTCACCACAATGCTTAATGCTTGGTCTATTAGCTAGTGGGACTATTAGGAGGTGTGACCTAAGTAGAGTAGGTGTGACCTTGTTGAAGGAAATGTGTCAGGCAGGTTGAATCTCATATGCTCAAGCTACACCTAGTGTGCCATACAGTTGCTTCTGTTGCCTGTGAATGAAGATGTAAAACTCTTAGTTACTTATCTGTCTACGAACCACCAGCTTTCCAGCCAACACCTTCATGGACTAAATCTCTGAGACTGTAAGCCAGCCCTAATTAAATGTTTCCCTTCATTAGAGTTGTCATGGTCGTAGTGTCTCTTCTCAGCAGTAGAAAACCTGACTAAGGCAGAGTTTGTGACTATGTCTGCTGTGATAGTGTTTTGGCAGCTGTTATGTGCTTAGACATATTGGATTTTCAATTGTAAACAAAGTTGATTTTTCTTTATAATATTTCAGTCTTGAATCATACCCCCCTAATCCTGGTATCAAAGGTGAGCACCATTGTACATATCTTAAATCAAGCACCAATTTTTAAAAATTAATATTCATATAGGCATAATTACTCTGAAAATTAACTTAACTATCTTACTACCTGACTCACCTCTCCAATACTTTCTGCTCTCCTAGCATGCTCCTCTCCCTCTCCCATTTTCATGTGCTTGTTTCCTCTCTCTCTCTCTCTCTTCTCTTTCCAATGTGTAAATATATATATATATATATATATATATATATATATATATATATTCTTTAGAGAAATAATGGAACCCACTGAGTTAGTGGGTTATATTCCAGGAAAATGAGGTATGTCTATAAATCCATAGAACAATAGATATGGTTTAAGCATATCTCTACCAAAATTCATCCCAATATATATGTATAATATTTGTTACACATGCAAGTAGGGCCATCTGCCTGAGAGGAAGCAAGCAACTTGTAATTATATTTATAAATAAAAATAACTGTTTTTCTCCCAGAAGCCACAGATAGTGAGAAACTTCATCAGGGTTGGGATCTTGTGAACTCCTTCCTTATTCCTGCTGATGTCTTGCTTTCCAGCAGGTCTTGTTCAGATCACCAGAGATGCTGTGAGGTCATGTCACAGCATTCTTTCCAATTCTCTGGCACTAACATTCTTTCCATTTCCTTGGAGGGTATTCCCTGGGTCTTGTGAGGCTTCTTACATATATTTAGATTAGGGATGCCAGGTTAAATACTCAAAGTCCATGATGAATGGAGAGAACTAAGTAAAAACACAGGCTGTTTGCAGCTGGGAGGGACTAAGGTCATAAGTACCAGACCAGGCCTAAGTTGTTCTAGAGTTTCACAGTACCTGATTATTCTTTTATATTTAGACAATAAGTTTCTAATAATCAATAGGAAAGAAGGAAAAGAATATAAACATATATCCCAGAAATCAAAATCTCATTCTGTTCTTGAGCAACAGGGAGTTATTTTCAGTATATTGTCTCAAAGATATATGAAGTTTTCTATAGAAGAAATGGTATTTCAAAACATAATTCTAATGAATTCTTGATCAGACCACATATACTCAAAGTGTGTTGTTTTAATGATTTCAGATCAATATACATTTATACAACAATTATAATTTTTGTAATAAAACATGCTCTGTGATAAATACATGAATTAGAAAATCCTTAACATATTATTTGGCTTTGCAGAAGAATATAATAATTCACATATTCTGCAAATATTCTAGGGACAAGCAAAGTAAAATATAAATATGTGTGTATATATACAAATATATGAACAAATGTTAAATAAATTTATATACAACAAATATATTCCAAACTTGCAGATGCAATTAATTATTCATGGAAAAAGACCACAATAATGTTGGCCTAAAGCTGTTCCCAGAATAGAAAATACAGTCCTCAACATTTGTCTTAAAAAAAACCCCTAGAGTCACTTATGTTTATGCCATTTTAGAATTAAATATTTAAGTGTACTTGAAATGTTTGCCTGATCCTGTGTCAAAGCTCTCACCCACCAAGTTTTTCCTTATTAATTAATTACTTGTTTGATTTCTATAGCATAAATATAAACAGACTTGGCACTGTAATGTGTATGTATTGTTTTATTATAAAAAATTAGAAGGAATAATTTTACTATAAATAATTGAATCATAAATATTGTCAAATAGTGTCAAAATCTGGCATAACACCAAAACTTATTAGCCTTAAAAATATATCCTGGCCTTTAGCATACTGATATGACTTTCAAGAACACATGTTGGCACACACATGGAATCACACCAATTAGAATGCTGAGAAAACATGATAATCCAGAGTTTGAGGCCAGCCTTGGCTACTGAGCTATAAAGCAAAATTTTATTGCCAAAATAATTACATTAAAATGTCTGTTTAAAAGTTAGATGTTACACAGTAAAATGTATCAGAACTTTGAGTTTACAAATTATCAATCATTATGTCAATAATATGGCAATTTAAAATCTTTATACTAAGTTGGGGTCTACTCTTGAAGGTGTTGAAGGTTTACTATTGCTGTGATAAAAATGCCATGAAAAGGAAAGGTAGAGAAGGAAGGTGTTTTGGGGAGAACTTTAAAGTTCCACAGGAATAAGAATCCATGATAGAAGAGAAAAGGCTTGTGGTCAGGAGAAGCAAGCAGAAGGTGGGCTCTCTCTCTCCCTCCCTCTCTCTCCCTCCCTCCCCCCTCCCCCTCCATCCCTCCTTCCCTCCCTCCCCCCTCCTCTCTCTCTCTCTGTCTCTCTCTCTCTCTCTGTCTCTCTCTCTCTCTCTTTTCTCTTTCTCTCTCTCTCTGTCTCTCTCTCTCTCTGTCTCTCTGTCTCTCTCTGTCTCTCTCTCTCTGTCTCTCTCTCTCTCTCTCTCTCTCTCTCTCTGTCTCTCTCTCATCTCACACACACACACACACAGACACACACACACTCGCGTGAGCGTGCGCGAGCGCTTTTTTTAAATTGGTTATTTTATTTGTTTACATTTCAAATGATTTCAAATGTTATCTCCTTTGCCTTTGTTTTCCCCTCCCTCTCCCCGACTGCTTCTATGAAAGTGCTCCCCCACCCACAAACCCACTGCTGCCCCCCTGCCCTGGCATCTCCCTACACTGGGGCATCCAGCCTTCACAGGACCAACAGCCTCTCCTCTCATTGATAAGGCCATCTTCTGTTACAGATGTCGCTAAGGCTCTTATCAGCAAACCACTTACAAAGCAGAGAGTGCAATCAAAATGTTACAAGATTTTAAAGTCTCAGTCATGTGCTTCCTCTACAATTTCATTCTTGAGATCAGAGTCCCTGTTGAAACCTTGAGTCAAAACTCAGTAGAAACCTACCAATAGACTTGCCAAGCCAGGATAGCACGTTGATATTCCCATTCTCAGAAACTAAAACACATTACTGCATTTTTAAAGCCATTTTCTTAGGTAATTAATTAGGTGGCAATGAAATACGTCATATATTGTTAAGAGAAAAATAAATAACTTTTATTTTTTGTATTGTTAAACATGAAAGGAAATGTAAGAAGACCGAAATAAATTTCTAAAAATATTCAACAGTTAATTGAACTATAACAATTATTGACTATAGATTGTAACTATAATCTTTATACTGAAAAATAAACATTCAAATTTAATATTTTATTAAATGTATTAGATAACGAAGGTCTAGGATCTAGACTATAGGGGAAATTGATATACTTTAAGAATATGTGTGAAGACCCAGAATTAAAACATTCATGTTAGAGTTACTGAACTGTACAACAAGCTCATAAGGAAGAATTCCACTTAGATTCTACACAACAAATATCTTTTCTGTAAATGAGAAATAATAAACTATTTTCTTTATACCATAACATCATCAAAATACTCAGATAAAATAAATGTAAAATAATCTGTATAATAAAAAATCCCAAGGAAAAAACACCAGGAAGAGAAATGGCTTCAGAAAAAAAAATCCAATTTAAATATTATATATATATTATTTAAAATTTCCTTTTTCAAAGGGAATGTTTTTACATTTTAAATCACAGAAGAACATTATCTGTAAACTTTAAATCCTTATATGTAAATATCAGCATATTCTGAAATAAATCATGGATATGTATAATAATACACTAGAAGTTATAAAATTGGTCTAAATGAAATAATATTGTTCCTTTCCTATGGACAGTGCTAAATCAATTTTACATACAATTAATGCGTGTTGAAATAATTATTTAAAAATGGCCTCTGGTCAAGCCACCTATCTAAGCTGTGGCGGCTCTGCCTAGCTCAGCTGCCATGTTCTGTGGCCAGGGACCACTGTGCCACCACAGCTAGAAATGGCCTTGCCAGAAACACCAGCCCTGCCACCCATGAGACGACTAAGTGGGAGATGGCTCTGCCAATCTTCCCCACTGTCTCCGCAAGGCTGGGCATTGCCCAGACTGTTCCACCATCCATGTGGGCCCAGTATGAGAATGAGACTCTAATTCTTATAGATTAATAAAAGGCTTTATATGTTTGTGAATGATTAATAACAAGATGCCAATACAAAGAGAGTTGTATCCCAATTAACTAACCTAATTATAAGTTGTTCCCTAGGATTGTTCTCCATACCTGTGTGGTTATCCATCCTCCTACATCTCTGCCTCTCTAACTCCTCCTCTTCCTTTTCCTCTTCCTCTCCTAACTCCTCCCACTGTACCTCCTCCTACAAATGTGCATGTAGATTAATAATTATTTTAAAAAATGGTTTCTAATAATTTGAATGCTCATTGATAATACTCTAGATGCCACTATGTCTTATGTTACATTTGGAGCATGTGTCAGTTTTTACCTCAAATAAGTCAAACAAGTAATCACACTAATGTTGTGACTTGAATATTCATGAACAGATACTGACTATTTTGCTAAAAGGATTGAATCATCATCCAGTCAAATAACTGAAGGCAGGTATGGCTTTTCTCCAAGAAATTTTCTTGTAGATGAGAGGAAATATTGAGTAGAGACTCGGAGATCTAATTTCTTTTAATTTAACTCCTCTCATGGAAGCAAATCAATGATTGTTACTTTAGTGAGAATCTCTTATAAGATTGTCTAATTGTAAGTAAATTGGGAAGGTTAGGGTTGTTTTTAATGGAGATGTAAAATATAATGAAACACTACAAACCTCAAAGTCCTGAGATGTCAATTAGTTTCTTAAAACATACTTCCACCATAATTAACTTGTCTTTTTAAGATGTAAATTTAGAAAATAGCATATAAGAATAATTTCCATTGAAAATAAACTACATGATAAGGTTGAAAATTATCATTTTATAGAAATAAGTGAAATGTGGAATTGTGCAATTTGAATAAGAGAAAACAATATTATAAATAGAATTATGATTATATGTAAAGAACTTGTACATAAATAAATTTAGCACTCATCTCTGATTCACACAGATCTTCCTTTAAATAAGTAAATAATGGAAAATAAGTAAATGATGTAAATAAAGTAAATAAATATTCATAAATAAAATAGGCCTACCAAGTTCATATTTCAAAGTGAATGTATAAGCAACCTGTATGTTACATTTGTCCACACAGATGTTCAAAGAAATATCATATAGAGTAAATTCTTGGAAAAGTCCACGTCAAAGATTCAATGATACACTAACAATACTTTTAAGAGTTTGAAAAATTTAGGAAACATAATTTCCATCATTAATTTATACTGATTTATTTCCTCTCCATCCCAGAATACTATTAGCATGTTTACAATATTATGATCTTTAAAATAGATGTATTCTATCCATTCCTTCAGTGATTTTATTGCTTATGGTAAACTGCCCTTTACAACTGCATCACAATACTTCACCAAATGTAATGATGTTTTCAAGCCCTCCTTCGCGCCAATTTCTTTTTTTATTGTTCACAGAAGTGTTGTCAGTTTTGGTTGTTCCAAGTTAGTGGGTCATTTGACTATCTGGGACCAATCAACTGTGACAGAAAGCAGCATGTGTTACATCTTAGCCAGAACACTTGATTGCCACTAAGAAACTCTCTGGAATTCTCTCTACCTGCTGTTTTGCTGAGATAACAGAAGCATGTGTCAAGATGGAGACTCTGAATGATGGAAACATCTGGAATCACTGAGCCATAACATAGAGGAGAGTTGCCCTGGAGAGTGTCTTAACATCTGGTAGTTTTGTGAGCAAACATCTTTGCTGCTTGTCAGCGATGATTTTTAAATTTAGTATGGCTGCATAACCTAGTCCATCTTAACTAATCAATTTAATCACCATCATAGGACTATAGAAACGTTCAACATTGCAATACAGCCATTTTGATGGAACTTCTAAATTTTTAGTCTACCTGCTAAAGGAGAAGGCCAAAGTACTTTCCTGGTAACATGAAGCTGATTTCACAATCCCCATACAACAAAGGGGTCTATATCCTTTTGTGGTTGCCAATATTGTTTTGACCATATGGAAATTCATCAAACTGACTTCCAGTGAAAGTCAGGAGACAGTTTAACAAGAAGTAGGAGGACCTTCTGTCACAGGAAGTACATAATTATAACAGTATAATGCGACTTCTCCTACAATTAGCTTCTGCAAAAATAATTCACTTTTCCTCCCTCTACCTTTATGTGTTTGTTGTCTTCTTCATTTACATCTTCATTAAATTACCTGCTTCAGTGATAGGTGTATTTTGTATTAAGTTGATAGGTCTCTTTTGTATTAAATATAAAAAGAGGCTCTGTTTCTATATTTCTTCCCAAATGTTGAACCTCTATTAGCAGAATAGTGAAAGTAATACGTGTTTTATAAAATATAATAGCTATTTTTAAAATATGTATGAGATATAGCCAAATTATGTAATAAATTGTGTCAGTGCCAACTTTTATGCTTTTCAATTTTGAATTGGTGAATCTAATTTATTTAATCTGAAAAACTTTCTAGATAAGTGATGTCTGAATGGACCTCTAATATTTAACATTATATATATATGAAGTACTATAAACAATGGTCTGTATTTCTTGTGCTATTATATCTAGTTAAGTTTTCATTGTTTCATATGATAAAACTTCTAGAGTCCATTTAATTTAGATCTTGAGACATTTTCTACCCTTCTGTCTTCTGTACCATTGATTCTCCAGTGGTAATAGGGATTTTGTATAACAGGCTGATTAGAAAGAAACCCAGTAGGATATCTTGGGGACTTTCATCTGATGAATGCCATGACATGTTTATCACAGATCATGTCATCATTCATGGCAAATGACACTATATCTTCATCTATGGGCATTTCAGCTTCAGAAGAGAAATTATCCAGACACTTGTTTTCAAAAGCAGTGATGAAGCTTCAAGCAATTGAAGAACAATATTCTGAGAGTAGAACAAGGGAATAAGTCCTGACTATAAACATTTTTCAAAACGAAGTAAATCTTCTCTTATAAATGAAGACTCAACATCTTAAGACTGCAAATATAAATGCTAGATTCTATGCACCCGTTGCTAAATTCCTCTGGTATTGCTAATGGTGGAGATGGAAGTAAAGCTACCCCTAAGTTGTCTAGGGAAAAAGAAAAGAAATAAAATTACATTTAAATGTATGTTCTGTTCAAGTTTATCTGAAGCATTCAATGAATATTTCCTGTGTGGTTGTTTTTTTCCATCTATGTTACATTGTAGCATTCTAAGATACTTGAATTCAGCTCCTCACTTGTTAGCAAATAACTTGAGTGTTTCTAGTGTCTCCCTTAGCAGGAACTGCATTTTAGGTTTTTTTTTATGATACTCATAAGTTATTAAAAATCTTACTTTTTTCTATTGCTTCTAATTTGTATTCTCAGTTCCTGTAAATAAACACATTTTTTGTTTTTTGCTTTTTTCAGTAATACTATACAAAGAACATGATGAATTCAATATAGCATGCTGGGAGTCTGATTTAATTTAATTTATTTCTCATATTTTAGAAAAAGAGAAGTAAATGGATTTGTGTGTTTATTTCTATTTTATTAATTTAGTAATTTATTCACTTTACATGCCAATATCAGACTTCTCTCGTCTCTCTTTGTCTGCTCACACAGATCCTTCCCCAATTCCATTCTCCCCTTCTTCTTTGGGGAAGTTCCACTGCCCTCCCAATCTAACACTGCTAATTTCGTATGTAATGCACAAAAGACAACAACTACATAGTCAAATTTAGAGACAAAATGGGCATTTATAAGACATTCTCATTGGAGTATGGGAAGGCGACTTTTATGAACCACCTTTATCCCACCAGATATTTTTTCTGAGTGTGTCTGTGAGGAGTTTGTAATGAATTTTGAACTGCAATGAATTTTCACTTGGGTTTGTGGAGCATTTAGGAAGCAGAGGCAGGCAGATTTCTTAGTTCGAGGTCAGCCTGGTCTACAGAGTGAGTTCCAGGATAGCCAGGAGTACACAGAGAAACCCTGTCTCGAAAAACCAAAAAAAAAAAAAAAAAAAAAACCAACCAACCAAACAAACAAACAAAAAAACTCACCATGATTTTAAAGATTTTAAAACAACAATAATAAATTACATGAAATACATACATACACACAACTCATACAAAACACAAAATACAAAACTGTAATATAGAAGCAAAAGGCCAAGTATTAAAACAACAACAACAACAACAACAAACAACCCAAGGAAAGCAATATAAGACAAAACACAATGTTTTGTCTCAGACTGTAATCTTAACCATAATTTCTTATTTCTAACTCTTCTTAAAATCACTCTTTTCTGGAACTCTGGATAGAAGATTGAAAGTATTGTGACATCTCAGAGTTCTTTGTAAATGGATACTTTCAGTTTATGAAATACTTAATTTAGAAGTTTTGCAACTTTTCATTGATTTATTAATGCTCATATTTTAGCTCATCACTTTGAAATAAAAAATCTATAATTTTGACATATTGTGCAATTAAGGCACATGTGAATATTGGAATGTGCTGATGTTGATAAGGAAGTAGATCTCAAAGAAAGCTTGACACATAGATAATTCTGAGTTACATGGAATAAATTGTAAAATTGTTTCTATATTTAATTATAAAATCATATTCATAATCACTTTTTCCTTCAGAGTAGCAAACTTCCAATAAGTCACTGAAACAATAAGAAAACATGATATTTAGAAGCAGAAAATATATCCTTGTTAAACACATACCATTAATGTTTTTGTTGCTTACATATTCTAGCACAACCTCTGCCTCTCTACCATGTCCTTGAATCAAAAATAATTAAATTTTAAACTTCTAAAAATAGAAGTTAAAAGTTTGTCCTCCATTGCCAACTAAAACAAATGTAAGATAGAGGAGGAGATTCCATGAATGTTGCTGATTCCAGTTCTTTCCATTGTCATAGGTCACTTGCTTATGCAAGGCCAGCTGGCTTTTAGCAGTCCTTTTCAGGCAGATCATTAAAGTGCTAGTTAGTCTACATCATGAGAGCCTGTAATTATCAATCTACCTAGAAACACATAGTCATCTGGCCATCCAATGTAACCAATTAAATTTACTCAGAGGCTCAGATAATCTTTAAATTAATCTAAAATGGTGGCTACAACTCTAGATGCCTATATAGTTGAAGATGTCATTAAGGTAAGCCTTGATGAATTTGTGAACAGACAAACTAAAAGTTTGAAGAGCACTGAAATACCTCTAAATATGATCATGGTATTTATAGGATGTTATATGTATTTGTATGAGTAAATGGACTATCAACTGAAGATAAAATATGACAGAATTTTTATATGAATCAGATTCAAACAATTATATATAAACTATAAAAGCTGTGTATATATTTCAATATTAATGAAATCTTTGAAGGATAGAAGAGGTACTTTATTGTTTCTTGATGAGAAGGACTATATCTTTATATACTCAATAACTGACATTCCATACACACATATTATTTTAAAAAATGAAATAAAGGAACAATAAATGAATGAAGAGAAATGAATAACTGGTTTTCTACCACATTTCATTCAATGCCAAATATAATTATTAGACACTTGAGACATTTGTTGAATGCTGAGAAATATGCAGATTCTGAAGAGGTATACTATGAGGAATTTGCTCTTGTGATGTATTATTATATTACTAAAGCATTTTCAAAGCAAATTTCATTTTGATTACAGTGCTCATCCAGAAAATCAGGGATAAATGGTGGAAGGTAATGAGTTCGTAGTTTTTACTCAGAAATTTAATAAATATAAAGAAACTTCTGGGATTGTGGGATTATAGTAAATGTTTTATGAAGGCAAATTCTCTTTTGGAATTGTAGAATCTCACAATTCTACCACTGGGACTTTTTTAGTAAAAATTATGCTGAAAACCACACTTGTTAAAATGTCACATGCAATAGGTTCCTTTGCAGTAAGTCTTCTAAGGTCCCAGGCTAATAAGAAAACCAATTGTATTGTTTTGCTGCTAGTTGGTCTTTTAAACAATAGTCATATGTGTCTGAGGAAACTTAGTACACATTTTAAGTAGAGTATGCATAGAAAGGCGATGTAGTCAAAACATGGATCACTTTCTGAATTTCTGTAGTTTTGCAAAAGCATGCTTACAAAAAGTGTCTTTTGGAAATCATGAAATAATGAGGTTTTTAAAGAAAATAATGTCTAGATTTTTCTAGATATAACAGCTTTGATTATCTTTCCAAAAGAATTCTTGTGCTAGATATATACAGACACTAGAAATGTGTCTTTTTGATGTATATGAGAGATCTCCATCTTTTATAATAAACTTTTTGCAGTTCTATAATTTATTATCAGTGAAATCTGCTTATAGCATTTCAAGAGAAAAAAGAAAAGAATTCATATTTGTTTATTCTTGATTAAGCTAATAAAATGATCCCTTTCATGTGACATTTCCACAAACAGTAAAAATTGCATAGAATCTGTTTAAAAGATGAAATTAAAATTGTAGTGAAAAAAAATGAGCAATTGCTGTCTTTTTTGGACAAACTTTTCTTAACTCATTGGGAAGCAGAAAAAGCCATGTTGTCTAAAAGTAAAATTAATCATTGCATTGATATACCAGTCCTACGTCACAGCTGTTCTAGCCAATTGCTTAGGTTTTCTACAGTGTAATGGAGCTTCACTTGTAAACTTAAAATCCAAAATTCTTTACATATATTTTAAGTCCTTAGAGTGGAAAATGAAATTATATTTGGAACAAAAATCTGATGACAAATACATGTATAATATTCCACTCTGAAAAAATTGTTGGAGATTTTCTCACTTTGTTAAAATGCTTTGAACAGTTCCTTTCATTCTTCCGGTCCTGGAAGTGGGAGGATAGAGGGACACATAGAGACCTGGGATGAGGGAAGCTCCCAAGAGTCAGTGCAGGTGACTTTTACTCCATATGCCTAGAAATGGAGACATGGAACCTGAAGAGGCCAGTTCCTGTAGCCAGACAGGACTCCAAGGGGAGGGATAAGGATGTGAACCCAACTACAAAACTTTCAGCCCAAAATTTTGTCCTATCTAAAAGAAATGCAGGGACAAAGTTGGAGCAGAAACTTAAGGAATGACTACCCAATAACTGACACCAATTCCTGACACTACTAATGATATTGTTATGATTGCAGACAGAAACCTCGTATAAGTGTTCTCTGAGAGGCTCTTCCTAGCATTTGACTGAAAAACATTCAGATACCCACAGCCAAACATTGGATGGAAGTTGGGGACTCTTATGAAAAAATTGGTGAAAGGATTGAAGACCCTCAAGGGGATAGGAACCCCAAGAGAAAACCAACAAGGTCAGCTAACTTGGACCTCTGGGAGCTCTCAAAGACTGAGTCACTAACCAAAGACCATACAAGAGTTTGAACAAGGTTGAGGGCACGTATGTACCAGACTTGCAGCTGAATCTCCATGTGGGTCCACCAACAACTAGAACAGTGGCTATTTCTAAAGCTATAGCCTGACTAGGGAATTCATTCCCCAACATGGCTACTCTGTCTGCAGTCAGTGGGAGATGATGTACCTAATCCTAAGAGACTTGAAACACTAGGATAGGGGGATGCCCAGGGGCCCCTATCCCCTAAGATGAGAAAAGCATAGAAATGTAGGGAGAATCCATGAAAGGGGCAGAATTTGGGATGTAATTAATTAATTAATCCTTTGAACATTAAATTTTAAGATGACAGCATTAGATATAAATAGGGTTATGTAGCATGTTATTATAATTATACTTGTATTTTTAAGATTATATATTTTATTACCCATGATGGTTAGTATTAATTATGATCTTGATATTAATTGCTATCTTGACAAACTTTAAAATAATATGGAGGATGGTCTTCTTGGCATGCTGAGAGTGGTTATGTAGGTTTCATTAAGTTTGATTTGGGATCATCTCCAACTGTGGGTTGCAACTTTCCATGGCTTTAATCCCAAACTAAGGAAATTGAGAAAGGGAGCTATTAACAGTCATCATTCTTTTTCTTGAACATTTATGTCATGTGATTAGCTGTTTCAAGCTCTTCATGATTTGAATTTCCTACCATAATGGACTGAACCTTGAACACTGAATCCCCTCTCAGCTTTTTCCTTAAGCTACTGTTGTCCTAAAATTTCCTTATTATGACAGAAAAGGAAACTAAGACATTACAAGTAACTGAGTTGCAAATACAGGAAAAAAATAAACATATTAGTGAGTGAGAGACTCTACCATAGTGTCTTCTCAATTAGGGATTGGGTTTTTAAAATTTATTCTTTTCCTTATGACAACATATAAAGTATTAATGTTTCCTCAAGATATTGAGTTATATCTTAGATAATCATGATCCATATCATGTTGAAGCTGATCTTAAGATGTCAATCGTATTGATGGTTTGTTTCTTAATCGTTCATTTTGCAAAGCTCTGTAATGAGTGCTTTAAGACAATATAGAGAAAGTAAACCAGATTTTACTTTTATATGAACCAAAATTTGGAGATTATTCAACATGAAACAGGCTGACAATTGTCATAAACTCTGTGGTGAAGTGTTGTTTCAAAAGCAGGAGTTATGCAGTCGGAATGGATTCTGCAGTGTGAATAGGTCTTTAGGATTGGTGGTATGTCAAAGCAGCTATATATGAAACAGTACCAATAGCATGTGTGTATGTGTATGATGATTTAGAACAAGCCAGCTTAGTCCAGAATGATAGAAGGACAATGAATAATTACATCTGGCAGAGAAAATGTGGACACCTACATCTTGATGGGCATGTGAATTTCTCAAAGTATATGTAGTCATCAAAAATCAAACTATATATTTAAAATCATTTATGCATTTCAATGGATAAAAATTATACCTCTGTTTTAAAAGTTCCTCCCAAAGAACATATTGAATATCTCTAGAATAGCATTTAAACATTTTACTTATAATAATAGCCATTTTTGTAGTACCTAAAATGTTGAATTATTGGGATTATGTGCAATTTTAACTTTAATGTGTTATAATAGCCTGAACTGTAAAAATTATCTCTGTGTGAATATCTTATATATTTTGCTTCAAATTAATATTCATTATATATAGTCTAAAGTGCTCTGATATCAGGAATAAAGTTAAAACAAATAGAAATGCCTGTATCCATACATAATTATTGTTTCTTTAATTAGCTGTGTTTATTGAGATAGTTCTATGATTTTGAAAATCTCTTATTTTTGATTCTTATAAATTTCATTTTTCTTGGTAAGTAAACAAACAAATGCATAGAAATAAATTTTATAAGTATAGGAAATATTTCACAAAAGTAATAAAATTTTATATAAATATATAATTCAGAATATATGCATATATGGATATGTTTACTTACAAAAATAGATGAAATTAAAATTGCAGTGAAAAAAAAATGAGCAATTGCTGTCTTTTTTGGACAACTTTTCTTAACTCATTGGGAAGCAGAAAAAACCATGTTGTCTAAAAGTAAAATTAATCATTGCATTGATATAACCAGTCCTATGTCACAGCTGTTCTAGCCAATTGCTTAGGTTTTCTACAGTGTAATGGAGCTTCACTTGTAAACTTAAAATCAAAATTCTTTACATATATTTTAAGTCCTTAGGTGGAAAATGAAATTATATTTGGAACAAAAATCTGATGACAAATACATGTATAATATTCTACTCTGAAAAAATTGTTGGAGATTTTCTTACTTTGTTAAAATGCTTTGAACAGTTCCTTTCATTCTTCCGGTCCTGGAAGTGGGAGGATAGAGGGACACTAGAGACCTGGGATGAGGGAAGCTCCCAAGAGTCAGTGCAGGTGACTTTTACTCTATATGCCTAGAAATGGAGACATGGAACCTGAAGAGGCCAGTTCCTGTAGCCAGACAGGACTCCAAGGGGAGGGATAAGGATGCGAACCCAACTACAAAACTTTCAGCCCAAAATTTTGTCCTATCTAAAAGAAATGCAGGGACAAAGTTGGAGCATAAACTTAAGGAATGACTACCCAATAACTGACACAATTCCTGACACTACTAATGATATTGTTATGATTGCAGACAGAAACCTCGTATAAGTGTTCTCTGAGAGGCTCTTCCTAGCATTTGACTGAAAAACATTCAGATACCCACAGCCAAACATTGGATGGAAGTTGGGGACTCTTATGAAAAAATTGGTGAAAGGATTGAAGATCCTCAAGGGGATAGGAACCCCAAGAGAAAACCAACAAGGTCAGCTAACTTGGACCTCTGGGAGCTCTCAAAGACTGAGTCACTAACCAAAGACCATACAAGGGGTTGAACAAGGTTGAGGGCACATATGTACCAGACTTGCAGCTGAGTCTCCATGTGGGTCCACCAACAACTAGAACAGTGGCTATTTCTAAAGCTATAGCCTGACTAGGGGATTCATTCCCCAACATGGCTACTCTGTCTGCAGTCAGTGGGAGATGATGTACCTAATCCTAAGAGACTTGAAACACTAGGATAGGGGGATACCCAGGGGCCCCTATCCCCTAAGAAGAGAAAAGCATAGAAATGTAGGGAGGATCCAGAAAGCGGCAGCATTTGGGATGTAATTAATTAATTAATCCTTTGAACATTAAATTTTAAGATGACAGCATTAGCTATAAATAGGGTTATGCAGCATGTTATTATAATTTAAAACATGCTATACTTGTATTTTTAAGATTATATATTTTATTACCATGATGGTTAGTATTAATTATGATCTTGATATTAATTGCTATCTTGACAAACTTTAAAATAATATGGAGGATGTCTTCTTGGCATGCTGAAGTGGTTATGTAGGTTTCATTAAGTTTGATTGGATATCTCCAACTGTGGGTTGCAACTTTCCATGGCTTTAATCCCAAACTAAGGAAATTGAGAAAGGGACTATTAACAGTCATCATTCTTTTTCTTGAACATTTATGTCATGTGATTAGCTGTTTCAAGCTCTTCATGATTTGAATTTCCTACATAATGGACTGAACCTTGAACACTGAATCCCTCTCAGTTTTTCCTTAAGCTACTGTTGTCTAAATTTCCTTATATGACAGAAAAGGAAACTAAGACATTACAAGTAACTGAGTTGCAAATACAGGAAAAAATAAACATATTAGTGAGTGAGAGACTCTACCATAGTGTCTTCTCAATTAGGGATTGGGTTTTTAAAATTTATTCTTTTCCTTATGACAACATATAATGTATTAATGTTTCCTCAAGATATTGAGTTATATCTTAGATAATCATGATCCATATCATGTTGAAGCTGATCTTAAGATGTCAATGTATTGATGGTTTGTTTCTTAATCGTTCATTTTGCAAAGCTCTGTAATGAGTGCTTTAAGACAATATAGAGAAAGTAAACCAGATTTTACTTTTATATGAACCAAAATTTGGAGATTATTCAACATGAAACAGGCTGACAATTGTCATAAACTCTGTGGTGAAGTGTTGTTTCAAAGCAGGAGTTATGCAGTGGAATGGATTCTGCAGTGTGAATAGGTCTTTAGGATTGGTGGTATGTCAAAGCAGCTATATATGAAACAGTACCAATAGCATGTGTGTATGTGTATGATGATTTAGAACAAGCCAGCTTAGTCCAGAATGATAGAAGGACAATGAATAATTACATCTGGCAGATAAATGTGGACACCTACATCTTGATGGGCATGTGAATTTCTCAAAGTATATGTAGTCATCAAAAATCAAACTATATATTTAAAATCATTTATGCATTTCAATGGATAAAAATTATACCTCTGTTTTAAAAGTTCCTCCAAAGAACATATTGAATATCTCTAGAATAGCATTTAAAACATTTTACTTATAATAATAGCCATTTTTGTAGTACCTAAAATGTTGAATTATTGGGATTATGTGCAATTTTAACTTTAATGTGTTATAATAGCCTGAACTGTAAAAATTATCTCTGTGTGAATATCTTATATATTTTGCTTCAAATTAATATTCATTATATATAGTCTAAAGTGCTCTGATATCAGGAATAAAGTTAAAACAAATAGAAATGCCTGTATCCATACAAATTATTGTTTCTTTAATTAGCTGTGTTTATTGAGATAGTTCTATGATTTTGAAAATCTCTTATTTTTGATTCTTATAAATTTCATTTTTCTTGGTAAGTAAACAAACAAATGCATAGAAATAAATTTTATAAGTATAGAAATATTTCACAAAAGTAATAAAATTTATATAAATATATAATTCAGAATATATGCATATATGGATATGTTTACTTACAAAAATAGATCTGTTCCTGATAATGCATGGGCTATCATGTTGAAGAAGACACTCATTGCTAGGTCAAAGGGAATATATGGAATCTACAGAAAAGGTAAAATTTGTCTTGTATTAAATCATATAATTTCCAGAAAAACTAATGGATCTTCTTATATGAAATTTAAGATATATTATATTTTGTGCTAATGGCTCTGAAATTCCATGTTGTGATTTCTTTGCTCGAAAATTGCCATACAGGGTCACACGTCAAATATCCTGCATATCAGATACTATGTTATGATTCAGTAGCAAAATTATAGCTATGAAGTAGCAGTGAAAATAATTTTATGGTTGGGGTTACCACAACATGTATTAAAAGTTATTATACAGAAGGAACTATATCAAAGGGTCACAGCATTAAAAAAAGTTTAGAACCACTGTGCTAAAGCAAAGGAATGTGATGAAATATTCTGAAAATGGAATAAATACTTTACCGTTTTCACATGGAACAAAAACTCTTGGTGGAAGAAGCATATGATCACACACACACATACATATATATATTGAGTAGATAGAAATAAAAATAGTATATTTGGTAATGCTGACAATATTTGAGTTCTTTTTTTTTTTTTTTTTTTAGTGTAAGGATCCTAAGTTTATTCCTTGTGTGTAGTGTGCTTAAACACACCATGCCACAACACGTGCAAACACACAACACACAAACAGTAATGTCAGAACATTTACAAAATTGGAGATCAGCTGAAGATTGTACAACAAGACAAAGTATTTTATAGAGTGCATAGATATTCTGAAATGACATTTGGTAATACGTATCAAGAATCTTGACATGAATTAGCAAAGTTCTGACAAGTATTTTCAAGCACAAAACACTGTCACAAGCACATAATTTAAAGTTAAGGTAAAAAATATCTGCTTCTGTTTCTCTGTCATGCATGTGTACAAGACAATAAACATATTTACTAGAGCATCTATAAATGGACATAAGCTTAGATCTGCCAAATTTGGAAAAGGTCAACTGATTTGGAATATATTATCCCATACATCTGGATAATGTATATACAGACAGAATATATCATTATAGACGTGTATACATACTGTCATGTTTTCCAAACATCAAACTGTCTTTAGTTAGAAAGCTCATGAATATTTTGTCTCTTTTGTTTTAAAAAGCTATAAGAAACAATGATACAAATCTAAGTATTTACTCATACCTTGAAGGCAAGGCATGTGGGACAGACTTCTAAAACACATCACCTGTGTTTTACACTGAGCGTTAAGCCAGAGAGAGGAAAGCAATAGTGATAAAAACGGCATGGTATTGGAACAGAGACAGTCAGGACATATTGAGTTCTTATACTGATTTAGATTTGTCTGGCATCAAGATTTCTATGAACTGCATACCTTGTTGTACATTTATAACTGAGAAACTAATTTGACTTCTGTGATAATAGATTATGCCCCACTTCTGAAATGAAAGAAAAAAAATTAAGATGGAGAGTGATGAGAAAGGCAAACCCTGATTTCTGGACTGTCTATGTCCATGAACACTACATACACAGACACAAATACATACACACACAGACAACATAGACACAGACACACATACCACCGCACACGCACACAAACACACACACATAGAAGGTCTATGGCCAAATCTACCATGTTTATATTAAAAAAAAAAAAAAAAACTTTGGTAGAAATTCAGTTATTGGGAGAGTCAGGTTTTTAATACCAGTTTAAATCATTGAATATTCTAAAATTTGCTCTTAGAGATATCATGGATAGATCTGTAGAGTTTATAATCCACAACCATATATGTGGTTAAATCTTCAGCATCCTTGGTCATCAGGGAAATGCAAATCAAAACAACCCCGAGATTCCACTTCACATCAGTCAGAATGGCTAAAATAAAAAACTCAGGTGATAGCAGATGCTGGCGAGGATGTGGAGAAAGAGGAACACTCCTCCATTGTTGGTGAGATTGCAAGATGGTGCAACCACTATGGAAATCAGTCTGGCGGTTCCTCAGAAAATTGGACATATCACTACTGAGGACCCAGCTATACCACTCCTGGGTATATATCCAGAAGATGCTCTAACACATAACAAGGACATATGCTCCACTATGTTCATAGAGCTTTATTTATAATAGCAGAAACTGGAAAGAACCCAGATGTCCTTCAACAGAGGAATGGATACAAAAAATGTGGTACATTTATACAATGGAATATTACTCAGCTATTAAAAACAATGAACTTGATAAATTCTTATATAAATGGATGGAACTAGAAAATATCATCCTGAGTGAAGTAACCCAATCCAAAAGAACATATATGGTATTCACTCACTGATTATTGGATTTTAGCCCAGAAGCCTGAAATACCCAAGATTCAACTCACAGACCACATAAAGCTCATGAAGAATGATGACCAAATAGGGGAGCCTTCAGTCCTTCTTAGAAGGAGTAACAAAATACTCAAGGGTGCAAATATGGAGACACAGTGTAGGACAGAAACTGAAGGAGGGGCCCGTCTACAGACCATTCCACCTGGATATCCATCTTATGTGCAGTCACCAAAGGTAGAGGTTGATGTGGATGTCAGGATGTACATGCTGACAGGAGCCTGATATAGCTGTCTCCTTAGAGGTCTGCAAGAGTCTGACATACTCAGAGGCAGATGCTCACAGCTAACCATTAAACTGAGCATGGGGTTCCCAATGGAGAAGATAGAGTGAAGGCTGAAGAGTTGAGAGGATTCGGACACCATGAGAAAGCAACAATCCCAACCAACCAGAGCCCCAGGGTCTAATCCACCAGCCTGGGAGGCTTAGGGAGGGACCCATGGCTCCAGCAATATATGCAAGGGAGCTATATATAAGGGGAGAAGAGATCCTTGGTCCCATGAAGGCTGGAGTGTGGGGGGGGTACTCGAGGGTGGGGAGTTGAGGTACAGGGGAGGGTGGGTGGGGGTACACCAACGTGGAGGCAGGAGGAGGGGGAAGGGATAGTGAGTTCCTGGGAGGGAGGGGGAAATGGGGTAAGGAGAGAACATCTGAAATGTAAAAAAAAATTTCCAATAAAAAATTTCCAATTAAAAAAAAAAAGAAATATGAGGATAAGATAATCTTGTAGGACTTCTTTCAGTTTCAGAGTTATCTCAGAATGTGGCATTTCATTCATGACTGATTGTATCATGGGCCTAAGCTATAATCACACTTGGAGGTAAGTAGGAGTATTCTTGGAGAATGCTGCATTTTGAGAACTGTTACAGTCTTAATTTTAAAAACACTCTGATTAATTTTGGTATTGATGAATACATAATTTATTTGTGACGTCCAAAAATGAAAGCTATACAACCTTAAGTGGCTTTATGATTCAGGAAGTTTAAAATGGAAGTTTATGAGGAAGCACACCACAGGGATCAGTGTTCTGAAGAGATACAAGCAGGACATGGGCAGAAAGCCATCAAATGATGTGGCACTGGAGGTCTATCAGGGTGAAAGATTATCCACCTTTTGCATTTTGATATAATTTCCTCATATTATATCTTTCTAAACATAATCTCCTCTGAGGGGAGGGTATGAACTCTTTAAATATAAAACTCAGTCCACAGATCTATAGTAAGATTGGTCCTTAAAAGGGCCATATGTTGTTGTACCCCCACCCACCCTCCCCTGTACCTCACCTCCCCACCTCGAATACCCCCCCACGATGTCCAGCCTTCATGGGACCAAGGATCTCTTCTCCCACTTATATATAGCTCCCTTGCATATATAGCTGGAGCCATGGGTCCCTCCCTAAGCACTCCCAGGCTGGTGGATTAGACCCTGGGGGCTCTGGTTGGTTGGGATTTTTGCTTTCCTCATGGTGTCGCGAATCCTCTCAACTCCTTCAGCCTTCACTCTATCTTCTCCATTGGGAACCCCATGCTCAGTTTAATGGTTAGCTGTGAGCATCTGCCTCTGAGTATGTCAGACTCTTGCAGACCTCTAAGGAGACAGCTATATCAGGCTCCTGTCAGCATGTACATCCTGCCATCCACATCAACCTCTACCTTTGGTGACTGCACATAGGATGGATATCAGGTGGAATAGTCTGTAGACGGTCCCTCCTTCAGTTTCTGTCCTGCACTGTGTCTCCATATTTGCACCCTTGAGTATTTTGAGGAGGGGGAAGGGATAGTGAGTTCCTGGGATGGAGGGGGGAAATAGGGTAAGGAGAGAACATCTGAAATGTAAAAAATTTTCCAATAAAAAATTTCCAATTAAAAAAAAAAGATAAGTAAGTCTTAAGGAAATAAAAGATGGACTACAGAGGATAACTTGGGAGTCCCTAAATAGGACATTTTACACACACACACACACACACACACACACACAACACACACACCCCTCTCAGGAAACATAGATAAAGGGACACAAAGATTATAAGAGACAGATGTCTTCTGGGTCTGACATGATCATTGCACTGATGAACTCACATTGAACAAGATCAAGCGATGGAGAAAAAGACATGTTAATCCCCACCCCTACCTGCGGAGCTTTGGCAGTTAGAAGCTGATGGATTTGGGAGACTTACTGTTCTTCAGAAGTGGCCTGTGTGCCTGTGGATGGTCTTACACCTGTGCACATTCAGACAGCACTGATTGGACTCGGTGGTCTATGAAAAGAGGACATGAAGTTGGGACAAGGGTGTGGTAAGGGGTTTAGGAGGACTTCCAGGGGAGGATGGGTTTGATGTGATCAAAATACATTGTATTCATGTGTGAAATTATCAGAGAATTAATAAAAAGAATGAACTCAGAAAAAAAAAAGGGCCATATGTTAAAAACTGTTTCCTCTGGCTACAGTGTTACTGACAGTTCCTGGGATACATAGGGGATCCAAGGCCAAGAGTCCTCAGACCTTGCACTTGAAGGACATATTAGGAGTCTAGCCCTTCCCCTTTTCTGCACTATCCAATTGATGAAAGAGATAGTCAGAGATAGAGAGATACAGACAAAGACCGAAAGAATTACCTAGCACTAGTAGTAGAAATTTCCAGAAAAATTGATTCAAAAATGAGTACAATCTTCTCTGTAAAAGAAGTTTTTTTTTGAATCAGCAAAGTGTTCAATACTCAGGAATCTAACCATGTAACTTCATTCTGACATATTCATATGTTTTAAAACTCTCAATTTTGACAGTTTTAAAAAATAAATAAATTCTGTTCTATATGTATGCTTATTATTTTGCCATCTGTAATGGTCTAAGGAGAAAGAAAGAAAGAAAGAAAGAAAGAAAGAAAGAAAGAAAGAAAGAAAGAAAGAAAGAAAGAAAGAAAGAAAGAAAGAAAGAAAGGAAGGAAGAAGGAAGGAAGAAAGAATAGAATAGAAAGAGAAAGGAGGGAGGGGAGGGAGAGAAGGAGGGAGGAAGGAAGGAAGGAAGGAAGGAAGGAAGGAAGGAAGGAAGGAAGGAAGGAAGGAAGGAAGGAAGGAAATAGAAATTTACTAGTTTAACTATATATCTCACCAGCAATAAAGGTTCCTATAAAATTATACTCTAAAGATAGCATAGTGAGGTGAACAGCAATTGGAAAGATGCTTTCTAGGAATGATTATAATCAGAATTATTTAATTTTTGTTCAGAAATACTTAATATGAGGGAAGCATTTACAATTCAAAAGCAAATGGTGCATAAAATATTTTATGGATCTAGACCTTACTATGTAATCTAACTCATGGGGAATCATTAAAGGACTAAACCGACTCAAGGTACGTATTTGTCATTTTTATGGAGACTAAAACAATTATGACAATTTTAACTAATGGCTTAATTATACACAAGTAATTGTGTATATTTCAAAGTTAAAAGAATAAAAATTGAAACTTTATGTGGAAAATGATGATCCTTTTAAGCTGCAATTTAAAAACTCTTAGATTTAGTAATGGTATATTTTTTTCTGTAATTCCTTTATTCTGATGAGGTTACAAAGGACAGTTAACTCATAACATAAATTATGTTATAGAAACTAAATATAATGTTTTTAAAACAAGTAGCATTTCTATGGAAAAGAAAATAAAAACAGCAACTGAATTGATTTGAGTCTTTAAAAAAATAGCATGTAAAATGTTTATATTCCATTCTGTATATTACTGCAATGATAAGATGAAGATATGCATATTCAGACAAAGAACTTTTACTTAATAAATGTTTTAAAATTCTAAGAACATTCTACCCATTAGAAATTTATTATCTTACTAAATTTCAAAATAATATATTTGAGATAGCTTGGAGAATAATGAAAGAAAATATATTACAAAGACACACATAATTCAAATAAGAGTGTAAGTTCATAGAATATAAAGGAAACAGTGAAGACAAAACAGAAAACCCAAGAAACTGTTGACTATGAATGTAAGGAGAAACCTCAAATGGATGTTTTGTCTGTATTGACTCATTTTCATCTCAATGAAAACAAATTACTTTGGTGGATAGTAACACAGCTCAGATTAACACAAAATGTAATTTTGACAAAACAGGCTTCAGTGTTGTATAGGGCTCCCCATCCTCTCTATTTTCTATGTACAGAATAATAAATCACATACAAATCTTAGGAGAATTTATTTTATTCTCATTAGAAAGGAATGTACCATGTTTATGTGAGAATTTCTAATGTCTTTGAGTTTTATAAGTATAAATAAAATGTTGAAATTTAAACTGGGAAATTGTTACAATTTAAAATTTTAAGATATGAATTTCTATATAATCTTATTTATGACAAATTCACTAAGAACTTTACTAGTCTCTTCCTTATACATAATTTAAACTTTGCTTTGGATTATAAACAAAGGGGAAAGAAGAAAATATAAAAGTCATTACGAACAATGAGAGTATTGGAAACAACATATACTCTGAATGTATTGGACTACAGAATGTCTCAAACTTGGGAAAACCATCAGTGTCAAATATAGAATAATGGGATGCTTCAAGTCAATCATTTAGGGATTAACTGTGGAAGCCTAAAACAAAACAAAGTTATACCTGATAAAATTGCAGGAAATAATTGAAACAAGAATAAATAACAAGTATTTGGTAAATCACTATAAAGCATTGTCACTCATGCAAATAAACTGGTGGAAATATTTACTTAGGTAGAGGAAACAGCAGTCATAATAAGGATGAAATGGCAGGACTGCCATTGTAATAAAGGATATTTATATAGCAATATAACTATCAGCTATCTATCATCTATGTTTTTATTAGTGCATCTGTTTATTAATGCATCATGTCCTTCAACCTGTTTTTATTTACAGCTATTCCCTCTATACTAAACTTTTACTACTACTACTACTACTGTTATTGTCAATAATAATAATAGCAATGATTATCTATGTAGAGAACTGCATATCAAAAATGAAAGACATGCATAGTTCCTTTCAAATCCTTTTACCTGTAGAAAAAATAAGCACAGTT
Organism: Mastomys natalensis; assembly: GCA_021653895.1. NCBI lineage: Eukaryota > Metazoa > Chordata > Mammalia > Rodentia > Muridae > Mastomys > Mastomys natalensis. Next base: position 277,245 of record JAJTUV010002116.1, on the reverse strand, counting down.
CCATGTATTTACAAATATCTAACTGTATAAGTATAATGCCTAGATGAGTTTTCAATATGAATTTGTTTACAGTTTCATGTCAACTGACCCATACCAACAGGTACTTGGAGGTATGGGTACTGGAGCTGAAAAAAATAAAGAAGACAGAAAGGTAGGATCAGGAATTTTATATGAGTTGATAAATTTTGTCAACACGTTTATTACGAAGAGTATCTTTTATACAATTTTCAGAAAAAAGTGAATGACATCAAGAGGAAGCTAATAAATTAATGTTACACAAGGAGAACACAGGATATTTAAATGCGTGGGAGACCAAATACATAGAAGCCATGGAAGTGAAAACTAGTCCTTAGCTGGGATATCCCAAACTGCAGCTTCCAAAGGCCCTGACCCCGGGTCATTATATGTTGCCAAAAAAGTTCTGGTTTCACACATGGAGATATATTACTTCTGCATAGATCAGGACTCTACAAAACCCAAGAATGTCCTTCCCCACAACAATCAACCTCTCTTGAATGACTAATTTTTCAATTAATGTTATTGTACAGTAACATTTCAGAGGAGTGGGTGATACATTTTCATATATAAAGAAGTAACATAACTATTAAAGTGATGACAGTATTTGCTTTGTTGTGTTTATTCTTCACTTGAAGTAAATAAAAAGAAGAAATTTATGCAAACTTTGAAAGAGGTGGACAAACTAGAGAAATTATACTGGCCTATCACCTTACTTAGATTCATACTAAAGACAATAGTGAAAGCATTATAAATCCCAAAGGAAGAAAAATATCTAATAATGGTTATGTGGATTGGAAGGAAGATATGTTTTTGTCTGGCTTAAATTGTATGAAATTTTGGTATTTTATCCTTAAAGATTTACCACCGTTCTATATAATTTGCCATTCCCTCTTTCAGCTTCCAACACTATTTTACTGAAAATCCTTCCTAAACTTAAGATGTCCACAGTAATCCCCCTAATTCCCTATATACTTGAGACAACTCTATAAAGAGATTCTCCTTTAAGCCTGGTTGTTTAATGGATATCTTGCCACCCTCAGAGTCACAAAGAACAGAAACAAGGGGTGAATGTTTCAGCATTCAAAAGAAAGTGTAGCAATCTACATTTTAATTTCACTTGCTTTGCTTTGGCTATGATCTGTGCTCCCTAGAGATTCATATGTTGGGCATTTGGTCCCCATGAATAGATATTTTTGTTTGGAAGACTTAACTGATGAATTTTAGTGGACAATCCAAAGATAATGCAAGCCACTGGATTCTAGAGTAAGTATTAATTCTTAGGAGTGAGTTCTCATGAGAGAACAAATCCAACCTCTACCTCAAATCTGCATTTCCTGTATAGCCATCTGTACTCTTTTGCAAAAATCACTATCAACATGATGTCATAACCAACAGTGTTGTCACCAGATGCCAATGCCCTAGGATCATCAGCTTTTGGGTCATTAGCTTGCAAAGCTTCCAGTAAATAATTCCTATTTCTTTAAAAAAGTAATCTTTCAGATATATTTCATTTCATCATAACAAATGTATTAATGTGGTATTTAAATCTTACAAAGCTAGTTTCTCTTAAACTGCTGGTAATATCTTATTTTAATATTAAATACAAAGACCATGTTTTTATTAACCTTTATTATATAGATGCTTATAGTTTAATGCTATTGGGTAGTGGGGTAACACACTCATAGAAGCAGGGAAAAGGGAATAGGATAGTGGGATTCAGGGGGTGAAGCTGGGAAAGGGGATGATACTTGAAATGTAAATAAAGAAAATATGTAATAAAAATATAAAATCAAAAAATTAAAGGCCTATTGTATGCAATATTAAAGTAATATATAAAACAGAAAAAAGCAAAATAAATGAAAAGCATAAACATATTGCTGCATTTACTTTGAGCAACAATAGTAAGGAGTGGTGAAGAAATTAACACAGCTGATGTTGCCAGAGAATTCCAGCAATTTCTGAAATTTCTACTCAGAGATGCAGCATCTCTCAGGGCTCCCTCTGAGTCTTGTGTAATTTTCTCTGTGACCTTCACCTTGACCAACTTACTTGATTTTTCTTGTTTCACAGTTTTTCTTTTCAATAAATTAAAAAGAAAAGAATAAATGGAAAAGGGATTACTAAGCCTTATCACTCTATAACGTTATGAAGGGTATTAAGACATACAGTTAGAGTGCTTCATGCTTCATACAGAAAAATCTTCCTGTAAAGACTTATATGATTTTTTTGTTATTGGTAGAATTTTCTCATTGTCATTGTGTGACTTTTTTTGACTCTCGTGAGCTTAGATCTCTGTGATTGGCAATTTGCTTGGTACATAGGTGAATTTTGGACTCGTTATACTTCCTATTTGTAAGTCAATACAAGTAAATGTGACCTTTAGCACTTTAGAGATAGAAAAGAGACAGCCTTAATATTAACTCATTCTGTCACTTACATAGTATTTGCTCTAGCTAGAAAAATATTTCTTCTATTTCAGTGATTTTAAACATGTGGAAAATAAAGGACATTAAGCATTACAAAAAATAAATGCATTTCTGATTAAACCTTAATTCTACTAAATTCTATTTGATATTGTATGCTTCTAAAGGGAGACTTTTGGTAAAGATTAGGTTGAATATGTAAAATTAATTTGCCTTTGCACACACAAGTTTGAGAAATGTGTCCTCACTATCAGGGTCTTCTAATAAAACTCTTATCACATTGGGAAATAATGAACAATAACATTTAGAACTTACCTACTTAAAAGACCATCAAAAATGGAACAGTGATGTCTTTGGAAATCATATATAAGGTAAAAGATAAGTATTTACTTTTGTTATGCTCAATATATTCTTTTTTCTAATATTTACTGATTAGATACATCAAAAGGAATATTTAGTTGTATTTTATGTAACACATATACATAATTTAATAACTAATTTGGACAGCATTAAAAATAAGCCTTATATATAGCTGCCTACCATGTGCAGGAATCTAGATTCTATTCACAGCATGAAAAAAAAAGAAAAATATGATGAGAACTATGCTTTATGCTAATGTCCACAAGTAATAATAAATAGAAGTTTAAAAATATAACAAAATCTCATAGTTAAATAAGAAGATAGTTTTGGAAGATATTTAAAGATATAAAAGAAACAAATAATTATGTGTTGAACATGATTATATTAAAGCCTGTTGTGCATAGTCAAACTTAATGGTTAGTGAAAATCTAAAGGTTAGTTCTCATTCTTTCTATATTATAATTAGAAAACTATGGCCAAAAGTAATATCTTATTTTCCTAAGATCTTAAAGTAAAAGTTAAGCTAAGATTTAAAAATTGAATATGCTGTTTTAGAATGGCTTTTTCCACAGATGTGTCATCCATAAAAAAAAAATGTTTTTGTCTGTACAATCTCCTCTTATAAAAATTAAGATAATTGTGAACTTCATAATGAGCTGAAAAATAACTGTCGCTGACGATTGAATTCTGTGACCCAGTCATTCTGCCATAGTGTGATGTGGGTATGCTTTGCTTTCCCCACCATCATCCTTAAACAGCTATCCATGTTCATAAGCTGAATAGAAGACATTACTTGTATTCACCACTCTAGGAAAATTCATCATACTGTGCTCTAATTCTAGTTGATTATCACAACATAAATATATTTTTGCCACGTTTACCTTAAAACTTTTTAATTCTTACTTTATATATGCATAATATATATGTTTATCTTCTTATGATATACTTTAAAATAATTAAATCTATGTATTTAAAAATAAATATGAATGTGTGTGTGTGTTTGAAAAGCAAAGGAGATGAATTTGAATGAGACTGAGGAGGAAATAAGGGATAGTTTGGAAGGACAAAGGGATAGTGGGAAGTGATGTAATTATAATATCAAAAATAAATGAAATAAAAATAATTTTTCAAATACAAGGGAAATTGATTACTTTCACAAAAAATAACTCAGATCTACTCTAAGACAACCATGTGACTAAATTTATTTATATACAGAAAATCAACTCTGTAGATCGTCTTACTGAGCAAAAGTTAGTGGTAGCATTTAGGAGTCTTAAAGGAACTGGATGTGCGAAAATGAGTGACATTTTATTCCATTTTGCTTTATTTACCCTCTGAGTACAAGGAAGTTGTCAAGGAGGGCAGTTTGCCCTTGCAGAATGAGTTAAGCAATTTCAAAGTGTTTCCCATGTAAGATTTCAACTCTGCTGTTACATGGTGGGCTTTCTCCTCATAATAATGGGTGCTGTTGTCCTTTAAAGGTCACTGCTTTATCATCATTTATCAATGTATGAAGCTTAGCCACATGTGAATGAATGTTCTGATTTCTTCACACATCTTTCTCACAAGCAACCTACTCACCAAAAAAACCAGCCTGCTTTACTATCGCCATAATAAGTAACATTACCAAAAACAACATTAGAAGGCAAGGACTTAATTGTTTTAAGATTACAGTCCATCTTTATAGAAAGCTGGAACAGAAGCCCAAGGCAAGAACCTGAAGGTAATGTTTGAAGCAGAGATTGTGGAGGAAAAATAATACTTCTTTGCTATTCATGGTTCCTTAAGCATATATTTTAAAAATAAAAATAAAAATATAACAATATAATTTTCCATACCTTTCCTTCTCTCCTACACTACTCCTGAATTCTCCCTTCCCAAAGAGTGATCCTCCTCTTCTTTAATGTTTGTTGTTACATGTGTATGTGTGTGTGTGTGTGTGTGTATGTGTGCTCACGTGAATGCTCATAAATATATGATTACCCCTGCTGACTACTATTTTATGAAACTCAAGACCAGCTCCCCAAACACAATACTGCCCACAGTTGGCTGTTCCTTCCCACAACAAACATAAATTAAGAAAATGTCCCGTATACCGATTATAGGCCTGTGTAAAGAGGTATTTTCTTATTTGAGATATTACTCTAGGTTGTGTCAAGTTAACAAAAAACAATCAAGCAAATAAATAAACAAAAAGCAACAAAGAATAAAAACAAAAGCCAGCAAACAGAAAACTAGTCAGCATGCTAGCAAAAGATTTATTTAAACTAGGATTCCTTGCACCATACAACCAAGGTTGAAGTACTTTATGACTTACTTAAGGCATCAATACAAAGACACTTAAGAGGCAGACAAGACTTAAAAGAGCAAGAGCGAGAGAGGGAGAGGGAGAGGGAGAAGGAGATGAGGGAGGGGGGGTAGGGAGGGAGAGAGGGAGGGAGGGAAGAAGGGAGGAAGGGAGGGGAAGGGGAGGGAATAGGACAGATTGCCAAAGTTAGTATGAGGCCAAGAATTCAGCCAGAAGCTTAGAGAAACCAGTTTGAATCAGCCAGTTTGGAGAGGAGTTGGAGCCAGCACAGCCGAGTTGAACCAGCCAGGCAGAGTTCACGAAGAACTAGAAAGGGTGAGCTTATTCAACAGTAAGCCTCTGGAATGACAGACAGATCTGGCAAACAAAAGTTATTTTTATAATTGATAGATATAAGAATAACATAATCTTTCAATCACCAAGGAGCAACATGTAGGGCATATTTCTGCCTTTGCTAAATCATTTGCCAAATGGATAATACCAAAAATGGCATAGATTAATGATCAGGAAATGTTCATTTTAACATACTCCTCAATTTCCTTCTTATTGTTATCAGTTTATAAATCTATTTTCTCATACTAATTAGCCAAGTGTCTGTGCAACAAGACCTCAAGGCAAAATTAAACTGTCTTTGCAATTCTCACCATTTAGAAAAAAAAATATATAAGAAATTACTCCTGGGAATCTTGATATATAACACATTACTCCAGGAAGAGCCTGCTAAGAAAATGTTGTTGTACCATGGAATGCTGGACAATCCTAGTTCTGTAGGCTTCAAGGACCTTTTGCTTTTAACCATGTGACAATGTTATATTTATCCCTAAACATATGAAATCCCAAAGTATTCTAAAGAGGACAAGGTGTGAGGCCATTTGGCTCTTCTGAGACAATATATAAAAGTTACAGTGAGTAAAAGAAAAGATAAATTTCTAATTCTTGACTATTTTATGAGCTTGTTCAAAGCTTCTGTTTTGTAAAAGAAAATCACAAATCAGTAAAGACAACATTCCACATTGTGTACTCCTCATCCATAAAGCCAAGAAACAATGAATACCTACAGTATTAAGTTTGAACCACAAATAAGAGGATCATGTCATCAAAGCACATGAGGTTTGGGATAGTAAGCCTCACAGATCTCGACCATATGGGAACAATTTATATTTTCTTCTTTTGTTTCTCTTGTCTCTTGATTTGACAGTAAAAGCAGACATCACTGTAGATTGAACCTTGAGCCATATACCAGCTAGGAAGCACTAAACCACTGAGCTATCTTCTCATTCCTCTGAACATGTGTTATCTACTCTCTTAGAAAGATGTGTGGGATGTCTGGTTTATAGCACTTTTTGGTTAGCAATTGTATCAGCAGTTCTTCTGAAGATATCTCATCTCTTTCTTGTTTCTGTTCTAAACTCTGTATCAGCTAATATATATATATATATATAAGCTCCTGTTATGTCAAGAGACTTGTTTCTCCATATCTTGTCACTGAAATTATGGAAAAGTTTTGTTTTGTTTCCACAGTTGCTTTATAAATATTATAATAAATTCTGCTATAATAAAGGAATGAAGTATAACACTTAGCTTGCTTAGTAAACAAAATAAAATATCGTAATAATAAAATATCGGTAACATAAATTTATTTACCACAGATATGGTGACTTGTGAATCCAAGATAAGTGTGTCAACAGATTCAAGGCCAATAAGAACTTTTCTTTTATTGTCAAAAAAACCTTTTCTGTTCTTTCCTAGAGGAACAAGGTAGCTAGCTCTCTACAATCTGTTTACTAAAGAACCTTTATTCTAAGTGTAATCTGATACTCACTAATAGTACATCTAGGATTTAGCACATGAATTTAAGCAAGACAGAAAAATATCATCACAAAGTCTTTAAAAAAAAAAAGATTCGTGAGCTTTACTTTTCCTTATTTATTGTCCCAAATTGAAAGTTTTTAAAAAATCAAACTTTTGCCAGAAAATCCATTATGATTGTACTTTTAAATACCTTCTTTTTCTCTTTGTTTAATCAAAAATGTTCAAACTTTGAGATATGTAGGACTTACCAGAACTCATGATGAGATTAATGGACAGAGACAGGAGTGTCACCTCAGTATTCTAAGTGTGCCATCTTTCCCTTCAGTAAATCATAACAGTGAACACTAATACAGTACAAAACATTTCTCTCCCTTAATATATTGACTTAAAATAATGTTTTTCATCTCCATGTGAATATATATATGTATATATATACCAAAATATTCTAAGACAATTCCTTTCATATGCATATAAAAGTCTCCTGTTAACAAAACAGTAAATTGCATTTTCTATTTCTTCTCCTATTTTAAAACTTTCTTTGTTATGATTATTGCTATCTCTCTGTTCTTTAACATTGACTGCTATACTTGACTGACTCTTTTATTGCAGTTGTATTAACTGCATTTATTTTTAACTTTTTTTTTAAAACATAAGAAGGAAAAATATGATTGTCTTCTTCTCGATCAGTTCATCAGAATGCCTACACACACAAAAATGTCTTTGAGGAGACTATTTCTACAGATTTCCCCTAACTTTAATGTCAAATAGAGCAAAATGAAGGTTTTTTTTTTTTTTTCAGTAAAGCGTGCTTTTTGTATACTTTAAAAATCCATTTTAGCTCTCACCTTTAAGGGGAAGAAATGTCTTTATGTTCCAATAGAATTGGCCTGTCTTCATTTATTCATCATTAGACTCAGTGCTGGAAGGAAATCCTTTGTGATTTATTCATTTTGAAATCATCTTTTATTAATTAAGGTGGAAGTACATTTACAACAATCACTGGTAAATGATGTGAAAAAATATTTGGCCTGCTCTACTTGATTGTGATGCATTTGTTTAAGACTTTTCATAGACTCAAATTAACATCTAGAAACTGCAATTGGTATATAATGATTAGTTGTGTCAGTGTAAAAGAATAAGGCTATGTCATTCTGGGGTACTGGCCAACTAGTCACTTTTTTTTTTCTTTTTTGGGTTTTCCGAGACAGCTTTTCTCTGTGTAGCCCTGACTGTCCGGGAACTGACTCTGTAGACCAGGCTGGCCTTGAACTCAGAAATCAGCCTGCTTCTGCCTCCCAAGTGCTGGGATTAAGTCACTTTTAACATAATTTCTGAGTTGTTATTTGCTGTATGTTTGACTTTGTAGGGGAAAAGCATAATGCTGTCATGATGTCATGCAAAAGAGCCTGGATAACTTAAAGAATTACTACTCAATATATTACTGTTTCCAGATACCCAGTGTGTTTATTTATTGACAGGAGTCCAACTTCATTAATTTCTGTTTTTATTCTTTACAACAAAATTAATTTTCTTTTGGCATTCTCATAAAAAGGGAACAATTAACCTACCTGGTTTCAGCCTTTTACCACAGAAGCATGCAACTCCTCAGTAGAAGGAGCCATGAGTAAGAAGTCACAAGCTAGAGCCTTCAGTGATTGTTTAACCTTTTCCCAGGAAGCAACTAATATATTAATATTTCTGTTCAGTTAGTATAGTGAATGCTATAAAGGGAATGTACTTATTCATTAAACCATATATAATTAAGGAAAATATGCCTGAGTATTTAGGCATTTATATGCATTTCTATATTGAGGGTATCTATTTTTTAAAATGAGTGTTTTATGGATCAGAAAGAAATAGGTTTGTTATTTTATTCATTTTCAGTGTTTTGATCACTTGAATGGGAACAGAATAATTTATTTGGAATGTTAAGGTCAAACTATGGTTTCACTCATGAAATTCTGCTGCTTGATTCTCTATTGGCTCATCTCTTGTCATCTGAAGTAGCCTATTAGTTCAGAGAAGAAATTATCTTAATCTGAGAATTATGACAAAAAGTTGAACATGTTTTACAAGCTTGTCAAGAAACTTGTGTAAGGCTTTAAATAAAAAGTTAACTTAAAATAATAACAAAATAAAAATGCTGTATAGCAATATACTATTATAAGCTTATGTGTATATACTTTTTCTCAAAATATTTAAATTCTCCATTGCACTAGAGAAGTATTTTTGTACCACAGTTGACTAAACCATAGTAATCATTAAACTGAGGATTAGAATGGACAAATATATACCACACTAAACTTACTCATGATTTCTATAAAATTTATATTCAATCTTTTATAGATAAAATCTCACAGAAGCAAGAAGCTACTGAAATTGTTTAATCATTGGTCATACTGATTAATTTTGTATTCTCCTTCTTCATGTTCTTTAAATTCCTCAAGAATTTAAAAGATACCTTTGAAAATACATGAGTCTCCTGAAAATAATTTATAGGAGATGTAAAATACTCTTCCACATCAAATTTGCATTTATGATTTATGTTAATAATTTTTTAAATATTTGTGATTCGTATTTGCAGTTTTGTGTCATATAAAAGATAAAATGATAACATGGAATGCATTTTCTTGACCTTGTTGTATGTTTCCCAGCTGAATTCAGAGTAATTTCCCAATAGTCTATATACCTTCCTATGTCAAGCTGTTGGGTATTAATACATGTGATTTTTTTTCTCCTAACACCATTTTGTTTCATGGAGAGATAAGTACAGAGCTTTTCTCACTTAAAAAAATATAAATTGGCCACAATCTGAGTTCAGGAAATCACTTTGCAACTTTCTCTGTTCTTTTTCTTTTCATTTTTTTTTTTTTGAAGCTTCAGGTTTTATACTCTATTGCTTTTATAGCAAAATGTTCCTTAGGCAAGGCTTTTAGAAATAAAGATCCGTTTGGCAATTAAGGGGATGATTTCATTCAAGCTATTGCTATAAGGAGAATGTTCATTAGAAAGAACAGTCCAAGAAGGAAGTGGAGCTTGGAGTTTTACAGAGACAAATGGAAAGCAAAAGTATAGTCAGTCAGCATTATATAGAGACAAAAGAATGTGGAGATAAGATGTTGTTGGTTAATTCTTAGCAAGAGCAGAGGGAATTTTCATTAGAAAATTTTCATTTTTCAAAACGTTGTGAAATTTTATAACCATCTGTGTCTGAAGTTAACCTTCATTCTTGTCACGCTCATGTTTGTTCAAAGTAAACACCATTATGAAAGCTACAAATAGTCAAAATACAGAGTTCTAGTCCACACTCTCAACTGATACATCTACAACACAATTCCAACACCTAAGGGTAAAGAATAATTGTGAAAGTCAGATGGAAGATTGTAATAGCCAAAGGAACAGGAAGTTTGCTGTAGAAGGTATCACTTAGAAATATCAAAGAAGCTATACCCCTTGATGTCTCAACAACATGGCTGCCTAAACATAAGCTGATCTGGGACAATACCAATAGATATGCTAATATAGAAGGGAAAAAATAAAAACTCATGAAACCTCAACTCTAAACAAAGAACTATAGGCAACACAACGACAACAGGACAGCTTTACCAAGGAAGAACATACCATACCAGCTATCCAATACCAAGTTGTTGTCATTGCTGAAAAGATACATGTAAAATAACATTTAGACTGAGCAGTACACATGCACACACACACACACACACACACACACACACACACACACACATACATATATGGCATGGCTTTTAGAAATAAAGATCCACTTGGCAATTTAGGGGATGATTTTATTCAAGCTATTGAATGCTCACTTTTTTTCAGCAGAGACTAGATAAAAAAGAGATCATTCAATTTAGACCTAATATTGAATAGTATTTTTTAAAATGGGAACAAGCTCATAAACAACATCTCCAAGAAATAATAATACTTTTTATTGGATAATTTATTTATTTACATTTTAAATGTTATTCCCTTTCCCAGTTTCCCATCCAGAAACTCCCTCCCATCGGTTCTATGAGGGTTCTCCCCCATCCACACACCCACCTTCTCCCACCTCCTGCCCTGGCATCCTCCTATACTGGAGCATTGATCCTTCACAGGACCAAAGGCCTCTTCTTCCATTGATGCCCGACAAGGACATCCTCTGCTACACGTGCAGCTGGAGCCATGGGTCCCTCATGTGTACTATTTGGCTGGTGGTTTAGTCCCTGGGAGCTCTGGAAGGTGGGGTGTCTGGTTGGTTGATATTGTTGTTCCTCCTATGGGTTGCAAACTCTTTCAGCTCCTTCAGTCCTTTCTCTAACTCCTCCATTAGGGACCGTGTGCTCAGTCCAATGACTAGATTCGAGCATCTACCTTCATATTGTCAGGCTCTGGCACAGGCTCTCAGGAGACAGTTATATCTGGCTCCTGTCAGCAAGTACTTCTTGGCATCTGTAATAGTGTATGGGTTTGTGGTCTGGATATGGGATGGATCCCCAGGTAGGACAGTCTCTGGATGGCCTTTCCTTCAGTCTCTGCTTTTCCTTTGTCTCTGTATTTCCTCCCATGAGTATCACATCCCTACCCACAGAACCAAGGATTCCCTCAGAAGAGCTGTGCAAAAAGATCCTAAGAGCAAGATTGTAGATGTCTAAAAGCAAACATTTTGATCTGCATTTTGATAAACATTTTGATTATTTGGAAAGTTCAATGCCCACTCCCAGTGAAATGCTTCCTCTACCAAGGCAATACATCTTAATCCTTCCAATTATTCAAAACTATGAACATATTGGAGCTGTTCTCATCCAAACTATTAAGATGCCCCTACTGGATACCACAGGCTTTCAAACAAACACATTTATTCTTTTGACTGCTTACTGAGAGAGAAGAAAACCTCGAAGGAAAAAAAAAACCGACTATTCTTTGTTATGGAATAGTGCTTTGAAATTGGTGTATTAGCAGATGAAGAATTTAAATGATGCCTTGTAGGCCATCTTTGACAATGGCTTTGCAGAAGAGTTTCAGAAAGTCAGTAGGAGTTAAAGGTTTGTCACTTCAGGAAGTCAACCCAAGAGACTTTTAAAGAAATTTTATCTGTATTAATTATAAATTTGAACACATTTTGCTCCTCAAAAAAATCTTAAATTTTACAAACCTCTCTCTATCAGTGGCCTTGTATACCCAGCTTTAATCTTGGTACTATTTTTATTGAAGTCTGGGGTAGTGTTCTCAAAATGAATTTATATATAATACATTTATTAGAGCCAATGCTATTTCTTAACCATTTCTGGTTATGGTGTCTATATAAAATCCATTCTAAAATATGATATTTCAGTTTAAATTTGATAATAGAAAGTTGGAAGTAATCATATGCTGTTAGTAAGAAAAATATTACTTAATAAGCCCATGAAATAACTTTATTGCTATAAAAAATATTTAACATGCACTTAAAATCCTGTAGTAATCATCCAGAAAGAATAAAATATAGCTATTATACATATAATTTCATTTTGTGAAAAGTTCTATCATATACATATAGGTTTATTGCATTTTAATTAATTTTGTTTTATGTAAGTCCAACGTTAGCAATCAAGCAAAGCCAATGTTTCTGCCTTTATAACAGTGAAAATTCCAACTCCATACATTATCAATATGCTTTAGTTTTTGGATGTTTTGCCAGATTTACTGAACTCTTTTGTGTGAGATATAGGAGATTGTCTATATAAATGGTGATAGGAGCATATGTCAGGAAGTGTATATGTTCATACTAGTGTGTAGTGGACAGAAGCTGATGTTATATGTCTTTGGCAATTGATTTCCAAGAAACTTTACTTGTAATAGGGTATTTAACTGAGCTTGAAGGTCAGGAATGTATCTAGATTTGTAGTTTTGTGACATCCAGAGAGTGGCCTTGCTTCTGTTCTTACAGCAAGAGATTAGAGATGCATCCCTCCAAGTTTGGCATTTACATAGATACTGTGGATTGGTACTGAGTTCTTATGCTTATGAGGCTAATAATTTATTAACTGAACCATTTTCCATTTGCCTCCCCCTTTCTTTTATATAAGACTTTTTTTTTTCTAATTCTTTATTGCTGTATGACCCATCAACATTTTTAAGGACATGTTCCATTCTATTTATGTCTCATCTCAATCCTATTGTGACTTTCTCTTAACAAATTCCACTAATAAAAACTCCTCTCAAATATATTTTTCATTTTGTAGTTGCAGATGGACATTCACTTTTGAGTTCTATTTTTTTTTTAAATCAATGCAAATGAGATTATGTGTTATCAAGGAACAACCCCTATTTTAAAATTTGAGGTTTTGTGAGCTAATTAAACAAAGACATAAAAATTCCATTCTTTTGCTTAGATAGTTTTACCCATGAGACCAGAATCTTTTATTAAAAATAGGCTGATTTATAATCCCAGAGAAAGCTTTGATTTAAGAACACACTTAAAAATCCTCTTTGAAGATTTTCACAATATGTTCATTTCTATGATGTTTCATGGATTAGGATTAAAAAGTAAGATTATGATTCCATTATGCATAAGGATACTCATCATCCAGAGGACTCCATGACTTGGTTAAGCTCCACATGTGGTCTCACATAAATTTTTAATCAAGATAAGCCTAAGGCACAGTGAGAAAATGGAAACACAGGTAAGCATTGCAGACCAAATGATTTCCCAAAGGGTTCCAGGTTTCCTTGTACAATTACATGGTAAGTGCTTCATATCTAATTTATGTATGAATAAGATATGTGCAATGATTATTTTGTTTATTATATGTTGTTGCTAAATTTCCAGTGGTATCTTTGCATGTCCCATTCTTCATAGGTCCAAGTCAGAGAGTATGATTATTTACATAAGAGCAGCTATCCAATGACATCAAAATATATGCATTCCTAAGTAGTTACTAAAAAATTCTAACTGCAAAGACTGGAGTTATGAGCCTTAAACTGGAAATTACAGATTATCACCTACATTATTATTTTTATCTTGGCCTGTTGTTAACACAGCATTGCATATATTTCAAGAGATAAACACACAACTGTTATGTACAGTTTACTAAAGAAATAACCTTACACAAATTTGTACCAGGGTGTCAAGAAGATATAATTTTTTTATGATAGAAAAATTTGAATACATTAATTAGGCAAAAAAGGATGAGAAAGTTAAGAAGATACAAAACGGAGACTGGATTATAAATATAACAGAATAACACAAAACACCCAAAATGAATGCTAGGCAGAGAAAACAGATACTACAAATGTGAGGGACCTACCTCCTATCAAACAAGCAAGATCTTCTAAGTGGATTATACATATCAATACAAGATATAGTAAACATTTGAACTGAAAGGTGAATGATCAAGTTTTGAGATCACCAGAATTCAAACACTGTATCTAGGCAAATAAGGGCTATGTGCCATACCTTACACAAAGAGTAGGATAAAAGAATCAAGAATAGAATGTGCCCATTCATCAGAACAGCAAGTAAAGTCTGCATAATAAGAAATACAATGAGCTTTCATAATAGCACTAAAAAGAGAAATAGGCTTGGAACAATTTTATGTTCAAAGAAAAACATTTAGGGCCAATGATAATATCACAGGTGTGCACTTTGATAAGGCAAGGCCATGTAAAAACTGTTGCTATGAACTTTTAATGAGTAGATTATAATGAAACAGTGCTTTGAACTTAACATCCTTCTTCTGTAACTCCCATTTTATATAACGTTTGATCTCTGAAGTGATTTTCTAAAGATCGTTTTGTCTAAAAGGTATAAAAAGACCAGAGAAAAAAAATAAAGTTGTTGGCTTGGGGAGCTTTTACCCACCCACCCATCTATCAATCCTAATGTATATATCTGCTTGTCTATATTTTTGTATGTAGGTATATGTGTACGTATGTGTGTAAGCATGCATGAATACTTATGGAGTTGATTGTGACAGACGTCGGGCCCAGCCAGTGTGTGAGTGTGAATGTTCGAATGTATATGTGTCTGTACATATTTGCCTGTATAAAGAATCTTAATTCTTTTCCTTTCTTCTCCCTTTGATTCATAATGTGTTAACCAGATTAACCAGAGAGGCTTCTGGCTGATTCAACAGAAAGGAGCAC
The DNA here is from genome assembly GCA_021653895.1 of Mastomys natalensis. Classification (NCBI taxonomy): domain Eukaryota; kingdom Metazoa; phylum Chordata; class Mammalia; order Rodentia; family Muridae; genus Mastomys; species Mastomys natalensis. The sequence goes on along the minus strand of JAJTUV010002116.1, from coordinate 262,200 downwards.
CAGGAATAAATATTTTAACTTAATCTCCTGCTGTTTTAGCAAGAGATGCTAAACACTTTCTAGCCTCAGAGAAACTCTGACAGGCAGGTCAGCTACCACAACAAACTGAATTAGATTTAAGACAAGTAAATAATTTTTTCAGTGTTTCTTTTTTAATCATTTATTTATTAATTTATTTACTTTTTTGTTATTTTACTTTTTTGGTTTATATTTTTAATATTTTATTGGATATTTTATTTATTTGTAATACAGATGTCACCCCCTTTCCCCATTTCCCTCCCTAGAACACCCTACCCATCCCCCCCTCCTCCTTTATGCTTTTCTACCATTTTGATTACAGGCATGTATTAAGGTCAGTTCTAGGTTGAAGGTCTAGCAATAAAATAGATGCAACTAGTCGAGGAACAAGCAATACAATAAACACAAATAGTCAAAGAAAAAGCAAGGCATTAAACCCAATTAAGTGAACACTCCCATTATCATTGTTTCTCAGGGCTTATTAGGATAACCAAAGTATCTGAGTCTACTTCCCTGTCCTAGCCCAAGGTCATTCTCATGTCTGAAGCTGACTTCTTTGTTATAGCCTAAAATTTAGATTCCTGCCTGAAATTACTTCTCTGTTCTAACCTAATATTTAGGTTCCTGCCTAAGATTACTTCTTTGTTCTAGCCTAAGATTTAGATTCCTAACTGAAATAACTTCTTTGTTCTAGCCTAATGTCCAACTCCTGCCTGAAGCCTACTTCCTTGTTCTTGGCCAATATCATATTCCTGCCAAGCAGCCCATTTTCTTGTCCTTGACCCATGTCAGATTCTTGCCAATCAGCCCCAAAGGCTCTCTGACTCTCCCCTTTTTTATTTCATTAACAAGACTGAGCTGGTGTTAGGTCATTCTGACAAGAATACCTTCCTTACCTATCATGGAATATGCATAATCAAAAGCAATACATTTCTGTCTTAGGTTGGGAAGGCTCTGTGCAGAATCTTACTCGTCCTTGACTTGCCAGCCTGTTAATTAGTAACTCTGTCTGAGGGTCCAATTTCAAGTTTAAGCCATGTAACTGGCTGCTAACATGTTGTATTATTGAAGAAAAGCTTTAACACAATGGCAGGAATAAAAGTATTCCCAGGACAAAAAGGGCTAGCATGACCAAGCTATATATGTCATTTTTGAAGCTTGGCCAAAATAGAAATACTGACCTCAGGCCATGGGAAATTTTATCGATAGTATCTACCACATCATTGCTCAGCAGAGAAGCATTCTTAAAATTCAAAATCTCCCTATGTATTGATAAAACATCCTGAGAGGTGTTAGAATTATGCCAAATACACTGCATGTATCATTACACTTCTTCCTAATTATAATGATTACCACTGTAAATTGTAGAACTAACATGAATCCAATGGTATTTGGCATGACACTCAAGATGGCTCCTTACCCTTAAATTCTGAACCTCCTTCCAGAAATTTGAATAGGATAAAGAGCATCAGTATGATCTTCTAAATGCCTATCTAAATCCTCTAGTTTATTCAACACATTAGTAACATTTTGTTCTAAATTATTAACAAAAGTAGTTGTCTTAAATTCTTGTGTCACAGCAACTCCAGAAGCAGTGGTGCTAGCAATTAATGTAATTAAAGCTGTTATGTCAGCAATAATCAAGCCCACTACCCTCTTGCTTCTGCTTAAAGCCTGACTCATTTATTCCTGTGCTTGCAAGCTATTTTTAGAATACCAAGGTTCTGTGATACTCAGGGCACTAAAACAAAATCTGGTTGATAGACCTCCAAACTGACATGTAGGATTTCAAAACACAAACACAATTAGAAGGTATAGAATTAATGCAACTTACATTAAATACTGTAGAAGAAACAAAAGTAGTTTTAACTTGACAATTAAAAGAGCCTTAACACATGTGCTAACATCTGTTTGAAATCCAGATCCTGCCCCAACTTTACCTCTTGCTAATATAACATCATAGAGATCTGCAGCTAATTTCCATATATGTCTCTGAAAATGTTCAGAACCAGACTTCTAAATGGAGAGTGTTATTTCCAATATTGGATTGATTTCTAGACCAGTCCATGACTGAATCTGAATAACTGATCACATTTAATAACAATTCTCGAGGCATTATAACTTCTTCTTTTGCTTCTCTGTTCTACAAGGCAGCTTGTCCATCAGGGGTATAGGTAAGCAATGATGAGTTGGGAACTTATGTCCAATACAGCTTCCCAGTCACCATTGTCAGGGCATTCAGCAAGCTCATAGGTCAGCATCATTCTTTGTCCTGGCATCAGCATGTCTCACCCATCACTCTGGCGGCCACCATGCTTCTTCAGCATCCTGCAGAAAAACCACAAACATGTCCTCTTCCCCATATTTAATACCTGATGGAGATCATGCCTTATGCCCGTAAGTGCACCTATGCTTAAGTATGATTAGTTGTAGAGTGCCATAGACACTCAGCAGAAAGTTCCTTGGCATCTAAGTTTTTTAAAAAGAAAATATAAAATAAAAAATAAAAAGAATATGATTTAAATAAATTTGTCACGTTCAGAGGTATATCTCCCCATTTTTTTTATTTTTATTTAATGACAATATTGTTTTAAAGTTCCATGGGTCTGTTCCACAGACTCTTGTCCTAGACTATTGTAAGGAATCCCCATAATATATAGGTAATGTTTAACTGCTGCTAAAGAGTCTCAAATGTCCAACTGCTATGGCCAGTTACATTGTTTGTTTGTTTGTATGTTTGTTTTCCTTTTTTTATTATTGGGTACTTTATTTATCTACATTTCAGATGTTAACCTCTTTCCCCATTCCCCATCCCCAGAAACCCCTTAACCTATCCTCCCTCCTCCTATTCCTATAAGGGTGTGGTGAGTTTGATGGTTAGCTGTGAGCATCTGTCTCTAGCAGTGTCAGGCTCTAGCAGTGCCTCTTAGGAGACATGTATATCAGGCTTCTGTCAGCATGCAGTTCCAGACATCCACAACAGTGTTTGCATATGGTGATTGCATCTGAGAGGGATCTCCAGGTAGGGAATCTCTGAATGGTTTGTCATCCAGTTTCTGCCCCACACATTGTCTCATATTTGCTCCTGTGAGTAATTTGTTACTCCTTCTATGAAGGACCGAAGCACCCACACTTCGATCTTTCTTTTTCTTGGGCTTCATGTGGTCTGTGAGTTATGTCTTGTGTATTGTGAGATTTTGGGCTAATATCCACTTATCAATGAGTGCATACCATGTGTGTTCTTTTGTGATTGGGTTACCTCACTCAGGATGATATTTTCTAGTTCCATCCATTTGCCTAAGAATTTCATGAATTCATTGTTTTTAATAGCTGAATAATGCCCCATTATGTAAATGGACCACATTTTCTGTATCCATTCCTCTGTTGAAGGACATCTGGGTTCATTCCAGCTTCTGGCTATTATAAATAAGGCATGAACATAGTAGAGCATGTGTTTAGTTATATAATGGAGCATATTTTGGATATATGACCAGGAGTGGTATCGCTGGATCCACAAGTAATATTTTGTCTAATATTCTGAGGAACTGCCAGACTGATTTCCAGAGTGGTTTGTACAAGGTGACAATTTCAGCAACAATGGAGGAGTGTTCCACTTTCTCCACATCCTCACCAGCATCGCTGTAATCTGAGTTTTTAACCTTAGCCGTTCTGACTGATTTGAGGTGGAATCTCGGGGTTGTTTTGATTTGCGTTTCCCTGATGACTAAAGTTGATGAACATTTCTTTAAGTGCTTCATGGCCATTCGATATTCCTCAGTTGAAAATTCTTTGTTGAGCTTTGTACCCCATTTTTAGTAGGGTTATTTGATTGTCTGGAGCCTATTTTCTTGAGTTCTTTGTAAATTTTGGATATTAGCCCTCTATCAGATATAGGATCTTTTCCCAATCTGTGGGTGGTCCTTTTGTCCTATTGACAGTATCCCTTGCATTACAGAAGCTTTGCAATTTTATGAGATCCCATTTGTCAATTCTTGATCTTACAGCATAAGTCATTATTTTCCTGTTCAGGAAATTTTCTCCTGAGCCCATGTGTTCGAGGCTCTTCCTCAATTTCTCTTCTATTAGTCTCAGTATGTCTGGTTTTATATGGAAGTCCTTGATCCACTTGGACTTGAGTTTTGTACAAGGAAATAAGATTTGATCTGTTTGCATTTTCCTACATGCTGATTTCCAGTTCAAACAGCATTGCCTGTTGAAAATGTTGTCTTTTGTTCACTGTATGATTTTAGTTCCTTTGTCAAAGATCAAGTGATTATAGATATGTGGGTTCATTTCTGGGTCTTCTATTCCATTGATCTTCTTGCTTATCTCTGTACCAATACCTTGCAGATTTTATCACTACTGCTCTATAGTACAACTTGAGGTCAAATATTTTGGTTCCCTCAGATGTTCTTTTATTGTTGAAAATAGTTTTCTCTATCCTGGGTTTTTTGTTATTCCAAATGAATTTGAGAATTGCTCTTTCTATCTCTTTGAAGAATTGAGTTGGAATTTTGATGGGGATTGCATTAAATGTCTAGATTGCTCTTGGCAAGATGGCCATGTGTACTATATTAATCCTGCCAATCCATGAGCAGGTGAGATCTTTCCATCTTTTGAAATCTTCTTTGATTTCTTTCTTCATGGACTTGAAGTTCCTGATGTACAGATCTGTCACTTGCTTGGTTAGATTCACACTGAATTATTTTATATTATTTGTGACTATTGGGATGTGTGTCACTTCTCTAATTTCTTTCTCATTCTGCTTTTCCTTTAAGGAAAGGAAGGCTACTGATTTGAGTTGACTTTATATCCAGCCACTTTGCTGAAGTAGTTTATCAGGGTTAGGAGTTCTTTGGTGGAAGTTTTGGGGTCATCTAAGTATACTATCATATCTTCTGCAGATAGCAATATTTTGACTTCTTCCTTTCCAATTTTTATCCCCTTGATCTCCTTTTGTTGTCTAATTGCTCTGGCTATGACTAATAGTACTATATCAAATAGATAGGGAGTGGGCAGGCTTGTCTAGTCCCTGATTTTAGTGGGATTGCTTCAAGTTTCTCTCCCATTTAGTTTAATGTTGGCTACTGGTTTTCTGTATATTGCTTTTACTATATTTAGTTATGGGCCTTGGATTCCTGTTTTTTCCAAGACTTTTACCATGAAGGGGTGTTGAATTTTGCAAAAGCTTTCTCAGTATCTAGTGAGATGATCATGTGGGTTTTTTTCTTTGAGTTTGTTTATATAGTGGATTACATTGATGGATTTCCTTACATTGAACAATCCCTGCATTCCTGGGATAAAGCCTACTTGATCATGGTGGATGATTATTTTGATGTGTTCATGGATTAGGTTTTCAAGAATTTTATTGAGTATTTTTGCATCGATATTTATAAGGGAGATTGGTCTGAAGTTCTCTTCCATTGTGTCTTTGTATGGTTTAGGTATGAGCATAATTGTGGCTTCATAAAACAAATAGGGCAGTGTTCCTTCTTTTTCTATTTTGTGGAATAGTTTGTAAAGAATTGGTATTAGGTTTTCTTGGAAGGTCTGATAGAATTCTGTACTAAAACCATGTGGTCCTGGGCTTGTTTCGGTAGGGAGATTTTTAATGACTGCTGCTACTTCTTTAGTGGTTATAGGACTATTTAGATAGTTTAGGTGAACCTGATGTAACTTTGGTGTCTGGTATCTGTCTAGGAAATTGTCCATTAAATCCAGATTTTCCAGTTTTGTTGAGTATAGCCTTTTGTAGTAGGATCTGATGATTTTTTTGAATTTCCTCTGTTTCTGTTGTTATGTCAGCCTTTTTTGATTTTTATTAATTTGGATACTGTCTCTTTGTCTTCTCGTTGGTCTGGCTAAAGGTTTATCTATCTTGTTGATTTTCTCAAAGAAGAAGCTCTTGGTTTTGTTGATTCTTTGTATAGTTCTTTTTGTATCTACCTGGTTGATTTCAGCCCTGGGTTTGATTATTTCCTGCCTTCTACTCCTCTTGGGTGTATTTGCTTCTTTTTGTTCTAGAGCTTCCAGGTGTGCTGTCAAGGTGCTAGTGTAAGCTCTCTCCACTTTATTTTTGTAGGCACTTAGAGCCATGAGTTTTCCTCTTAACACTCCTTTCATTGTGTCCCACAAGTTTTGGTATGATGTGTCCTCATTTTCACTAAATTCTAAAAAGTCTTTAATTTCATTTTTTATTTTTTCCTTGTCCAAGTTATGATTGAGTAGAGGATTGTTTAATTTCCATGTGTATGTGGGCTTTCCATTGATTTTATCATTATTGAAGACCAACCTTACCGTGTGGTGATCTGATAGGATGCATGGGACCAATCTTCTTGTATCTCTTGAGGCCTGTTTTGTGACCAATTATTTGGTCAGTTTTGGAGAAGGTACCATGAGGTGCTGAGAAGAAGGTATATTCCTTTGGTTTTGGATGAAATGTTCTATAAATATCTGCTATATCTATTTGGTTTATAACTTCTCTTAGTTTTACTGTGTCTCTGTTTGGTTTCTGTTTCCATGATTTGTCCATTGATGAGAGTGGGGTGTTGAAGTCTCCCACTATTTTTGTGTGAGATGTAATATATGCTTTGAGCTTTAGTAAAGTTTCTTTTATGAATGTGGGTGCCCTTGCATTTGGTGCATAAATGTTCAGAATTGATAGTTCATCTTGGTTAATTCTTCCTTTGAGGAATATGAAGTGTCCATTCTTATCTTTCTTGATAGCTTCTGGTTGAAAGTCGATTTTATTTGATATCAGAATGACTACTCCAGCTTGCTTCTTGGGACCATTAGCTTGGAAAATTTTTTTCCAGCCTTTTATTCTGAGGTAGTATTTGTCTTTGTCACTGAGGTGTGTTTCCTATATGCAACAAAATGTTGGGTCCTGTTTACATATACAGATGTTTAGTCTCTATCTTTTTATTGGAGTATTGAGTCCATTGATATTAAGAGATACTAAGGAGAAGTGAGTGTTGCTTCCTATTATTTTTGTTATTAGAGGTAGTTATGTTTGTGTGGCTATCTTCTTTTGGTTTTGTTGGAAGAAGATTACTTTCTTGCTTTTTTTAGAGTATAATTTCCCTCCTTGTTTTGGTATTTTCCCTCTAGTATCCTTTGTAGGGTTGGATTTGTGGAAAGATATTGTGTAAATTTGGTTTTGTCATGGAATATATTGGATTCTCTGTCTATGGTAATTGAGAGTTTTGATGGGTATAGTAGCCTGGGCTGGCATTTGTGTTCTCTTAGGGTCTGTATAACATCTGTCCATGATCTTCCGAGTCTTATAGTCTCTGGTGAGAAGTCTCGTATAATTCAGATAGGTCTGCCTTTATACGTTACTTGACCTTTTTCCCTTATTGCTTTTAATATTTTTTCTTGTTTTGTGCATTTGATTTTTGTTTATTACATGACTGGGAGAATTTCTTTTCTGATCTAGTCTATTTGGAGTTCTGTAGGCTTCTTACATGTTCATAGGCATCTCTTTTTTTAAGTTAGGGAAGTTTACTTCTATAATTCTGTTGAAGATATTTACTGACCCTTTAAGTTAGGAATCTTCACTTTCTTTTATACCTATTATCCCTAGGTTTGGTCTTCTCATTGTGTCCTGGATTTACTGGATGTTTTGGGTTAGGAGGTTTTTGCATTTTGTATTTTCTTTGACAGATGTGTCAATATTTTCTATGGTATCTTCTGAACCTGAGATTCTCTCTTCTATCTCTTGTATTCTGTTGGCTCTGCTTGCATCCATGACTCCTAATCTCTTTCCTAGGTTTTCTATCTCCTGGGTAGTCTCCCTTTATGATTTCTTTATTGTTTCTACTTCCATTTTTATGTCCTGAATCATTATGTTCAATTCTTTCACCTGTTTGATTGTGTTTTCTTCTAAGTCTTTAAGGAGTTTTGTGTTTTCTCTTTAAGAGCTTCTACTTGTTTACATGTGTTCTCCTGTGTTTCTTTGAGGGAGTTATTTATGCCCTTCTTAAACTCTTCTATCATCATCATGAGAAGTGATTTTAAATCTGAATCTTGCTTATCTGGTTTCATTGGGTATTCAGGACTTGCTTGGAGGGAAAACTAAATTCTGATGATGCCAGGTAACCTTGGTTTCTGTTGCTTATGTTCTTTAACTTGCCTTTTGCCATCTGGTTATTTCTAATGCTACCTTAATTCATTATCTCTGGCTGGAGCCTGTCTGTCCTGTGTCAGAACTCCTCAGAGTCTAGCTGTCTCTGTGATCCTGTGATCCTGAGATCCTAGTTGTGATAGCTCCTGGAGTTAGGCTGCTTCTGGGATCCTGAAATCCTGTTACTCCCAAGCTCCTGAGATCCTGTGACCCTATTATCCTATGTTTCTATGTGTTAGAGCTCCTGGGAGTTGAACCTCCTCTGGGTTTTAGGAGGTTGGTTACAGAGCTAAAGCCTTAGGGCTGCTCCAGGGGCAGGCACAGACAGGAAGGTTCCTGTGCCACTGGCCCTGAGGGAGTTCGTGGGTCCCATGGGTCCCTAATTACTCCCATTTTTGGGGGGTTTGTGGCTTACTCACCTACACTTTGGCATGTTGGAACTCCTGGGAGTCCAGAATCCTCTGAGTTTTAGGGGGTTGGGTGGAGAGCTGAATCCTTATGGGTGCTCCAAGAGCAGGCACAGATAGGAATGGTCCTATGCCATATGGCAATCCTAAGTATTTCATAAGACCAAGCCTTACTCCCCCAAAATTCTTCCCTTGCTCTGCTTCAAAAAGAACCAAGAACAAGAAAGAATTACTGCCTGGGCTGTTCCCTGGCAGAGGAATATTTTAATTCTTTTGATTGTTTCAATTTGTGTTGCTAATATGTATAGATATATGAACATGTGTAGGTAAAATATAGGCTTTGTCCTTTAAGGAGCTGAGTAAGTAGCAAAGCAATGTGAAAAATGGAACAAAAGAAACACTTTTCCATTTCAGATGGGAATATAAATTATTTAACTTTTCATAAAGAATTTTAGTAGTTTGTTTCAAAGTAAATATTCATTGGTATTATCCCAAATGAATTGAAAAGTTATATACAAAAATATGTTGGTGGTTGTTATTACTATTTTATACATAAATGATCAAGCTCAAAGCAACCAAGATGTCCTTCCATTGGTAAATGAATAAAAACACTGTTAGAGCCAGATAAAGGTTAGTATTCAGCACTAAAAACAAATTTCCTATAAATCATTGAAAACATGACAAAAGCATATGTACTACTAAGTTATTAAAAAGCTAATATGGAAAGACTGATTACTACATGGTTGTAGTTACATGCCATTACACATAGGTAAAGCCAGGAGTCTGCAAAGTTGTCAAGAGTTTTACAGGGAACATGGAGGTAGAGACATACAAATGGCAAATGGCAACAAATTTTAAGGCAATCTTGCAGGTGTTGTATAACAATGAATACAACTCACAATATATTTGTTAAAACTCATAAAACATAGAAAAACATTGTTTCCTCCAAATAAAGGTCCTTTAATTCCAAGATTCAGGAAAAAGAGACAAGCAGATGAGTTTAAAACCAGTCTGGTCTACATTATGAGTACCAGGGTAGCCAAGAATTAATACAGAAATTCTGTCTTAATGAAAACAAAACAAAACAAAACAAAATCATAAAACAAAAACAAAAAACAATCAATAAAAATGTCCAACAGTGACATTGCTGGAAATGATGAATAATCTATGTGACCAGTGCATTAATACCAACCTGTGAGTACCCTATATCTGTGATAAAATACCTGACATAAAGCAATTTAATTGAGAAAGAGTTTTCTTTGAGCAACATATTCCAGATTACAGTCTATCAAATTGCAAAGAAGTTATACTGACAGGCATTTCAGACAGAGGTTTATATTATATCTGTGAAGAGAGAAATTGATGCATAAATGATTGCTTACTCGGGCTTGGTCATGCTCAGCTCTATTTCTTTATTTTACTTTTATAAAGTTCATGTCTCCTTGCCTAAGGAGTAGTGATACCCACAGTTGCCTTTGTCTTCCCAAGTCAACAAATTTAATTAAGACCATCCCATACAAATATACTCACAGACTAAACCATTGTATATGATCCCTCATTGAGACTCTTGCCAGATGATTGCAGTTTGTATAATATAACTATTTATGTTAATCAACACAGTCAAGCATAATGATTGTACCCCTGTGGTGAGGCATGCTTCTATGGAGGAGACCTTAACTAAATAGAATCACAGTCGATGTGAATACACCTACATTTTCTATTAATTTTGCTTTGACCCCAAAAGTACTATAAAAACAAAAATATCTTAAAAGGAACTACAAAAGAAAGAATAATGATCTTATGTAGTCAAGGAAATTGAAATATTCAGCATAAAGAAAGGAATTCCTTATTCTGTAAAGTCAACCTTGGTAAATCTAACAATAGCCAGATAAAGTGTGATTATAGTAATCTCTCTGCACTTTTCACATCTATGCTAGTCAGCCAGTAAAATATTATTTTAGGTTTTTGAATGTCAGAAGGGAGAGTAGACAAATGACCACAAACAAGAAGAAAAATCAGGCAATTGAAGAAGTGATGTAAAGGGACACAGCCTTAGAAGAAGACCCTTCAAGTGTGGGCTCCCTATAAGAATCAGTGTCCCCATCTAATTACAAGCTGGAGTTCTTTTAGGGCATGAGGGTCAGGAGGAAATTGAACATTTCCATTTCTGACCTAGAGTTGGCCAGTGAGTAGTCAAATTTGATGGCACCTTCAGTAGACAGAAACAGATGAAAAATAATAATGCTACCATGTTAAAATCCATACCAAGGATAACATTCATGTGACCATTAAGGGATTTTTCTTTTAAAAGCAGATATTAAGAGAGATCTAAGCTTACTGTGGTAATAAATTTCCTCCTTCCTCGGGTATCTTAGACAAGAAATATAATAGTAGTTAAAGAGTGCTAAATAACCCATCAGAATCTTTCCTGGCCAGGAGTTTACTTAAGATCTACAACTACAGGCAATCAGTAATCTAGAGAAATAAGTTAACTTCCAGGAAGAAAAAAATGATATAGCTATTGAAATTATCATAGTTCAATCAAATTGAAATTTATAAAATGGCATGACCCTGGCTGATAAAAAGTAGAACTCTCATGGAAGTCAAAGAATGGATTGTAAAAGTCTTCTAACTTGCTTACAGTGGTAGCAAGGTATTTCTCTTCTCATGGCTGTTTCTGAATGCTAGCTGAAGTATGGGTCTAATTTTTTGTTTGTTTGTTTGTTTGCTTGTTTATTTGTTCGTGCTTTTGTTATTTTCAGATAGATAACTTTTATGCCATTGGCCTTGATGACAAGTTGCTCACTGCATTATACACTGAGTATATCTATGTAGGTGAACGTTTGACCACAGTACTTTTGCTTTACAGGCTGAGATCTTGGATGGAATCTAAGATTTGTCTCCACAGGGTTCCTGGTAAAGTGTGAGTCACAGCAGCTTCCAAAACCATAAGGAATGATAGTTGACATAGAAAATCTATGACTGTGAAAACTTCCCCAGTTTTTTCTATGGGATATAAGACAAACATCAGTCTTAAATTCAAAAAACGCTTTTTAAAATTATTCCTGAAAATTGTCCCTATGGCAATTTTCTTTCCTGTCTAAGATACACAAAGAAGGAAATCTATTACCACAGTGTGTTTAGATCTCTCTAAACATCTGCTTTTAAAAAATTTCCCAAATGGTCACATGAATGTTATCCTTGGTATAGATTTTAATATGGTAACATTTCTTTTCATTTCCTTTTATCTACTAAAGGTGGTAACAAAGTTTACTCTATCCTTGAGTTTGGATAGAAAGTTCTATTGTACTAAAAAGAAACTAATCCAACATGAAAGTCTTTGTTTTGTAAAATTTCTTTTTCAAACGTGATGTGTTCTGAGAAAAGACAATGAATTAAGAATAGGTCTCAACTCTGTCGCACTTAACAGATTCATGCTATACTATCAATAAATTAACCCTTACTGTTAAAAATTGATATATATTTGGCCTGGTGATACAGACATTAATTCGAGATACTTGTAATCTGAAGCAGAAAGATCATAAATTCCAGAACTGCTCAAACAACTTAAAAATCCTCATCTAAACAAAATAGACCTTTTTTGTTTGTTTTGTTTTGTTTTTTTTTTTTTTGTTTTTGTTTTTTTGAGACAGGGTTTCTCTGTATAGCCCTGGCTGTCCTGGAACTCACTCTGTAGACCAGGCTGGCCTCAAACTCAGAAATCCACCTGCCTCTGCCTCCCAAGTGCTGGGATTAAAGGCGTGGGCCACCACCGCCTGGCAGACCTTTTCATTAAGAGTGTGAAGGGTGGGGGTCTGTGGTGAAGTGCAAACCTAACTAAGCACACTGCATTTAATTTCTTTTACCATAAACATATTACATATTTATTTCCTTGAATATTAGTAATAAAAATGCCTAGTTATATCTAAAATTATATTCCTTCATATAGTAAACCCAAACAATAGTGAACAAAGTAAGCATCAGATTTCATTGAAATTCTTCCCAAGATTAAACAGAAAATTGTTACCAGATATTCAGGAACCCATAAATCAGTTTGCTGAAAACATTGAGTGAAATAATGCTAAAGAAGTTTTATATTTATTCCAATGACTACATGAAGATTTAATTACATATAGTGGTCTCTGAGGTATAGTGAAGCATATTTTGGGTATATGCCCAGAAGAAGTATAGCTGGGTCTTGAGGTAGAACTATTCCTAGTTTTCTGAGAAACCATGAAACTTATTTCCAAAGTGGTTGGACACATTTGCACACCCACTAGCAATGGAAGAATGTTACCCTTGCTCCATACCTTAATCAACATGTGATATCACTTGAGGGTTTTAGCCATTCTGACAGTGTAAGATGGAATCTGAGAGTTGCTTTGATTTGCTTTTCCACGCTGACTAAGGTCTTTGAACATTTCTTTAAGTCCATGTCAGGCATTCATGATTCCTCTGTTGAGAATTCTCTTTAGCTCAGTATCCTGTTTCTAAATTAAGTTATTTGTGTTGTTGGTGAACTTCTTGAGTTCTTTATAAATTTTGTAGATTAGCCCTTTATTGGATTTAGGGTTGTGAAGATTCTTTCCCAATCTGTAGGCTGCCAATTTGTCCTACTGATAGTGTGTGTCCTTTGCTTTACAGTAGCTTTTAAGTTTCATGAGGTCCCATTTATCAATTGATCTTAGGGAAATAGCCATTAGTGTTTTGACATTGCTTTTATTATGTTTAGGTATGCACCTTGTATTCCTGATCTCTCTAATACTTTTTAACATGAAGGGGTGTTGGATTTTGTCAGTCTTTTTCAGCATTTAATGTGATGATTATGTGACTTATTTTTCTTTCAGTTTGTTTATATGGTGAATTATATTAATGGATTTTCATATATTGAACCATTCCTACGTCCCTGAGATGAAGCCTACTTATTCATGGATGATGTTTTTGATGTGTCCCTGATTTGGTTTGCTAATATTTTATTGAGTATTTTTACATCAATGTTCGTAAGGGAAATTGCTCTGAAATTCTTTACTTTTTCTTTCTTTCTTTCTTTTTCTTTCTTTCTTTCTTTCTTTCTTTTTCTTTCTTTCTTTCTTTCTTCCCTCCCTCCCTCCCTCCCTCCCTCCCTCCCTCCCTCCCTCCCTCCCTCCTCTCCTCCTCTTTTAGTTGAATCTTTGTGGGGCTTAAGTGTCAGAGTGACCGTGACTTCATAGAATGAATTTGGCAGGGTTTATTCTGTTTCTATCTTTTGGAATAGTTTCAGGAGTGTTGATACTAGCTCTTCTTTGAAAGTCTCATATAATTCTGCACTAAACCATCAATTCCTGGGCTTATTTGGAGGATGAGTCATTAAATGACTGCGTTTATTTTCATAGAGTTTATAGGGCTGTTTAAATAGTTTGCCTGATCTTGATTTAATTTTGGTAAGTTGAATTTGTCAAAAATCTTCCATTTCATTAAAATTTTCCAATTTTAAGAAATACAGGTTTTTGAATTTAAACCTAATGATTTTTAATTTTTTTTTTTAGTCTGTTATTATGTCTCCTTTTTAAATTCTGATTTTTGTTTACGTAAATACGATTTCTCTGTATTTTGATTAGTTTGGATAAGGGTTTACCTATCTTGTTGATTTTTCTCAAAGTCCTAGCTCTTGGTTTTGTTGATAATTTGTATTATTTTCTGTATATCTAAGTGATTTCTGCCCTGAGTTTGATTATTTTCTGTCTTCTATTCATTCCTCTTTGGTGTGCAGTGTTTTTTTTCTCCTAGAGCTTTCAGATAAACTTTTAAATTTCTGTTATGAAAACTTTCTGGAGGGACTTAGCGCTATGAAATTTCCTCTTAGCACTACTTTCATTTTGTGCCTTATTATTGGGGTATGTTGTGCCTTCATGTTACAAATTTGGGTGCCCTTGTGTTTGAGGTATAGATGCTCAGAATTGAGATACCATCTTCATAGATTTTTTTCTTTGATGAGTATAAAGTGTCCTTCCCTATCTCTTTTGATTCATTTTTATTTAAAGTCTATTTGATTAGATATTAGAATGACTACTCCAGCTTGCTTCATGGGTCTGTTTGCTTGAAAGACTTTATTCCAGGTCTTTATTCTGAGATAATGTCTATATTTGTTTCCTGAGGTGTGTTTCTTATATGCAGCAGAATGATGGATCTTTATTTCTCATCCACTGTGTTAGCCTGTGTCCTTTTATTGGGGAAGTGAATACAGTAATGTTGAGAGATATTGATGACTGCAATCATTAATTCCTGTTATTTTGATGTTGGTGATGTTAACATGTGTATGTGTGTGGCTTGTCTGTGTGTGTTTATATGTGTTTTTCCCTTGTTTTTTGCTGGTATTGAATTAGTTATTCCATGTTTTCCTGGATGTATTTACCCTTGAGTTGGAGTTTTCCTTCTAGTATTTTCTGCTTGGCTAGATTTGTGGATAGACAATGTTTGAATTTGGATTTGTCTTGAAATATCTTGTTTTCCCCATTTATAGTGATTGAGAATTTTACTAAGTATAGTAGTCTAGTTGCAAGATACCTGTCCAGGCCCTTATTCCTTTTACAGTCACTGTTGTGAAGTTGGGTATAATTCTGAAAGGTATGACTTTGTATGTTACCTGGCCTTTTCCTTTACCACTTCTAATATTCTTTTGTTTTAAAGAGTCTTTGTTTTTCTGAGCCTTGGAGCTGGGATTCTCCAGTTTCATCTATCCAATTATTCTTAGGTTAGGTCTTTTCACAGATTTCCACACTTCCTCAATGTTTTTATGTCAGAATTTTTTAGATTGAACAATTTCTTTGACTGATGTGTCAGTTTCTTCCACTGTACCTTCTATGCCTGAGTTTCTTTTTTATTTCCTGTATCATGTTGGTGATGCTTATCTCTGTTGTTCCTGTTCTCTTCCATAGGTTTTCTATCTCTAGGACTTCATTATTTTGTTGTTCAATGTGTGCTCTCTCCAATTTCTTTTTGTAGCACTTAGAGCTATGAGTTTTCCTCTTAGCACGGCTTTCATGGAGTCCCACTAGGTCTGGTATGATGTGTCCTCATTTTCATTAAATTCTAAGAAGTCTTTAATTTCTTTCTTTATTTCTTCCTTGACTAAGTCATCATTGAGTAGGAGCATTGATCAGTTTCCATATGCATGTCGGTTTTCCATTGGTTTTGTCATTATTAAAGACCAGCCTTAGTCCATGGTGATCTGATAGGATGCAAGGGATTATTTCAATCTTTTTGTATCTGTTGAGGACTGTTTTGTGACCAATTATATGGTCTATTTTGGAGAAGGTACCATGAGGTGCTGAGAAAAAGGTATGTCCTTTTGCTTTAGGATGAAATGTTCTATAGATATCTGTTAAATGCATTTGGTTCAAAACATCTGTTAATTTCAATGTGTCTTTGTTTAGTTTCTGTTTCCATGATTTGTCCATTGCAGAGAGTGGGGTGTTAAAATTCCCCACTATTATTGTGTGAGGTGCAATGTGTGCTTTGAGCTTTAGTAAAGTTTCTTTTATATATGTTGGTGCCCTTGCATTTAGAGCATAGATGTTCAGAATTGAGAGTTCATCTTGGTAGATTTTTCCTTTGATGAGTATGAAGTGTCCTTCCTTATCTTTTTTGATTACTTTCGGTTGAAAGTCGATTTTATTTGATATTAGAATGGCTACTCCAGCTTGTTTCTTGAGACCATTTGCTTGGAAAATTGTTTTCCATCTTTTTACTCTGAGGTAGTGTCTGTCTTTGTCACTGAGGTGCATTTCCTGTATGCAGCAAAATTCTGGGTCCTGTTTATTATCCAGTCTGATAGTCTACGTCTTTTTATTGGAGAATTGAGTCCACTGATGTTAAGAGATATTAAGGAAAAATGATTGTTGCTTCCTATTATTTTCATTATTAGAGATGGAATTATGTTTGTGTAACTATCTTCTCTGGGTTTTTTGGAAGATTACTTCCTTGCTTTTTCTAGGTTGTAGTTTCCTTTCTTGTGTTGGCGTTTTTCCATCAATTATCCTTTGAAGTGCTGAGTTTGTTGGAAGATATTGTGCAAATTTGGTTTTGTCATGGAATATCTTTGTTTCTTCATCTATAGTGATTGAGAGTTTTGCTGGGTATAGCAGTCTGGGCTGGCAATGTTTTCTCTTATGGTCTGTATGATATCAGTCCAGGATCTCCTGGCTTTTATAGTCTCTGGTGAAAAGTCTGGTGTAATTCTTATAGGTCTGCTTTTATATGTTACTTGACCTTTTTCCCTTACTGCTTTTAATATTTTTTTCTTTGTTTTGTGCATTTGGTGTTTTGATTATTATGTGACGGGAGGTATTTCTTTTCTGGTCTAGTCTGTTTGGTGTTCTGTAGACTTCTTGTATGTTGATGGGCATCTCATTCTTTAGGTTAGGGAAATTTTCCTCTATAATTTTGTTGAAGATATTTACTGGCCTTTTAAATTAGGAATCTTCACTCTCATCTATATCTATTATCCTTAGGTTTGGTCTTCTCATTGTGTCCTGGATTTCCTGGATGTTCTGTGTTTGGAGCTTTTTGCATTTTGCATTTTCTTTGACAGTTGTGTCAATGTTTCCATGTGTT
This sequence comes from Mastomys natalensis, assembly GCA_021653895.1. Classification (NCBI taxonomy): domain Eukaryota; kingdom Metazoa; phylum Chordata; class Mammalia; order Rodentia; family Muridae; genus Mastomys; species Mastomys natalensis. The sequence goes on along the minus strand of JAJTUV010002116.1, from coordinate 245,058 downwards.
TTCTTTATTGCTTTTATTTCTACTTTCAGTTCTTACACAATTTTATGCATTTCCTTCACCTATTTAATTGTATTTTTTCTATATGTCTTTATTTCCACTTTAAAGACCTCTATCTGTTTGATTGTGTTTTCCTGTATTTCTTTAAGAAATTTATTCATGCCGGGCATTGGTGGGCATGCCTTTAATCCCAGCATTTGGGAGGCAGAGGCAGGTGGATTTCTGAATTGGAGGCCAGCCTGGTCTACAGAGTGAGTTCCAGGACAGCCAGGGCTACACAGACAAACCCTGTCTCGAAAAACCAAATAAATAAATAAATAAATAAATAAATAAATAAATAAATAAGAAATTTATTCATTTCTTCTTTAAAGACCTCTGTCATTTTTGTAAGAATGGATTTAATGTCATTTTCTTGTGTTCTAGTTATTTGAAGCTGTCCAAGAGTTGTTGTAGGAAGTAGCTGTGCTTTGGAGGTGTCATATTGCCCTGTATTTTGTTGATTGTCTTCTTTAGATGACCTTTAGCCATCTGGATGATTTTGGTTCCTAGAGGTTCTTGTTGTAATAGGTATTAGGAAGGACATTGATGGTCCTGGTACAGCAGGAATCTGATTGTACCCTTGGTCTGTATATTTCCAGACCTGCAAGTCTGTATGGTTTAGCAGCCTCAGGCCCATTGAAGGAGGGCAACGAGGTAGCAGGAGAATGGAGAGTCCCCTGGGATAGCAGGCTGCTGGGGGCAGCATTGGTTGTCCCAGAGGGGTCGGAGAGTAGGCAAGGCAGGTGGGGGAAGGGAAGCTTACCTGTTTTGTTCAGAAGTTTGGACTGATAAATGTGAAAGGAGGATGGCAGGAGAATGGAAGACACCATAGGATGGCAGGCTACATGGGGCATCTTGGCTTGACTGAGAGGTCTCAGAGAACAGGGAAAATGGATGCAGGAATGAAAGCTCATCTGTATGATTCAGGAGTCTCAGGACTATGAAGCTGGTGAAAGGGGGAACAGGAAAAAGGAATTCTCAATGGACTAGCAGCCCACTCCCTCTTATTTCTTTAGAAATATATTTGTTTCTTCTTTAGAGGACTCTATTATCTTTATAAGATTCAAATCAAGGGGTCATGTGTGTGTGTGGTGTATGTGTGTGTGTGTGTGTTCAGTTGTGTTAGGATTTCCAAGGCTTCCTATTGAAGGGTACTATTGTACTCTGAAGGTTGTTCTGCCCTAGGTTTTATTGTCTGTTGTGGGGTGGTGGGCTGTGGGAAGCAGCCGGGTGCCTGGTTGAGCAAGTCTTGAACCCAGGACCTTTATCAGGACGGCAGGTGTTCGGCTCTGACCCCAGGCCCTGGTTCTTCTCATTCAGCTTCAGCCCTCCACAGCCCCTCCCAAAGGGAGGTCTATGACCATCAGTCAGGAGGAACAGTGTCTCAGGCTCTCCCACATGTAGATGAGGTATCTCTAAGCTCTCAGTCCAAGCCAATAGGCATTATCTGCCAGAACCTAACCAACATGCAGATGAGGTATCTCTAAGCTCTCAGTCCAAGCCAATAGGCATTATCTGCCAGACCCTAACCCACATGCAGATGAGGTATCTCTAAGCTCTTAGACCAAGCCAATAGGTGATATCTGCTGGCAGACCCTAACCACCCTGAAACTCTATATAAGGGCTCTATTCAGGTAGACCAGGCTGGCCTCGAACTCAGAAATCCACCTGTCTCTGCCTCACAAGGTGCTGGGACTACAGGCGTGCGCCACCACTGTCCCACAAGAGTTTCTGTCTCAAGAGCTGTAACACTTGGGGAGAGATCTGCCTTCCTGGAACCTTCCTGGGGCACCAAGCTGCTTCCTTGCCTGCTAGCCAGCTTCTATCGACCCAGCCCCGGTCAGCTCAGCGTGGATAGACAGGTGCAGCACCTGGAAATGACCGAGCTGCGACAGCGTAGACTCAAGCAGAGGCAGCAGCGGAGGCAGGCAATCTCTCCTCCCCACTTGCACTCGTACCCTTTGGCCCAGACCTCTCACACCAGGCTGGGACTGAAGACCAACGGACAGTGGAGAAGCAGGCAGAGGACCCTCCCTGCTCTCACTCTGTCCTCAGCTGGGTGATCATCGTGGGACACCCTCCAAAACTGGGGACCTACAGTCTGTGTTCTTTAGAGGGCCTTTAGCCATCTGGATGGCTTTGGTCTTGTTGTAGTAGGTGTTGGAAGGGGTTTTAACCTACATGATCCTAGTATGGCAGGCCTTTGATGTGTATTCTTGGGTTGTGTGGTTCTGGGTTAGCATGTTGACATGTTTCAAGATGCACAGGTCTGATAAAGGTGGGTGGACAGATGGCAAGAGAATGTGACAAGAGGTCTTTGGTATTGTCTTTTTTTTTTGTTTTTTTTTTTTTTTTTTTCAAGACAGGGTTTCTCTGTGTAACCCTGGCTGTCCTGGAACTCACTCTGTAGACCAGGCTGGCCTAGAACTCAGAAATCCATTTGCCTCTGCTTCCCAAGTGCTGGGATTAAAGGCGTGCGCCACCACCGCCTGGCTATGACAAGGGGTCTTAAAAAGTTATTTGAGAAAAGATCTGTTTATGATTTAGACTCTGTAGACAATAGTAAACTGATCATAATTTATTCTCTGATAGATAAAGCATTTATAAAGAAAGGTATATCTCCATGTAATAAAAATATTGTTTGTTCACGGGATATCCAATACCTAATGTGTTCCTCTCAAAGCTGTCAGAACTTACCACAGTAAACAGAGAGACACTTAGCATAGTGAATGACTTGTATAATCAGGTATTACATGGGGATAGGAGAAGGTGATAACTTCTGTTCTGTTCTATTTTATAAGAATAGAAACATTGCATGGATGAAAGAAGATCAAGTAGATTATTCCTTTTAGTTCTCTTAAATTTCTTATACTGACATGTGGTACATAAGACAAAGAGAAAAAGAAAAAATTAAATTCGACACAACATTGAAAGCATGGAATATTGAAACAAAGGATCCTTGTGATCAAAGCCAAAGAAAAATTTCAAGACAAGAACTATGGAAATAAATGACCAAGTCATTTAACAGGGTTTCAACATTCATATTGCCTGAGGCTGGATGAAGAAGAGAGAGTGGGCACTTTTTTTTGCCTGTGTTCTCTGCATCATATTTTAAATAAAAGCTTAGTCTTAGGTGCTTGCATTTAATAAGGTACCCTTGTTTCACCCCATTTTAAGTTAGTTAAGAGTTCAAACAAATTAGAACCAGTCAATTTCAGAGACAATAGTGAGAAAGTTCTGTCATCAGTATTTGTTAGAAAACACTTAAAAAAAAAAAAAAAGGAAAGTGATCAATTGACAACTTTCATTGTTGGTATCTATATCTATTTCTATTATATAGAATGCTAAAATATAATCTATAAGCATAATGATTTTTTGTCTCTTTCTTGGCTACACAATAAGAATAAAGCAGATTAGCCTGTGTATACATACTGATAAAAAATGATAAAGGGGAACCAAAACTATAAATTGATGAGTTTGTACATGTTATTACTGCCTTTTTAAGAGAAGAAAATCAGCCTACTTCTAGGCACAGATTTGATATAGAAAAAGGTAAAATGTAGAAAATTAGGTTATTTTTTCTTTGTAATGCATCTGTATCTCCTTGGTAATGATAGATCAGTGTTTCAGTATGACCATTGCAAAATATTTCAAGGATTCTACTCCACTTTGACATTTAAAGTTTACCTGTAACAAAGCAAAAAGTTAAATGTTCCGTGCCCTATGGGACCTTGAAGTTCTTCTTTAATTCAGATCCCAGGGTTTTATTTATCTTTCTAATTTGTACAGAAAACACAAAGTATTATGAAACACAAAGGCATTTTCTCTGATCTCATGGATTCAGTTTCACATATCATGTACATTTTACACAAACATTTTTTAATGCTGTAGTCTTTTAAAGAAAATTTTGGCTTCTTCATTCTTGTATTGATGAAAGTTCAACATTATTTTATTATGTCTTTGGTTGTTATGAAAGCTTTCTCTTTCTTCTGCCTGTTTGTGTCTAATATTCTCTTTTTCTATAAATAACCACACACACACACATATATGACATATATAATTTGTATATAGTTCATATACAATATGCATATATATCCATATACATACATAAACATACATGAATATCTACATATTCTAATGGTAAACATATTTATTGTATTATCAGAAAACAAAGTAATTGAAGACATCCAGTATAAATTATGGAAATCAAAGTGAAATATTGGCTATGCAGTGACCCTGGTATCCAAGCTTTAGATGACAAAGAACCTGAGCAAGTTGTTGTACAATATAAGCTGTGCAGGACTGAGGTTGGGTGTAACATTCATATCCATTGACATGGCATGATGTGCACGTGTCATCTATATACTCTGACTCTCTAATCACAAGGCCTATCTTGGTTGGATAATCTTAAATTCAAAACAAGGCAACTTTCAGTCATAAAATTAAAGTCTATATAATATATAGTTCATTTAAAGATACTTTTAACATTTATTTTTATTGAACATTTTCTTTATTTACATTTCAAATGTTATCCCCTTTCCCAGTTTCCCCCTCGGAAACCCTCTATCCCATACTCCCTCTCCCTTCTTCTATGAGGGTGTTCCTCTGCTTACCCACCCTCTCCTGCCTCCCTGCCCTCAAATTCCCTACACTGGGGCATTGAGCCTTCACAGGACCAAGGACCTCTCCTCCCATTAAAATCAGAAAATATATGTTCTGATTAAAGCTTGTCTACTGCACTGATCATCTTACAAGATGACACACTACTATCACTGAATATGAAAGAAACCAGATTTGGAACACATGTGGACCATTTGGTTTTACAAACATTCCAATGATCTCTCAAGTACCTTGCAGTGTCCTAAAGATAACATACTTTATATCAATTGTGATATCTCTCTTCATTTATTCCTTCTAATTTTTTTGTCATGCATCAACTGTGTCTAAATACACATAGAAAGACCTGAGTATGTTTATGAATTAGCTCTTTTTTAACCTTCACAGAAAGATACCAGTATTTCAGTTTGCAAATTGGTTACGAAGGCTAATCATCTTACTAACAGTGAGTTAACAAATGCTGGACTTATTTGAAGTTGGCCTATTGGGCTCCAGATGTTTCATTCTTAAACATTATTTCATAGTTATACTTAATAAACATAACTCACAAGTAATACTGACAAAACCTTTTATCAATTCATGTCAACTAGCATTGGACAAAGAGAAAATGTGTTCCATCAACGACTAGTAAAATTTTTAAGTGTAACATGATAATACATTGTAAACTAGCAATGAATTTTATAATCATCTACTTGAGAAGTCTCAAATAATGCACAGAAAATTACTTTCTCTAGAAAAAGAACTCAACAAATTTGATCTGTGATACTCAAATTTTAAGAGGGGGAAAAAAATCTTGACAAGCTTTACCCACCTGTTCCATCCTAATGTGTGATTCAATAATACCTGACTTAAATGTGTGATCATCACTTCCTGATGTTAATCTTTCTCATCATCAGATTCTAAAAGTATATCTCAGCTACATATCCACCATCATTCTAAATTGTTCTGCATGAGATGATTATACAGTAGAAACAACACCTGCACAGTAGCTAGGTATTTGTGTTGCTTTTATGACAAAGCTAAAGATCCTTTAGGGATTTCCTACAGCACGTATTGAGAAGTTTTAACAGAAAAATGTCAAGCATTTATGGAAAGTCATTATCCATTCTTCTACGCGTTCATTTACTTTTTTGTTGTTGTCTCATATAAACAAAAATTTCCTTTTTGTTTTTTCTTTTTCTTTTATTAGATATTAATTTATTTACATTTCATATGTTATCTCCTTTCCCTTTGGCAAACCCCCATTTCATTCCCCCTCACCCTGCTTCTCTATAAGGGTGCTCCTCCACCTACCTACACACCTACTCCCACCTCACTGCCTTTGCATTTCCCTACACTTGGCCCTTCACAAGACCAAGGGCCACTCTTCCCATTGATGCATGACGAGGCCATCCTCTGCTACATATGCAGCTGGAGCCATGGGTCATTCCATGTGTACTCTTTGGTTGATGGTTTAGTTTCTGGGAGCTCTGGGGAGTCTGGTTGGATGAATTGCTCCTATTTAAAGGAAATAGGGGGACAAAGTGTGGAGCAGAGACTAAGGAAAGGCCATTTAGAGACTGCTCCACCTTGTGATCAATTCCATATACAAACACCAAACCCTGACACTATTGTGCATGACAAGAAGTGCTTGCTGATCCTCAACACAGCTGTTTCTGAGAAGCGCTGCCAGAGCCTGACAAATACAGATGTAGATGCTCACAGACAATCATTTAATTTTTCATCAATATTTATTAAACAGCTCTTATGTACAAACATGGGCCCAAGGAATACAAATATCTCTGCCCACATAGAAACCTAAATATGGGACAAAGAAGAACCCCCACAAATTCAGTTGAAGAACACAGGACATGAAATTTAATAATAAAAAATCAAAGTTTAACATTATATACAGAAACAAATCAGTAATAATGACAAGATACTGAAAAAGAAAAGCATAAATGGCAGACAAATTTTTTCATTGGTTATTTTATTTATTTTTCAAATGTTATCCTCCTCCTTGGTTTCTTCTCCGCAAACATCCATCCCATCCCCCTCCCCATTCTTCTATGAGGATGTTGCCCCAATAATCCACCCACTCAACCTCACCACTCTAGCATTCCCCTATACTGGGTTATCGATCCTCCACAGGACCAACAGCCTTCCCTCCCATTGATGCCATATTTTGCTGTGGATGCTCGAATGAATACACCATTATGCATGATTTCTGTCTCACAGAGCTATTGTCTACTTGCTTACTTACTTAATTTTATACAGGATTTCCTGTAAACAAGATGGGCACCAATCTCCAAAATATATAACAATGTCTGTTCTTGAATACTTTGTCCCCTTGTCCCTAGGTCTCAAGTGCTAGGAGTATAGGCATCCACCACTACACCTGATACATTCCTAATGGACTCCTGAAGGGTCAGTAAGTGGTTTCTATCCTGGACAGCATCTCATATATAATAGTACCACTGTATGGCAGCCTTAGATTAAGACTTAATATACATAGAGAATAGGAAATAATGTACTTCACAGGGGTAAAAATATAAGTGCAAATGGTCTTGACTTATATAACTAAGGCACACTATAAAGTCAAATGTAATAATGAGGGCTGATGACATAGCTTAGACGGTAGACTGCTTATCATGCAGCACTGAATTGTCCCCATACCACCTAAACCAAGTGTTTATAGAAGTGTTTGTACACTCCTATAATCTAGCATTAACATGGAGGCAGTATGGACAAAAGCTCATAGTAATCATAAGCTATACAGAGATAGTCTGGTTCCTATATAAATAAAAATAAATTAATTTTAAAAGACAATTATCTCTCCTACAGATATGCTGCTTTTGCCTATTCACATGAAGCAACTAGTAATGACATTACATAAAATGTTGAAATGTGGGAATATATCAGGATTCAATCTACTTTTACTGTTCTCTATGTTTTGCCTAGCTTTAAATATATTTATAAATCAAAGATTCCTACTCCTCTTTTTATAGCTATAATATGGGGCAAGTTAGGGGCTGAAATCAGGAGATGCTGAATTAGAGTTAAGGTTAGCCAGGAAAAGAGACAGGAGTGAGAGATATGAGTAGGTAATCCTTTTCTAATAGTACATTAAGTTCTGATGACCAGAAATACTGCACTCTTAAACATAAATTCATTATATGTCTGCAAATTCTGTTCAGTCTAGTCATTGTTGTACTCCATCATTTCTTACAGGAAAAGACTGTGTTTTTCTTTTTTTTTTTATGTAATTTTGAGGCCTTTCCTGATTTTTCCCCACTCAAAAGTACACCTCACCTTTCTCAGAACATATCTTTAACATACATATGAACTTTTCAGTTAGGAAGTGATTTTCCACTTTGTGATGGATAGTCTAATGAATATATTTTTATATACATATATTCATAAGAAAAAAATTTTGTTTAACAAACCTGATATTTTAGTAGAAAATCAAAAATGATTTTGTAATGATATATGGTATATTTAATCACCAAAAAAGTCACTCTATAAAATTTGAAGGGAAAATAAATGACACCACTTGTACCTCTAGCAGAAAAAAAATGTAGTTTATCAATATTTCTAGCACCATTGATATTTTAAAAATCTTTCTTTGTCAAAAAGAACATTCTGAAATAAGCAGGTTTTGAATTCTTTCAAAGCTTACACTGTTGAGCTGAGTCATAGTTGAAATAAGTGTTATAGTACAGCTACAAGGTGTAAACCAACCATAGACTAAAAGTTTCAACGTCAGACTTTCTGAGAAGTGGTATTGATATTTGATGTGTATCATTCTAATAAGTATTTTCAGCAGTTTTATTTGTAATAATCTTAAATTTTAAAAATATATGAATAGCACATATACTTTCTAATGCACCTCCCATAAATAAATTCAACAATTGTTAAATTATTTTTTATCTATTTTTAGAGCTTTTTTTCATAACCATCTCCCTCCCTCCTGGATACACGTATACAAAAATTCACACACATAAACATAGTAGGATTCTTGGAGATATCATTTTGCTATAAAAACTATGAATTTTTTATAAAGTTTAGACAGGATTATATAATTATAGATGTATAACATGAGTCCCAATAAAGTACTTTATGTTAATTTTCCTGACCCAGTTTTCATTACTATACCACATTGCATTCAGTTATGATGTTTTAGTCATTCATCAATAAAGGAAAACATAAGTATTGAAAGAGTTGCAAAAGGAGAATTCCTGAGTAGATATTACCAAGAGAAAAAATAGTTATATCATGTATTTTATTTTTTAATCAATGTATTTAAAGAAAGAATCCCATGGATTTTAAGGTAACCTCACGACACTACACAGTTGTTGATGGCCTTGAAGCTTGTGACTCATCCAACTCTTCTGAATTCTGGGTTTCCAAATGAGCACTATTAAGCTGGCTTTAGGTAATATTGGAGATTGAACCTACAGCTTCAGCATATTCCCCATGATGGCTCAAGTGTTAAACAGCTGGTCTATAACTAGTAGATACACTCAATGAAAGGAAGTTAAGATCTGAGAGCTCAAATCTATCTAGTGGATTGATCCACTGTTTGATTCACAGTATGAGGTGAATCAACAACAGTAGAAAGTAAAACAACAAGGGAAAATCTTGGGGATTTGGGGAAGAAACTCAAAGAGGTTGTATTTTCAAAGGGTATTTCTTATTTCTATGTGTGGCAGAAATTTTCCTGTCCAATTTATTTGCAGCAGGAGGCCTATGATTGGTTAGGGAAAAGGGAGGCAGAGCTAACAGGGAGAAATGGCGAGGAGGAAGGCAAATGTGGAGGCAGACATGAACCTGTCTCCGGTAGTTATACTTATTAGTAGGTTAGGATAATTGGGATAACTTGTCTAAACTGTGTGGGCATCTTGTGTCTTGAGATTTTATTGATATATAAATTTGTTTGGTAAACTATAAGCTTTAATGAGTTTTGATTTTGCTGGGTGATGAGTAATGTAGTAGATGATCAAGGGGTGGATGATTGTCGGCGTTGAGTTAGCATGGCCATGAAGGGAGCTCTGAAGCTCAGGCCCTGTTGGAGAGCCTGCCAAGACGAGGACACCCGACTGGGGCCAGGTGGCCCAAGAGTGCTACCATTAGTGCAGCAACTTAGAGCCAACCACCAGGCTTTGTTGAGCTTAGTGCGGGAACATGGCGGCTGAGCTGGGAGCTGGCCTGCTACTTCTCTTTTAATACCTCCCACTAAATCTATGTACATTCTTTCTTCCTCTATCTAGGCTACTGTGTAGGGAAATGTCTTCTCTGTCATATTTTCCTACTATCATTAATTTTTTCCTGCAACAAGTTTACAGTGGAAAAATCATCCATATACACATTTAACTGCTTGGAAAATAAATATTTCATTAATTATTTTGTCACATCTCTGAAGTATTTATCACACCGATGAAAAACAGATTAACCTAGGAGAGATAAGCCTTTACTACATTAAAATTCAATATAAATTCCTAGAGAACATAATAGAATTAGAAAATCATTTTGAATCCATCAGAATAGCAAGCAATTCAAATATGAATCATAGATGGCAACTATAATTTAGGTAAAAATTTTAAGACTTAAATAATATTAAAACAGTCTAGAACAAGTTAATTCATTACATAATAATAGCAAAGAGAAAATGACAGTGTTAGAGTGTAAAATCTGGCAAACACATTTAGCAATCAAAATGAACATCACCACCACCACCAGAAATTGACATGTCCTTTAGAATATGTTGAACTGGGAAACATTATCACTTCTGATATATTCCTACCAAAATAGATAACGAGGCTCTAGTCGTGAAGAAATACATGTAGGCATTGGCCTAAGGGATAAAATGGTAAGGCAGATAGGGCTTAATGTGTCCCACCGTCTACTAAGTACAAAAAGATATACCAGAGAAACAGAAACAAAATTTAAAAACTTAAATATAAGGTATGGCTATTACCTTTTGAGAGATATGAATATCATAGTTGATCATATTAAGAAAAGAGATGTAGAATGTCTGTTTACATTTTTCAAGTATTATATAAACCACTGTTAAAATACTTTCTCTTTAATTACTACTTAGCTAGCTGAGTACAGTGCTTCATTGTTGATGTCATCTATGATGTCACAAGGCTAGTAGCCACCAAAGTGATTGCCTCTACTTTTGGCAGTATCTGGGTTATTATGCTCAACCATTACAGACAAATTATTGCCTGCCTAAAACTGATGTTTTATCTGGTGAAAACTTTTGGAAGTCTTGTCAAAATTGTTCTAACAAATATGTTTAAAGTTTAGTTTTTGTTGTATTTTGGTTTAGTTTCTTTCTTTCATTTCTTTCTTTCTTCTTTCTTTTTTCTTTAGTTCTATATATTTGGAGCTACTTTAGAGTTCTATCAATTAGATCACAAGCAGAAGGCATCTCCTCCTGTGTAGATAATACCTCAACAATCCTTAAATTAACAATAGTCATTAAGTATAAAACAAAACAATCAGAAAACACAAAAGTGTGAATATACTAGTTATGAATTCTGAGTATGGTACATATTTCTTGATTAATGTTAGCTAGGCTGAGCTTGACTGCCTAAGTTCAAGTATTACTTTTATTTTACCTTCTTAAATAGTTGGTAATACAAACTATAAATTTCAAAAATAAATAAAAATCAGCAAAGGGACTACTACAACTGATACTACTTAAATACAGAGGGTCCTGAGGGATTTTTAGACTATTACTTAAATAAGTTGAAGAAATGGGTAAATATCTACAGCTTAGAACTAATAAATTTAATTAAGAGGATATAAAGAATATAATCAAAGTCATAAAAAGCAATGAGATCAAGGCACTCATAAAATGTTAATCAACAATTACAGCCCAGGGGAAAACATGATCACTATGAGGTTCAATTAAAATTTTAAGGAACTAACACATGGAACAGTGGAACACAAGGACAGTCATATAGACAATTTGACAAAGTTACAGGCCTCTGATTCTCAACAATGGAACCCAAAGTATACTATGGAAAATAGAGAGCTATAACACTAAATGAAATTGAGAAAGAAAACTGAACATCCAGACATGAAAGAGTGAAACTATAACTCTATCTCTCACTACATACAAAAATTATGTATAAAAAAAAATCCTGTTAAATCTGAAACTTTGAAAATACCAGATGAAATGAGAGAAACACTTCAAGATATTGATATGGTTTACTACATATGAGTAATACCCAAATTTCAAAATAATCTCTGGATTTGACAAATAGAATTATTCTAAAATTAAAAGTTTGTACATTGCACTGAAAATACAAGTGAAAAGACATCCTACAGGATTGGAAAAAAATCTTTGCAATCTATTTTGTCAAGGTGTAAAATTCAAAGACTACAATGAGACTAATAAATGCTGATGGGATAATGAATGATTTTAATGATTGAATAAATAAGTTTAAAAGATTATCAATATTGTACAAATGACTAACAAACATGAGAATATTTTTATCCATCAGTGACTAAAATAGAAGAAAATGAAAATACATACAAACTCATAAACACAAAGTATTTACATAGAATTAACCTACTTAGGAATGACAATTCCCTTAACAAACATCATGGGCTAACAAAAATTCCAGTGCCAATTAGTTTATTGGGAGTTGTTGGCCCATGAGAGTCATTAGAGTCCTCAAATATTATAGGCTATTTGCCATTGTTCTTGGTTACCCTTCTTGACCTTGACATACAAATAACAAACAAAATTTGACATAAACAATAAATAAACCACATATTTTAGTCACTGAACAAGGAGATATGAAGCTGGCACTCACTAGGAAGCATCATCCTATGGGCTAGTTTTCATGGTAGACAAGTATTCCTCAATCTAACTGAGCTAGGAATCCCACCATCCACAGTAACAATTGGCCCAGTAAGATATATTGAATAGAGCTAAGAATATCTGCCAAGGACCATTCGTGGCCCAGAACACTGTTCTAAGAAGTGTTTGAGAGCTGAGAAATGTTGTGCCCAGAGTGAGGGATCCCCACAGACTACCAGGATTCCAACTCTCATGCAAAAAGCAAAGAGTCTTTATTCAAGCTTGAGCTCAGATCTCTTGAATCTCTCCAGTGCAGTGGATGGGTGTGGCAAGCCCTGAGCTTGTAAAATCCTGTCTTTTTATCATATTTTGGGAAAGGTAAGGAGCTTTCCAACTTGGCAGCTACAGGACTGGCTAACATTTAAAAAAATACAACTTGGTAAAGTTTTATTGGTTAGCAATGATTTCAGCTTGTTATATGCAATTTGGACTAACGTGAGCAAATTTGAGACATCTAGAACATTAGGTATTATGTGTTTTCCTCCTGAGAGCCAATTGGCTGTCACTAAGTGTGAGGCAACTACTAGGAAAGTTGTGACTGTTGCTAAGGGGTGTTTTGGTTCCTTGTTGTGTGTGTGGTTTTTTTTTTCCAGTTCCTGAATTTAGGCTTTGTACAAGCTCAACATAAGATGCAATCTGTATACAAAATGGAGTCTGTGATGTTAACACACACAATACAGAGGACTGAAAGTCAAATCTAGAGTTACAAGCTTGTGGGACTGCATAGGGTATCATGGTTCTTGGCTGGGCATGGGCCTGGAACCTGGAGACTCCAAGGGAGAAAAGGCAGGAGTTTGGCCACGTCCCCAGAACCCAGAGTCCTGAAAAGCAGTCTAATCTCCATGGACCTACATTGTTCAGTGCGTAGGCCATTACAGCCCCTCCCAAAGTGCACAGGTAGAGGGTGTGACTACAGGCCTCAGGCCCTAGAGAGATTTACATACTAATGAAGGCCAGAGGGTGGAGCCAATTAAGCATTCTTCCCAGACCCTTCCCACTTCTCCCTCTCTATTTAACTCAGGTCTGCCCTGAGTTTGGGGAGGTGGGTGTACATCCAGACCCATCCACCACCTGCCATGAAAATAAACCCCTTTGAAACCAAGGACTTCCTCTTATCATTGAGGCCTGCTGTTTCTGAAGCTTCCAGCCTCTGGAACCTTAGACTTTCTCCTGTATGTGGGACCCACTGCCGGGAAGACTCCAGGACTCAACTCCACTGCTCCCCCCTTTTTCTCACACAACCTGACAGTCTGTTCTGCCCAAGAAAGCTTTCTAGATTGCTCTCTCTATGTTCTGTTTTCTCTAGAGACTGCCAGACTGTCCTCTGCTCCAGACAGCATTTTTGCAATTTTGAAGACTCTCTGAATATCTCTTCTCTTGCAGATCAAAACCCCAGTCTTGTATTTACATATCAACTTGTTAATTAGTCCAGGTTCCTTTTGATTATCCCATGAATCAGTTGCCCATGACCCCAACCTCTGGATTCTCTGAAAGAGAAGGCAAGCACACAGTATTTTTAACATTGCAATGACTTCAGAAATCTACCTGCCTTTGTTAAACACAAATGATATGATGGCTAGATGAGGCCAGATCCAGAAGTTACCATTCCTACCATGCCTGGGCCTGCATGTAAACTCTTTGCCAAGCTGGTCTTGAACTCCAGAATTGTCCTGTCATTGTATCTGCTTGCCTTTGTAATTTTTTTGACAAGCTGGCTTATAACGCAGCTGCCTCTGTTCCTTTAGATCTGTAAAGCTCCATATACAATTTTTATCACATATTATATTTTGAATAATTGAGAAATTATATATTTCAAACTATATATTTCAAAATATATATATTTTCAGCATTCCTTCCCACAGCCTTAAGGGCTATCCTGAAGGTCACAGCATTCTACCATTTTGCTGAGACATTGATACATCCTCACCTCCCAGATTTGTGTTGTTTCTGATTATCATCGAGTCATTAACCTTGGCAGAAAGGAAATTGCTCAAAGAAGGAACTTGAAAATCTATACACTATTATATAGGCAAGCCTTATGCCCACAGCAACCATCAACACTTGTGGAGGCCGATGCTCTGCTGGTTCTGTTCCAGGAGTTGGAACTATGTCATTCTGTCCCTACCATGTCTATGTTGGACTTGGCAAATATCAATAGAGTAAGCATCTACCTTATGATTATACTGAAACCCTTATCCACATGATAAAACCTATATTTGCCACTGTTATTAGAACTAAGAATTTTCTAAATAAGTCATATTTCTTAATGAAGAGAATATTAATTTCATTCTGTTAAGTATACGTATTAACTCATGTCTAATGACAACATTATACTCATAGATTAGTTCTTCATTCAAACTTCATCATAGAACCTTCCTTTTATGGTAGATACGATTAACACAAAGACCTGGAACAAGTCAAGATACAGAGAAAAAGAAACTCTAGAATGCTCATTCCTAAATGGAGCATCTCTGTCATACCATATACTCCCAGTGCTTAGGAATCATTGTGGAAGATGGGGAGTAATGGGTGTAAAATGCGGAGATGGGAGATGACTACAAGGAAAGACAGAAGGGAAGCTGTGCATTTGCACTCACAGTGATTGTGGCATCATGGAAGAGACATGCCCAAGTCAGACAAAATGCCAATATGGACATGGGAGGTAGACATGAATTTAACCCCTAACTGATAATCCCTTTGAAAAAGATAGTTTCTTAGAAGTTGTCAGTTGCCTCTAAAGATGTGGCTCTTATATGCTTACCATGCTCTAATGGATAGACATGTATTCTAAAGTTTATGAGCAGCCCTAATCTGAACTGATGGGTTAAAAAAAAAATTGTACCTAAAAGCAGAGTGAATAGAGAAGTGAGTAGATATGGAAAAAGATGTAAGTGAAGGTAATAAGATAAAAAAAAAGTTGAGTAAAATCTCAAAGAATATGGGAAAAAGATATTGATCAGAAGAACTCCAAAACGTCTACAAGCAAAATATAGAACTTATAAAATGCCTATTGAAATAAAACTATATACATACTATCAGGTTAGAACACATTATTTATTTTAATATATCCCTAGAAGGTTAATCTCTTAGTTACACTGTTTTAAGTAGTCATTAGTATGTTGTTAATAATATGTATATCCTCATAATATAGGTGTCTACAGCTTCCATATATTGGGTAACTGAAAACAGAGATATGGAGAATATATGCTGGTTTTTCAGTGACAGAAATCAGATCTTTCAGTTCAGTTTGAGTACGTTAGATCTTTATATAAGTAAAACCATTTCTGAGTTTCACTAGGGACAGATTGATTTTATTTGACACAATCTGTCATGATTATTCATATTATAGTATATGTTAGAAGTTTTCTGTTTAAAGGCTAATATGTAGTTGTATGTATGTCCTACATTTTTTCAGACTTTCTATGATGATTCACTTTTATGTTTCCTCTTGTGAATGATGAGAAATAGGCAAATATTTATATGCATTTTTTTAAAATTATTTGGAGTATATAAAAAGATAGATTGTCTGGACCACGGAATGTTAATTATTTTGTGATACTCCATAGTTTTTTCCATAGCAACATCTTCCTCTTACAATCTCATTGTCAGGGCTCCAAGGAGTCAATTTGTCTTCATATTCGACAACCTTTCTTTTTTTTTCTGTATTTATACATGAACATGAGTTTAGGATGGAAGACTTATGATAGATATGAAATTTTATTTTGTTATGGTTTTTATTCATCTTTTCTGGTAGTTAATGATGTTGAATGTATTTTCATATGCTTGTTGGTATATATTATTTTGAGAAATATAGATTCAATCATTTGGATTTCTGAGTTCAGGGCCAGCCTGGTTTATAGAGTGAGTTCCAGGACAGCCCAAGCTCTACAGAGAAACCCTATCTCGAAAAACAAAACAAAACAAGTTGCTTTTTGTTAGGAAAAGAAGAAAGTAGTCTGACTCTAGAGTAGAGAGCACAGTGTCTGTGAATTAAAATTGAGATTATTTAAGGAAAGATTTATAAACAGATTTGTCCAAATCAGGTGGGGATTATCACCTGTTGTTTGGAACTTAGAGAAAATTGTCACTGACTCCAGAGTAGAGATTACAGTGTATAAATAAAACTGTTCTAGGCAGAGGACCTAACAGAAAGATAGTGTAAATCAGATGAATTCAGATGATACAAAGTTATACTGCCTCACAGGAGACTCGGGTTCTGTTTAACGTGGGCCCCATGGGAATTCTGGGTTCTTTTTCTGCTTGGCAAAATAGGGAAGGCCTAAAGAATAGGCACATACAGTATTTTAGTTATTAAATTGATTTTATATTCAAGATGGGTGATGTATATATGATGATGTTTATGTCTCTTATATGGAGACAGCTCTGGAACTGGCTGGGACTAAAATATCTATACAAAGTCAAGAACATTTATTGGCTACTAATTTCTAATGACTTATTAATACATGCCATCCTTTATGAGGACATGTATACAAAGTTATATAACAGTTTGATTAAGTGATCAAACTAACCTGAAGAAAGGCAGTTGTCTTTCTTTATTGATCTTCATTGACAAAGCTGTGTACCCTGCAGAACTAACTGCTGATTTTAAGTTTATATATTGTAGGATGAAAGAAGAGTAAGACAGCCTGAAAAAGATTCATACTCAGGGATGCTGAGACCTACTATTCCAGCTTCGTGCTTGATTCTACTGCAACTATGTTGAAGACTTGCTTCCAGGACTTTTCAAAACAGCTGGCTTGCCTGTCCAGCCTTTCTGGCTGTCAAGTCATGATGTTAGATAAGCAATGAACTCTCTCAGCACATAGTGACTGCAAGGCAAATGATGCCCACTAGCTCTCCTTTGACTAAGCCAATTTTCCTATTTCCCTTTGGGCCCCCAGATGGGAATTCTATACCCAAATTCAGCTTGAAGAAGTTAATGAAGAGTCAGCGCCCTTATTCCCTGGGCTTGGGACTGAGGTGGTTAATATTAGGCTATCCTTCTAGGGAAAGCAATGGTTTTATTGGAACACGGAGGAATAGTTAGAATTGATTATTTCTACATTGATAGAAATCTCTATAATTGATACAAAGTTGAAGTTATAATCTCTTACATTGGTATAGACTTTATTTTGTACAAATTTAAATTTTTCATTGATATGAGTTTCTTATTGATACGAAAGTGAGATTAATATCGTTACTCTCTTAGGCATTGTGCTTATATAACACATTTAGGAATACAAGGCTTAGACCAGTCCTTTAACATTTTTAAACTGATTTGAGGTGGTTAACCTGTAAGGTAAGGGCTGTAGCAGTTGCATGGCTATGCGTTTATTGTTAGGATGTTTTCTAGATTTTAATTAGAAATAGCAGAAAGGATTTAATGGACAACATTCCAGATTGCTTTACATAGATAGTTGGTTTTCAAAACATCAGAAGTCGCCTGTCGTGGTGGTCATGCTTTAATCCGCACTTGGGAGCGAGGCAGTGATTTCTGAGTTCGAGGCAGCTGGTCTACCGAGCAGTTCCAGGACAGCCGGATACAAGAGAAACCTGTTTGAAAAAAAAAACAAAAAAAAATCAGAAGTCACAGAAGTGACATGAATCGAATTTCTGTATTAATGTTCATTTTACTAGAGACCTGTCTGCTCCTGACAGCTTCCCTGTCTTGAATTCCAAGAAGAAATTGAGCATCCTTGGAGTTACTCCAGTTGTGGTGAGACAGCCACTAGGCAAGAATTGCCTCTTTTCATCTACAGACAAAATACTGTCCAGAAAAGGACACACTTGCGGAAAAGTCGACTGATTATATCTGCCAAGACAGAGTAATCAGCCCTTAAAAATTCTGCATTGCTAGGTCTGTCAGATAATCCTGGGCGAGAAGGCTGAAGACCAGATGCTCCAACGTTTTGAAGAAAGGAACTGTCCAGGTGTTCAGCGGTCTATATAAATTGGCTAAGTTTTGGAAGCCATACTTTGTGCTTCCCTTATCTTCAGTTAATTCTGTCATTCTGGATTTCTGATGAGGTTGAAGACTTATAGTCTTCACAGCCAAGCAGGCTATTTACCTTGAGAGGATAGTTTACAGATGGCATTCATTTTAAAAACAGGACATAAGCCAGGTTCAGAACTAAGCCTTTCAGTCAAGAGAGATAGCAGAGGTTCTATTTAGTTAACAAAAATGATAGAGTAGGTATTAGATCTGTTTTGCACTTTAACAATTACAACATGGTAATATAGTTTGTGCTCAATATATCTGAGAGAAAAGAGTCTTTTAATTGTACAAAAAGGGGGAAATGTTTTGGATGCCTCAGCCTTGTATTTTGATCCTAGTTGCCAGTAGATAGCCCCAGCCTTGTGTTTTGATCCTAGTTTCACTTTCCTTGGAGGGGCTGCAGAGGATGATTGAATCTATACACAGGTGACATCTTGTAAACCTTTCTGTCCAATTAAAACCTTAAATAAAGGCTAGATGCAGAGATTGGGCAGTAGAAGGGGAGGCGGAGAAAAAGGCTTAGAGGAGGAGACAGTGAGAGGAATTAGATATAAAAGGAGAAGCGAGGCAGAGGCAGAGGCAGAAGCAGAGGCAGAGGAGAAGCAGGAGGAAGTCGAAGCAGAAGGAAGCCTGCGTCGAAGGAGTAGGAAGCTAAAGATGGAGGAGCCAGAGCCAGAAGGACAACCATGCAGCCTGGATGAACTGCAAATTATAAGTGATCTCATAGCCAGGGATTAGAGTAGTATAGTGGTAAACCTGCCCAATCTAGGAGTACTATTTATACCATACTTATTGAGTTGTGTCTTCCTTTACTGGTCTATTGGGTAGGAGATTTACGCAACAAATTTGGGGTTTAAATAATTTCTTCCACTACATATGCTTATATTTCCTTTTCTTCATGATTCATATTTGACACACAGGAAATTTCTGGTTTATACTAGATTGTTTATATCATGAATGTTTTCTTCTGAGATTATAATTAAAATCTTTCTCCCATCACCTTTTTCCCTCTAAAATCTCCCATATACTGTTCTTTGATCTCTTTAAAATCAGGACCTCATTTTTAATTAATTGATATTACACACATATATGTATACATTCCTACATATAACCTATACCATCTGTATAATGTTACTTCCATGTACACTTCCAAGCTATTTGGTATTGATCAACAAATAAGGGTGTTATTCCCTGAGGACAGCCATCCTATCTGTTTCCAAATTTCTTCAGATGAATATTTAACAGAGTAAATTTTGCTGTTAATTAACAGTAATTTGTTCCATCTCCTTAGTTTTATCATGCTATATTGTCTATATTTCTTCATGCTGCTATTATCTAATACAACTTCTAATATTTTCTTAAATGTGTAGGATATTTAATGAGTTCTATTTAAGTTTCCACACATTTGTGAACTCTACTTTTCTCTTGACATGGAACTCTATTTTCATTGAATTGTGTTCTAGAGGATACATCCTAGGATTGCATGCTTTATGACTTAGATAAAATTTATTTGGATATTGAGACTAACATGTGATTTCACCTTGAACTACTCCATGCACATTGAACACATGTGACAAGCAGTACAGTCCTCTCTTTGCTAGAAAAATCTACAGTAGATAACAACTGTGTCATTCTCAAACTTGTAGTTTTATTTCATAGCATTATTGAAACAGGAAGGCTGAAATTTCACACTTTTATGATTTTGTTCTCTATTTCTTTCAATTTTGATGATATTAGGTGCAAATATTCATTATATTTATATGTTGTTTATGTATGTATAATTATTGATTTATTCTGCTGTAATGACTTACACTCTTTTATAAAAATAAATTTTAAGGCATTTTACCTACTATAATTGTCTTCTCCTTTAGGTGCCATTTTCAAGAATGGTAATTAAATGTCTTTTCACTCATTCATGTTCTGTACATATATTTTATTTAATTTTAACTTTTAATTTTACCCCTATACTGATCCTACCACTCCTTCCCTTTCATCTCTCTCCTAAGCCATTAGTGTTCTGTTCAGAAATTGTCTCTTCTAAGAATGTATTGAAGGCTATTTTCAACTTTCTCTGTTAGTAAATTAGTGTTATCTAGTTTCTTGTTGAGGTCCTTGATCCACTTGGACTTTAGTCTTCTGCAGAGTAATAAATCTGGATCTGTTTACATTCTTCTACATGCAGACTGCCAGTTAGACCAGCACCATTTGTTGAAAATGCTTTATTTTATTCACTGTATGGTTTGTCTTTTTTGTCAAAAATCAAGAGTTCATAGGTGTAAGGGTTTTACTCTTGGGTCTTTGTTTCTATTCCATTGGTCAACGTGTGTTTCTGACTCAATATCATGCAGTTTTTAAGCACTACTTCTCTGTACCACAGGTTGAGGTCAGGGATGCTGATTCCTCCAGAGATACTTTAATTTTTCAGGTTGTTTTGGCAACCTTGGGTTTTATGTTTCCATATGAAGTTGAAAATTGCTGTTTTAATGTCTGTAAATAGTTGGGTTGGACTTAGTGACCCCAAAACTTCCACCAGAGAACTCCTAAACCTGATAAACAACTTTAGCAAAGTGGCTGGGTATAAAATTAACTCAAACAAATCAGTAGCATTCCTCTACACAAAGGATAAACTGGCTGAGAAGAAATTATGGAAACGACACCGTTCACAATAGTCACAAATAATATAAAATACCTTGGTGTGAATCTAACCAAGCAAGTAAAAGACCTGTATGACAAGAACTTCAAGCCCCTGAAGAAAGAAATCAAAGGAGATCTCAGAAGATGGAAAGATCTCCCATGCTCATGGATTGGAAGTATTAATATAGTAAAAATGGCTATCTTGCCGAAAGCAATCTACAGATTTAATGCAATCCCCATCAAAATTCCCACTCAGTTCTTTACAGAGATAGAAAGAGCAATCTTAAAATTCATTTGGAATAACAAAAAACCCAGGATAGCAAAAACTACTCTCAACAATAGTTGGGTTGGAATTTTGATGGGAATTGCATTGAATCTGAAGATTACTTTTGGTAAAATGGCCATTTTCACTATGTTAATTCTACAGATCCATGAGTACGGGAGCTATTTCCATTTTCTGATATCTTCCTCAACTTCTTTCTTCAGAGAGTTGACATTTTTATCATATATATCTTTGTCTTGCTTGGCTAGAGTTGCATCAAAGTATTTTATGTTTTCTGGCTATTGTTAAGGGTGTTGTTTCCATAATTTCTTTCTTTACTTATTTACCATTTGTGTAAATGAAAATTTGCTGTATACTGTTGTAAGTATGTTTAGGTATTTGACTTGAGTGAGTGAATTCTCTAAGATTTTTAATATGAGGGATTGTTGAATATTGTCAAAGGTTTTTTTCAGCAAATAATGTGATAATCATGTAATTTTCATCTTTGTTTCTTTACATAGTATAATGTATTGATGGATTTTTGTATACTGAACTCTCTGAATCCTTGCATGAAGCCTACTTCATCATGGTGAATGATTTTTTTATGTGTTTGGATTCAGTTTGCAAAAATTTTATTCAATATTTTTGGGCCAATGTTCATAAGCAAAAATGGTATGACATTCTCTTTGTTAAATAAGTCTTTGTGTGGTTTATTTAACAGGGTAAATGTGGCCTCATAGAATAAATTACAGTAGTGATCCTTCTGTTTCTATCTTGTGGAATAGTTTGAGGAGTATTGATATTCATTCTTCTCCAGAATCTAGTATAATTCTGTATTCAAACTATTGGCCTAGTGCTTCTATTTACTTATAGGGCAGTTTAGATAGTTTGCCTCATCTTGACTTAACTTTGGTAAGGGGTATCTGTCTATAAAGTCATCCACTTTGTTTAAATATTTCAGTTTTGTGGAGTACAAACTTTTGAAGTAAAAACTAAGCCGGGCGATGGTGGTGCATGTCTTTAATCCCAGCACTTGGGAGGCAGAGGCAGGTGGATTTCTGAGTTCGAGGCCAGCCTGATCTACAGAGTGAGTTCCAGGACAGCCAGGACTACACAGAGAAACTCTGTCTTGAAAAACCAAAAGAAAAAAAAAAGACTAATGATTTTTAAAATTTCCTTAGTTTCTATTATTATGTCTCCATTTTAATTTCTGATTTTATTAATTCAGATTCTGTCTCTGTGCCTTTTAATTAGATGACTAAGTGTTTGTCTACCTTGTTGATTTTCTCAAAGAACTAGATCTTGGTTTTGTTAATTCTTTGTATTATTCTTTTAGTTTCTGATTTATAGATATCATCCCTGAGTTTAATTATTTTCTACTTTCTATTCCTCCTGGGTGTGTTTTCTTCTTTGTTTTAGAGCTTTCTGCTATGTTGTTAAGTTGCTAGTATTAATATTTTCCATTTCTTCACAAAGGCACTTTTGCTATGAACTTTAGACTTTCATTGTCTCCCATATGTTTGGGTATGTTGTGCCATCATTTTCATGGAACTGTAGAAAGTTGTTAATTGCTTTTTTTTCCTTCCTTACTTTCTCTCTATTTCTCTTTCTCTCTCTTTATTTCTTCCTTCCTTCCTTCCTTCCTTCCTTCTCTTCTTTCTTTCTTTCTTTCTTTCTTTCTTTCTTTCTTCTTTCTTCTTTCTTTCTTTCTTTCTTCTTTGGCCCAGGGATCACTGGGCAGTGAGTTTTTTAGTTTCCATGGGTTTGTAGACTTTTTCTTGTTTCTACTCTTGTTGAACTCCAGACGTAATTTTGATGATTTGATAGAATGTAATGCATTATTTCAATCTTCTATTTGTTGATGCTTGCTTTGTGCCCAATTATATGGACGATATTGAGAAGGTTTTGTAACACGCTGAGAAGAATGTATATTCTTTTGTGTTTGAGTGAAAGGTTATATAGATATTTGTTAAATTCTTTTGGCTCATAACATCTCTTGGTTTCATTGTTTCTCTATTTAGGTTCTGTTTCAATAACCTGTTTGTTAGTGAGCATCTGACGTTGGAGTCTCCAACTATTGTTATGTGGAGATCAATGTGTGATATGAACTTTTGTAAAGTTTCTTATATGAATGTGGGTTCCCTTGTGTTTGGGGCACAGATATTCAAAACTGAGACATCATTTTTGTCTATTTTTTTCTTTGATGAGTATGAAGTATCCTTCCCCACATCTTTAAGTAACTTCTGGTTCTGATGGTGCCATATTTCACTGGTTTCTGCTTGCCTTTAACCATCTATTTTTCAGTCTATTTTAGCAGATAATAGAATGGGTTCTCCAGCTCGTTTCTTGTGTCAGGCTTTTTTTTCCAACCCTTTACTCTGAGGTAGGGTCTATTTTGTGTGTTGAGGAGTGTTGCTGGTATGGAACAGAATCATAATCTTTGTTTGCATATCCAGTCTATTAGCCAGTGTCTTTTTTATTGGGAATTGAGTCAACTGTTGTTGAGAAATATTAATGACCAATGATTGTTACTTCCTTTTATTTTGATGTTGGTGGTGTTTGAGTTTTTGAGTGTGAGACTCTCTCTTGCTCTATGTGTGTGTGTGTGTGTGTGTGTGTGTTTGTTTGTTTGTGTGTCTCTATGTTTGTGTGTCTGTGTGTGTCTTCTTTTGGTTTTGCTCTGAGATGATTAATTTCTTGTGTTTTCTTGGGTGCATTTATCTTCCTTATGTTGGAGTTTTCCTAGTATCCTCTCTATGGCTGATTTAGTAGAGAGATGTTGTTTCTTCATCTATAGTGATTAAGAGTTTTGTTGGATATAGTAGTCTGGGGTGGCATCTATATTCTCTTACAGTCTTCAAGATATCTATACAAGCTCTTTTGGCTTTTAGCATCTCTGTTGAGAAATCAGGTGAAATTCTGGTAGATTTGACTTCTATGCCAGAGAATCTTTCTTACATCTCTTGTATTTTGTTATTGATGCTTGATAAGTAGTTCCTGTTTTCTTTCCCAGATTATTCATCTCCAGGATTGCCTCTATTTTTTGTTTTCTTTATTGCTTCAATTTCCATTTTTAAGTTTTGGACTATTCAATTCATTTCCTTACCTGTTTTATTGCATTTTTCTGTATTTCATCAAGGGATTTTTTTTGTTTCCTCTTTGAGGGCTTTCTACCTGTTTTACTGTATGTTCCTGTATTTCTGTGTGGATTGAGGTCAAGTGTGCCAATCATACTGCTGGAGGTATAGGTGCACATATGTCATTTACATGATATTGGTACATTGGAATTTGTAGTTTTATAGATTCTTATATCACTTTGATGTATGTTTGAATTTATTAAAGTTAATTTTCACTCAGTTATGTAGTACACAGTTCTCCTGGGGGAAAGTCAATTTAAAATAATTCATCTTGTATTATTTATTGTACTTTGTTTTCTGTTTCTATTATTCATCATGTGATTAATTTCTTTCTATTGTGAATTTTGGACATTTTGACAGTCACTTAAGTAAGGCATAGAATAGTGCATAACTTACAACCCTGCAAGTTGAGAATCAGGTTGGTATAACAAGGCCATTCAGAATATAAAATAAGAACCTGTTACAACTAAAAAAAAAAAAAAAAAAAAAAAAAAAGAACAATGATGTCAAAAAGCAAAATAAATCAAGAAACTTAGCCACCTGTCCTAGTCTACATAGATGGATTTTATAGTGCAAAATCATTTTCATGCACTGAATAAAGATATCAAGAGGCTCTGAAACCCTTATAGAGGGATGAGGTTCTCCATGCTTATGAATCTTTTTCACATAGAGAAATTTCCTGTGTTCTTTCTCATGGTACCATAATCTCTTTTTCCTTCTTTGGAGGACTGAAGTTTTTCTGATACAATAGAAATAAGGCTGTTGTGGCTACTGCTGCTGCAATAGTCTTTGTTCTCAAAAGAACTCAGATTTCCAAAGTGTACTAGATCCTGATCAGTATCCAAATCAGTTGAGACAAATATCAGTTTGCTGGAAAGTTCTCCAAAAGCCAGAATGTTGAACACCCTCTCTGTTACTTTCCATACTCCTATGGTAGTGACTTTGAGTTGTACATGATCAAATTGAGCCTTCCTCAGCTGTCTGCTGCAGGCTCACCTACTCTTGATCCCCTTGTTTAAGCATGCCCTAGGCATACAGAGGATTTAGATTTTCTTGGCACTCTGTGTGAATGGAGACAAACACCAGTGCTTTGGCAGTCCTCCCAAAAACTGGAATTAGACACATTCCATTCTTTTCTCTCCCTGAGGGAACAGCAGTGAGCTGAGCTGAGCAGTACTGACTAAGAAGTGAAGTAATCACAGAGAAAATGAATATTTTTACCCATTTCACTGTGGCATTTCTCAGCATCAGGCTTGTCTCTGATTCTGCTGCCTCAACTGTTTTCTGGATATGATGATACTCTTGTCTCTATGTGTTTGCAATATATTTTTAAGGTAGATTGAAGGTTGGACCTTCCTAGTTCAGCTATTGCTGACATAACTATTCCAACATCCATTGATGAAAGAGCACACACCTATTTCTCATTTATTATCATTCAGTGCTCATTGAAATTCCAGAGCGATAGGGATGTGAGGACTTTTACTTCCTTTAAAATTTTGTTCTGCAATAATTTCTTACTGTAGCAAACAATATTTTTGATATATGAAATATTATATCAAAAGCCAGATTAAATTTGAGTTCTTTCAGGAGATAACTAACCACCTCACCTCCTTCAAACTCTTATGCAGATTTTAACTTCTCAATGAGGACATATTTCTCTCTCTCTCTCTCTCTCTCTCTTCTCTTTCTCTCTTTCTCCTTCTCTCCCTCTCTCTATATACACATACACATATACATACATATATATGTACATGTACATATATAGATAGTAAATAAGTTGATAGATAAGTGTGTGTGTATTTATCATTTTCAGTCAATAAAATCAACTTACATTACTGGTAATAAATGGACAAATGGCACATTTGATATGGAACACTCTATGAGCTTTAACTTTGATTACATTATTTATAAAAGAGACAAAATGAGCAATGGTATTCATTTTTATTAACAATAATAGAGTAACCTTCTGTATCACATTAATTAATGAAGACACTACCCGTAGCAGCTTGGGCAAGAGAGAAGATGATCAACATAGCTGGTTTCTTAAGCCATCACTAGGTTATTCACAAGTATATAGAAGCTGAGTGTCCTCCTACTAGGAGAAAATTCCTTTGACTATTTCAGAATTCTTCTAGTAGCCTGCTATTGACATATGTGTACATGCATGAGTAAGTTTTCTGCTTTGGGATATAATGTTCTACCATAGTCATTATACTATTTTACAAAGCTCTACTTTCCTAATAGGAATATCATTTCTATGGTAGTAAGTCAGTATACTACAGTTTCAAAGGAAAAACAAACAAACAAAAACAAAAGAACATGTCCAGCAAATACCTGTAAAATGTGTTGCTGAGTAGTTACTTTACTCTTTATTGCTGTGACATAATACCTGATAAAAATAACAAAAGCTGAAGGTTTCTTTTGCCTAAAAGTTTGAATGGATAAAATTTATCATGTTAAGGAGGAATGGTGGTACAGGAGTTCTCACCTGTGATTGTTCCCTCTTCAACTCTCTACAAAGTCAGACCAGGAAAGTCAAGAATATCAGTCCTCAGCTAGCTTCCTCCTTTCTTCATTTTTGTCTAAGTTCCAGCCAGCAAGATGGCACTACACATATTTCGTGTAGTTCTCGAATAAGACTGACAGAGTCATCTAAATCCAGTCAATTGACAAGCATATATTACTAACCCATTATTTTTATAATTCATTCAACAAGCACATTTACCAATGGCATTTAATAGGCTAAGGGTTTAGAACTTAATTACTCGAAGAAAGAATTTATAACAGGGGAGAAGATATAACCCTATAAAACATGATCTCAAATAACAAACCACTCTCAGGTAAGAGTGTAGGTGGAATAGTAAATCAAACAGAAGGTAGACAAAAGGCAGATAATAACACAGGCTTTAAAACATTGTAAATTTTGTCCAGCAAGATCTCTGGTGCAATAGTGATTGGGAACATCTCACTGCCCAACATGTCATAATTGTCTTTCCCTTTTAGATTGCTGGTATGTGCAAATTTATTTCTCTTCATTACTATTGAAGAGAATTAATTCCATTTCTGACCAATGAAAGTGCTAAGCACCATAAGAGATGGTATTAATCCAAGCTGGGAATGAAATGCAGGCTTTCAGCAGTGTTGTTAAGCAAAAATCAATAGGATTCCCACCCTTAGTGTTGTGAGACATTGGCTGTGTGCGTGACTGAATGTGGTTCCACAGCCTGAATACTTTTCTGACTCTTAGTTCTACACATTTGAGATGACAGTCCTGTATTTACCCTGTCAAAAATTTCAGGTTCAATATCTGTTTCACTTAGGAACTTTATATTACTGCTAGTATGATATGATACAAGTCAGAGTGGTGTATGATAGAACACTGATGCTTTCTCGGGGGCATCTGAAAATGTGATTTTGATAGCATGTTCAGGAAAGTAAGGAAAAGGGAGCATTGTCTTAATGCACATAAATTAATTCTTATAATATGGACTCTCATTTAATAACAAAACCAAGAATATATATGCTTAAGTTGTCATGAAAAGAAAACATTTTTTGAAATGGCAGAACTGCTGTAACATAAAATATTTATTCCTGTGAAACACAGAGATAATAAAATTCTGTGTCCTACACTTTTAGAGTTAATTAATTAATACCTATGCTTGATTTATCTCTGACTATATATAACCTTTCACAGATACTAAAACAATCAGGTTCTCTTCCTCTTCCTCTTCTTCCTCTTCTTCTTTGCCCACCCTTTCCCCAACCCAGTCCTGTCTCTCAGTGCATGATTCTTAAACTGAGAGTAAAATAGGATAAAAGAGACAACCATTTTTTTAGTAATCAGTCTGTGAGTTTTAATTCATTATCAATTTTGCCATAGTATAATTCATTTAAAATTAATATTGAAGTGTTGATCAGCATATGGAACCCAAGTAAATAAAGAAGACACATCCTCTGTATTATATAGCTAAGAGTACTAGTAGTGTTGAAGACCAGTATGTTAAAATCCAAAATATATATGCATTGTCCTACTGATGTTCAGATGGTTGTAAAAGAGCACTTGAAATTAATACAAGCTTTGCTTTTCAATTTAATAAATTTCACTACTATATCAGAATGAAACCCATTGATATAGTTCAAATAATGTGGTAAGAAATACCAGTAAATCTAAAAAGCAAGGAAAGACTGAATGGAAATTACTTATACATTTTAAGTGTGAGATATACTATCAAATGTGATGTTTAAATTGAATTTACTAGTGTAATATCATCAATTTAGTCTTCTGTTAAGGAAGTCTCATACCTTTAAGTTTCTGTACACTTTTTTCTTTCTTTCTTTCTTTCTTTCTTTCTTTCTTTCTTTCTTTCTTTTCTTTCCTTTAAAACTTCAGATTTTATTCCCCTTCCTGTCTACCCTCTAACTATTCCACATCCCATTCTGCCTCCCAGTCCCTCTGTCTCCATGAGGATGTCACCACCCCCCACCTTCACTCCACTGACCTCTAAACTCCCTGGGGCCTCTAGTCTCTTGAGGGTTAGTTGCATCTTAACTTATTAGTGAGTACATAGCATGCATATCCTTTGGGGTTTGAGTTACCTCACTCAGGATGGTATTTTCTAGTTCCATCCATTTGCCTGCAAAACTCAGGATGTCCTCATTCTTAATAGCTGAGTAATATTCCATTGTTTAAATGAACCACATTTTCTGTATCCATTCTTCTGTTGTGGACCATCTGAGTTGTTTCTAGCTTCTGGTTATCACAAACAATGGCACTATGAACATAGTGGAACATGTGCCACTGTGGCCTGGTAGGGCAACTTTTGGGTATATTCCCAAAAGTGGTATTGATGGGTTTATAGGTAGATCGATATCCAGTTTTCTGAGGAACCTCCAGATTGATTTCCAGAGTGGTTGTACTAATTTGCAATCCCACCAGCAATGGAGGAATATACCTGTTTCTCCACATCCTTGCCAACATGTGCTGTTCCCTGAGGTTTTGATCTTAGCCATTCTGATTGGTGTAAGGTGAAATCTCAGGGTCATTTTGATTTCCATTTCTTTGATAACTAAGGACTTTGAACACTTCTATTTAGCCTATAACATGCAGTAATTTTTAGCCAAATGTTTATCTTATATCATTTTTTGTCTTTCAATTCTGTAAGTTATTACTTAATTTTAGTCAGATCACACTCTCACACACTAAACATGATGTTGTATATTAAGGCAAATAATTAAGTTTCATGGCTGTTTCACATACTAACTTCTGAAATAATCTCATGACTATGCATGAATGAAAATACATACTTTTAAAAATAAAATAAACTTATTCTCCTTTGTATTATTCTTTTCTGAATCCTGAGGCTCCAGCCTAAGGTTTTCTAACTGATAGTCAAACAATCTATTTCTGAGTTATATATTCAATTTAATACTTTTCTTTCTCTTAAAAACATTTTTATACATATTGCATATACACTAAGGCTAATTACAGCATGGGAGATTTCTTCAAAAGAGATTTTTTCTGTTTTTTTATAAGTACGGATATTCTCAGCAATAGTCTTTGACTATATATTATAATTACATTTGTCTGTTTTAAATGTGTCAATTCAAGATTAATTTGATTAATTCCCATATTGACTTTATAGAATTATATTTATTAGGATTATTAGCATAGTAACTAAAAAATGATAGACTCACCTTAGATGTGGTCAGATTCATAACAGCAAAAAAAGTAGTAATTCAAACTTAAAATAGTAAACATGGCTTATTGTTCTATTTATCTAATTTTATTTTTCAGTGTTGTTCAGCCATGAAAGCATAAATTGTCCTCTGTTACAGTTAAAATGTGTATTATTTTAGAAAGGCATATCTCTTCAAAAGCATATTTGACACAAGTGTGTTTGCTAAAATTGAGGGAGAGACAGATATGGCAGGCTTGGGCTTAACATATCTAGAAAAATAAGTTAGAAGGAAATTTCTTAGAGAATGCAATGGGGGAATTTCTCTTTGTATTTCTCAGATAACATTTGTTGGCACATTTTTTTTTTCAGATTTTTGACTTCACCAGATACTAGTGGCTCTCTTTCCTGAAGACAGTCTTGTAGATGTAATAATTTAAACAGAAATTTTAGAGAGCACATGGTGATATATGTTGTGACTTAACGCAAAATGAGCACAGTGAATACACCGTTAGAGTTATCGTCAGGTACAATGAGTATCCCCTTAGAATTATAGTCAGGTACAAATGATACATCATGGGCTATGAAATCAATTGCACTGTATATTTAAAGGCTAACACTTGGACATTTCCTAATGACTAATTCATATGGCAAAATTTTATCACAGAGCTCAAACGCGTGTACACCATTACTCTGTAATACCTCAGGTAAGCATCTAGTATAGGAAGAAGGCAAAGACTTGACTCCCATCCATTCAGTATCAAATACCCATGTATTTTTGTTACAAATGTGTGGCTATTCTTTTGCAGGATTAAATCAGGCAGAGAAAAACAGATTTGGGTGAGGGAAGAATGAAACTTGGCTCAGCTTGATATTATTGTAACTAGTGCTGAACTAGGACTTCTAGTATCTGGTTCAGAAAATTGTTACTTTAGCCATATTTAAGCACAGCACTATTTTTTAGGAAAAAAATATTCAGATGACAGTTAACTTAGTCCCAAGTGTACAACAATTTAACACATTTTTATATTGAGATTCTTTACAAAGTACATCGGGCTTCTTTCACAGGAATAAGTATGTTGACTCAGAGATAAAACCAAAGATTTAGGGATTAGGGAATTGGCTGAGGTAAATATAAAGCCCTACGGTGTCAGCATTGGCCTGGTCCTAAGATAACATAGAACTCACTTAAGATGTTGTAAATCACAAGTGGCATCAATTATTTTAAATTTTGTGGCCTAAAAGAAATACTCAAGGTTTGAAGTGGAAAGGATCTACCATAAGGAAGGTCTGGGAGATAAGGACAGAGCCTGTCTCACCAGACAGCAAAGTATCACTAGGTGGTAGAACTACTTCATTCTTGACCTTCCAGGGAAAGTAGCTACTCACCTCATTACATTGAAGACATGAGCTCTGTCTTTAAATTTCCAGACTTTTCCAGTGCTTATCTGTATGCACAAGGCCTTTTTGTACTCTACACAAATTACTCTAACTTTCCTATTATTACAAACTCCCTTTTCAGCTTGTTTATTCCCCCATATACTTTTTGATTATCGTATAGGAAACTCAGAACTATGATCCATAACATTCACATCATCATATGCCCTCTCATATGAGATGTGCAACAAATGACTGGACTAGAACATTTAAAGGAATTTTTGTTGTTATGCTTCTTTAAGGCTGTTGTCACTGTGAATCTATTCTAATATAGATCACCTTTTAAAGCTATTAACTCCACTAGGTGATTACATGGTTAGCACAGGCAGACAAATTTTATGCACAAGAAGTCTTTAATTTTCATTCTTTTCCAAAAGCCAAAGAGAGCTTCATGGAGAAAACCTTGGATATCAAATATAGATTGATTCTAGCTATTGAAATTTATAAGATAAAGACCTTGGCCAAGTCTTATAATCTTTGTGAGATGTATTTGTACAGTGAGGTGGTGAAAGAAAATATATTCCTCTTCTCTTGAAATACAATTAAGAATTAATTGTCACCAAATAATAAAATGGTAACAAGATTACAAATAGAGAGCATGAGAAATAATTCATTGAGTTACTCATTGTACCTTGTTGAACACATAAATTATCCCACT
This sequence comes from Mastomys natalensis, assembly GCA_021653895.1. NCBI lineage: Eukaryota > Metazoa > Chordata > Mammalia > Rodentia > Muridae > Mastomys > Mastomys natalensis. The sequence continues at coordinate 212,749 of JAJTUV010002116.1, read as the reverse complement.
GTGTTAAATTTTCTCCCTTTGGGATCTTCGAATTGCATGGTGAAAATAAAAACAAATCAAAAATGTAATGAGTCATAGGTCAAGTTATGATAAATGTCAAGAGGAAAAAACCTAAAGTATGAGAAAGGAAAAGGCAGTGTGGGAATGTTTCCCCCTGTTTCAAGGTTAAGCATGTAGTCTAAAAAGCATTATAGAAAAAAATAACACACTATGCAATTTAGGTAATATATGATTCAGGTCCCCTCAAGTTGGTAATATGCTTCCAATGCAAAGTATAATAGAAAAATTAGAACAGAATATTTTTAGGAGTACTGAAATGATTTCAGAGAAAGTGGAGACAAAGGATGTAAAGATCTTATACATGGATTTAAAGAATTATGACTTACTGCTGACTGAATTAGGATTTAACAAGAAAGGTAGAAAAGTGATCTCATCTCACATTTATTTTATTATGATCATGGCATTTGTATTAAAAACACATCCAAGGAACACAAATGAAAAAACAGGACAGCAGATTTAACAGGGCATTATAAGTGTGAGCAAGCAAGCATGAGGTTGATTGTAGAAATGCATGTGATCTGTCAATGTATGTCCCATCATACTAGAGTCATAGACTCATAAACCCAGGCACCACCCACAGTAAAACATCAACCAATACAATGTACTCTCATTTCCACGGTAGAAAGTAAAATCAAACAGGGCAAATTCTGTATAAAATCAGCCAGTCCATATTTTCCAGGCAGGTAGTTCTAAGGCTAGCCTACTCATTGTTCCTTTGCAGAAAATCATGAATTTCCTGTCATAATTATTTTTATTATTGTGCATGACAGTATATCTAAGTTAAAGAATATAGAATGTATGTGAACAACTGTGTCATATCTATATGTATATTTAACTTATTTATGTTGATCAAGTTTTTAATTAATATTAGAAGAAATTACAAAAGATCCAAAAAAGAAGTGTCTTAGTCAGTGTTCTATTGCTATGAAGAGATACCATGAACTAGGCAACTTATAAAAGAAACCTTTAAACTGAGGCCAGTTCATAGTTTCAGAGGTTTAGTCCATTATTATTATAAAGAAGAGCATGACAGTATGCAGGGAGACATGATATTGGTGAAATAGCTGACATTTCTATATTCTCATTCAAGGCGGAAAGAGAGAAATCCTGGGCCTAGAATAGGTTTTTGAAACCTCAGTACTCACCCAGAGTGATAAATTTCCTCTAACAAGGGTACAAATAATCCAAAAGGGCCACACATCTTATTTCTTCTCAAGTAGTGCCACACCCTGATGACTAAGAATTCAAATATATAAACCTATGGAGGACATTATTATTCCAACTGCCACAGAGATTAAAATATATTTTCACAAAAATTATGGGAAAAAACTGAATAATCATGTTAAGGACACAAACTAAGCATACTGCCAACATCATTTCACATACAATTTTGAAGGAGGTTCATACATTAATGAAGATTTCCAAATGCTGATGCTCAGAAAGCAGACAGAAAACAACAAACAAAACATTCTTCCATGGTAATTTCCTGGTCTTTTCTGTTCTTCCATGTCTACTTATATCTTATAGCAGAAAACAATGGTATATTTCCATATAGCTTTAGGAGACGACTGTATTACCTCCTGGATCAGAATTATACATATTACCAGTGATAATAGCAACTCCCTTCAGAGAATAACCTTGCCAAGCTAACTGTGGAATCCTGTATGCAGGGCTTTGGTCCTATAGTTAACTTGAAAAATATAAAGACATATATTTAATAAAAGGCTGTGGCTATTCTTTACTGTTTATTTTCATGGAATAAGAAAGAACTCCTAAGGCAGACACTGATGTGGATGTCAGGAAGTACATGCTGACAAGAGCCTGATACAGCTGTCTCCTTAGAGATCTTCCAGAGCCTAACATATACAGAGGCAGATGCCTACAGCTAACCATAGAACTGATCTTGGGGTTCCCAATGGAGAAGTTAGAGAAGAGACTGAAGGAGCTGAAGGAGTTGAAAAGGGTTTCCACAGGGAGAGCAACAATACCAACCAACCAGAGCTCCAGGGCCTAAACCACGAGCCTCAGAGCACATAGAAAGGGACTCAGGGCTCCAGCTGTATATGTAGGAGAGGATTTGCTTGTTAGGTATAGGTGTGAGGAGGTCCTTGGTCCCTTGGAGGTTGGATGCCCCAGTGTGGGGGATTTCGCAGGTGGGGAGGTGGGAGTGGGTGAATGGGTGGGGGCACATCCTCATAGAAGAAGGAAGATGGGGGATGAGATTGGGGATTCCTGGGTGGGGGGAAATGGGGAAAGGGGATAACATCTGAAATGTAAATAAAACGTCCAATTAAAAAAAAAGAACTCCTAAACCTGTAAACAACTTCACCAAACTGGCTAAATACAAAATTAACTCAAACAAATCAGAAACCTTCCTCTATTCAAAGGATAACCAGACTGAGAAAGAAATTAGGGAAATGACACCCTTCACAGTAGTCACAAATAATATAAAAGACTTTCATGTGAATCTAACCAAGCAAGTGAAAGATCTGTTATGAAAAGAACTTCAAGTCTCTAAAGAAAGAAATTGAAGATCTCAGAAAATAGAAAGCTCTCCCATGCTCATGGATTGAAGAATTAATATAGGAAAAATGGCCATCTTGCCAAAAACAATCTACAGATTCACGTGATGCCCATCAAAATTACAACTTAATTCTTTATAGAGTTAGAAAGAGCAGTTCTCAAATTCATCTGTAATAACAAAAAATCCAAGATAGTGAAAACTATTCTCATCAATAAAAGAACATCTGGGTGAAATCACCATCCCTGAACTCAAGCTGTACTACAGAGCAATAGTGATAAAACCTGCATGGTATTGGTACAGAGACAGGCAGGAAGAACATTGGAACAGAATTTAAGACCCAGAAATGAACTCAAATACCTATGGTCACTTGATATTTGACAAAGATGCTAAAACAATCCAGTGGAAAAAAGAAAAGCATTTTCAACAAATGGTGCTAGTTCAATGGGAGGAAAGCATGTAGAAGAATACAAATTGATCCATTCTTATTTCCTTGTACAAAGCTCAAATACAAATGGATCAAGGACCTCCACATAAAACCAGATACACTGAAACTAATAGAAGAGAAAGTAGGGAAGAGCCTAGAATACATGGGCACAAGGAAAAAGTTCCTGAAAAGAACACCAATGGCTTATGCTCTAAGATCAAGAATTGACAAATGGGACCTCACAAAATGCAAAGCTTCTGTAAAGCAAAGGACACTGTCAATAGGACAAAAAGGCAACAGAGAGATTGTGAAAAGATATTTACCAATCCTACATTTGATACAGGGCTAATATCCAATACATACAAGGCACTCAAAAAAACTAGACTCCATACAATCAAATACCCTATTAAAAATGGGGTACAGAGCTAAACAAAGAATTCTCAACAAAGGAAACTCGATTGACTGAGAAGCACCTAAAGAAATACTCATCATCCTTAGTCACCAAGGAAATGCAAATCAAAATAACCCTAAGATTCCACCTCACACTTGTCAGAATGGCTAAGATCAAAAACTCAGGTGATAGCAGATGCTAAGAAGGATGTAGAGAAAGAGGATCACTCCATTGTTGGTGGGATTGTAAGCTGGTACAACCACTCTGGAAATCAGTCTGACGGTTCCTCAAAAATTGGACATAGTATTACCTGAGTACCCAGCTATACCACTCCTGGGCATATACCAAAAGATTCTCCAACATATGACAAGGACACATGCTCCATTATGTTCATTGCAGCCTTATTTATAATAGCCAGGAGCTGGAAAGGACCCAGATGTCCTTCAACATAGGATTGGATACAGAAAATGCAGTACATTTACACAATGGAGTACTACCTAGGTATTAAAAACAATGACTTCATGAAATTCTTTGGCAAATAGATGGAACTAGAAAGTATCATCCTGAATGAAGTAACCCAGTCACAAAAGAACACAGATGGGATGCACTCGCTGATAAGTGATTATTACTCCAAAAGCTCGCAATACCCAAAACATAACTCACAGAACACATGACACTCAAGAGGAAGACCAAAGTGTAGGTGTTTCCATCCTTTAGAAGGAGTAACAAAATTCTCATGGGAGCAAATACTGAGACAGAGTGTGGAGCAGAAACTGAAAGAGGGAGAGTCTGGAGACTGCACCACCTGGGGATCCATCCTAGGTGCAATCACCAAATGCAAACACTGTTGCGGATGTCAGGAAGTGCATTCTGACAGGAGCCTGATATAGCTGTCTCATGAGAGGCTCTACCAGAGCTTAACATATAGAGAGGTGGACGCTGGCAGCCAACAATTGTACTGTCAAGGCGTCCCCAATGGAGGGTAAGAGAGAGACTAAAGGAGCTGAAGTGACTTGGAGCCCTATGGGAGAACAATACTAACCAACCAGAGCTCCCAGAGTCTAAACTGCCAGCCTAGGAACACACATGGAGGAACTCATGGTTGCACTGTATATGTAGTAGAGGATGGCCTTGTCGGCCATTGGTGGGAGAGGAGTTCCTTGGTCCAGTGAAGGCTCGATAGTCTAGTGTGTGGGAATTTGAGGGCAGTTAGTCAGAAGAAGGTGGAAGGGTGAGGGCATACCTTCATAGAAGCAGGAGGATGAAGAATTGGATAGGGGGTTTCTGGGAGAATGGGGAAAGGGGATAACATCTGAAATGTAAATTTAAAAAATCCAATAAAAATTAAATAACAAATAAAGAAAAAAGAAAAAAAGAAAGTCTTTTGTGTGTGATGCAGAAATGCTGGGATTCTGATAGAATTCATGGATGATACTGATCTAGACCATTACAAGTGGGGAAAATGATGCAGACCTGACATTTCTTGGGAGAATATCTTCAGGTCCACTTTATAAAACATCATGAATCCAAAATATCATGGACATGCTTAAGAAATCACCTTTTAGAGCTGGAGAGATAACTCAGTGGATAGTTATGTTTGCAGCACCTATAGAAGACTTAGTTCAATTCTCAGCACCTACATGGTGGCTCTTAACTTTCTCTAACCCAAGTTCCAGAGGATCCAACAGGCAAAACATTGATAAACATAAAGTAAATTAATTATATAAAAATAAAAATATACATAATAAAAGAAATCACCTTTAACACAGAGGGTCAAAATCTGAGAAGGTATCAAGGTATTGATATATCAAAGACAGTTTCAAAATTGTAAGTTTTCAAATTGTAACTTTCTAGAATTTATTATGTAGCATGTTAGTTTCAATTCTCATATAGTTTTTTTTTTTTTTTTTTTTTGGTATTATAAATGGGCCAGGTAAAACTTTAGTGGTTTTACTAGATATACAATTCTCCTATATATGGGTAAGGTCAACATTCTTTAGCTTTGCTATGATACCTTCCTTGTTCGCCTATAAGCTGGACACAAATATTTACACCCACAGCAGCATTATGCTTTTAAATAAAAGATCCACAGAACATGATACCTATTAAATTGCTACTTCCTAAAACTCTGTTTTTTTATTGGAAATTTTTTTTACATTTCAGATTTCTCTCCTTACCCCATTTCCCCCCCTCCCTCCCAGGAACTCACTATCCCTTCCCCCCTCCTCCTGCCTCCACGTTGGTGTGCCCCCACCCACCCTCCCCTGTACCTCACCTCCCCACCCTCGAGTATCCCCCCTCCACGACGTCCAGCCTTCATGGGACCAAGGATCTCTTCTCCCACTTATATATAGCTCCCTTGCATATATTGCTGGAGCCATGGGTCCCTCCCTAAGTGCTCCCAGGCTCGTGGTTTAGACCCTGGGGGCTCTGGTTGGTTGGGATTGTTGCTTTCTCATGGGTCTCGAATCCTCTCAACTCATTCAGTTTCACTCTATCTTCTCATCGGGAACCCCATGTCAGTTTAATGGTTAGCTGTGAGCATCTGCCTCTGATATGTAAGACTCTTGCAGACCTCTAAGGAGACAGCTATATCAGGCTCCTGTCAGCATGTACATCCTGACACCACATCACCATCTACTTTGGTGACTGCACATGGATGGATGTCCAGGTGGAATGGTCTGTAGATGGTCCCTCCTTCAGTTTCTGTCCTGCACTGTGTCTCCATATTTGCACCCTTGAGTATTTTGTTACCTCTAAGAAGGACTGAAGCTCCCCTATTTGGTCATCATTCTTCATGAGCTTTATGTGGTCTGTGAGTTGAATCTTGGGTATTTCAGGCTTCTGGCTAAAATCCAATAATCAGTGAGTGAATACCATGTGTGTTCTTTTGTGATTGGGTTACTTCACTCAGAATGATATTTTCTAGTTCCATCCATTTATATAAGAATTTATCAAATTCATTGTTTTTAATAGCTGAGTAATTCCATTGTATAAATGTACCACATTTTTTGTATCCATTCCTCTGTTGAAGGGCATCTGGGTTCTTTCCAGTTTCTGGCTATTATAAATAAAGCTGCTATGAACATAGTGGAGCATATGTCCTTGTTATGTGTTAGAGCATCTTCTGGATATATACCCAGGAGTGGTATAGCTGGGTCGTCAGGTAGTGATATGTCCAATTTTCTGAGAAACCGCCAGACTGATTTCCATAGTGGTTGCACCATCTTGCAATCCCACCAACAATGGAGGAGTGTTCCTCTTTCTCCACATCCTCGCCAGCATCTGCTATCACCTGAGTTTTTTATTTTAGCCATTCTGACTGGTGTGAAGTGGAATCTCAGGGTTGTTTGATTTGCATTTCCCTGATGACCAAGGATGCTGAACATTTCTTTAGGTGCTTCTCAGCATTTGCATTTCCTCAGGTGAGAATTCTTTGTTTAGCTCCTTACTCCATTTTTTAATAGGGTTATTTGGTTGCCTAGAGTCTAAAATCTTGAGTTCTTTGTATATATTGGATATTATTCCTGTATCGGATGTGGGATTGGTAAAGATCTTTTCCCAATCTGTTGGTTGCCTGTTTTGTCCTATTGACAGTGTCCTTTGTCTTACAGAAACTTTGCAATTTTATGAGGTCCCATTTGTCAATTCTTGATCTTAGAGCATAGGCCATTGGTGTTCTGTTCAGGAACTTTTCCCCTGTGCCTAGGTATTCGAGGGTCTTCCCCACTTTCTCTTCTATTAGTTTCAGTGTGTCTGGTTTTATGTGAAGGTCCTTTATCCACCTGGACTTGAGCTTTGTACAAGGAGATAGGAATGGATCGATTTGCATTTTTCTGCATGCTGTCCTCCAGTTGAACCAGCACCATTTGTTGAAAATGCTGTCCTTGTTCCACTGGATGGTTTTAGCTCCTTTGTCAAAGATTAAATGACCATAGTTGTGTGGGTTCATTTCTGGGTCTTCAGTTCTATTCCACTGATCTTCCTGACTGTCTCTGTACCAATACCAGGCCGTTTTTATCACTACTGCTCTGTAGTAAAGCTTGAGGTCAGGGATGGCGATTCCTCCAGAAATTCTTTTATTGTTGAGAATGGTTTTCGCTATCCTGGGTTTTTGTTGTTCCAAATAAATTTCAGAATTTCTTTCTAGTTCTGTGAAGAATTGAGTTGGGATTTTAATGGGGATTGCATTGAATCTGTAGATTGCTTTGGCAAGATGGCCATTTTTACTATATTAATCCTGCTGATCCATGAGCATGGGAGTTCTTTCCATTTCCTGAGATCTTCTTCAATTTCTTTCTTCAGAGACTTGAAGTTCTTGTCATACAGATCTTTCACTTGCTTGGTTAGATTCACCCAGAGTATTTATATTATGTGTGACTATTGTGAAGGGTGTCATTTCCCTAATTTCTTTTTCAGCTTGTTATCTTTCATGTAGAGGAAGGGTACTGATTTGTTCGAGTTGATTTTATAACCTGCCACCTTGCTGAAGTTGTTTATCAGGTTTAGGAGTTCTCTGGTGAGTTTTTGGGGTCACTTAAGTATACTATCATATCATATCATTTGCAAATAGTGATATTTTAACTTCTTCCTTTCCTATTTGTATTCCTTTGATTTCTTTTTGTTGTTTGATTGCTCTGGCTAGGACTTCCAGTAATATATGAATAGGTAGGGAGAGAGTGAGTAGCCTTGTCTAGTCCCTGATTTTAGTGGGAATGCTTCGGTTTCTCTCCACTTAGTTTGATGTTAGCTACTGATTTGCTGTATATTGCTTTTACTATGTTTAGGTATGGTCCTTGAATTCCTGTTCTTTCCAAGACTTTTACCATGAAGGGATGTTGATTTTGTCAAATGCTTTCTCAGCATCTAATGAGATGATCATGTGGTTTTTTTTCTTTGAGTTTGTTTATATAGTGGATTACATTGATGGATTTCTGAATATTGAACCATCCCTGCATTCCTGGGATAAAGCCCACTTGATCATGATGAATGATTGTTTTGATGTGTTCTTGGATTCGGTTTGCTAGAATTTTATTGAGTATTTTTGCATCGATATTCATAAGGGAGATTGGTCTGAAGTTCTCTTTCTTTGTTGTGTCTTTGTGAGGTTTAGGTATGAGTGTGATTGTAGCTTCATAGGACGAATTGGGTAGTGTTCCTTCTGTTTCTATTTTGTGGAATAGTTTGAAGAGAATTGGTATTAGGTCTTCCTTGAAGGTCTGATAGAATTCTGCACTAAAACCATCTGGTCCTGGGCTTTTTTTCGTGGGGAGACTTTTAATGACTGCTGCTATTTCTTTAGGGGTTATGGGACTGTTTAGATGGTTTATTTGCTCCTCATTTAACTTTGGTACCTGGTATTTGTCTAGAAAATTGTCCATTTCATCCAGATTTTCCAGTTTGTTGAGTATAGGCCTTTGTAGTAGGATTGATGGTTTTTTTTTAATTTCCTCAGTTTCTGTTGTTATGTCTCCCTTTTCAGATCTGATTTTATTAATTTGGGTACTGTCTCTGTGCCCTCTGTTAATCTGGCTAAGGGTTTATCTATCTTGTGATTTCTCAAAGAACCAACTCCTGGTTTTGTTGATATTTTGTATAGTTCTTTCTGTTTCCACTTGGTTGATTTCAGCCCTGAGTTTGATTATTTCCTGATGCCTACTCCTCTTGGGTATTTGCTTCTTTTTGTTCTAGAGCTTTCAGGTGTGCTGTCAAGTTGTTAATGTGTGCTCTCTCCAATTTCTTTTTGTAGGCACTTAGAGCTATGAGTTTTCCTCTTAGCACTGCTTTCATGGAGTCCCACAAGTTCTGGTATGATGTGTCCTCATTTTAGTTAAATTCTAAGAAGTCTTTAATTTCTTTCTTTATTTCTTCCTTGACTAAGTCATCATTGAGTAAGTCGTTGTTCAGTTTCCACATGCATGTGGGTTTTCCATTGGTTTTGTCATTATTAAAGACCAGCCTTAGTCTGTGGTGATCTGATAGGATACAGGGGATTATTTCAATCTTTTTGTATCTGTTGAGGACTGTTTTGTGACCAATTATATGGTCTACTTTGGAGAACGTACTATGAGGTGCTGAGAAAAAGGTATATTCTTTTACTTTAGGATGAAATGTTCTATAGATATCTGTTAAATCCATTTGGTCCATAACTTCTGTTAATTTCAATGTGTCTTTGTTTAGTTTCTGTTTCCACAATCTGTCCATTGGAGAGAGCGGGGTGTTAAAATCCCCCACTATTATTGTGTGAGGTGCAATGTGTGCTTTAAGCTTTAGTAAAGTTTCTTTTATGTATGTAGGTGCCCTTGCATTTGGGGCATAGATGTTCAGAATTGAGAGTTCATCTTGGTAGATTTTTCTTTAATGAGTATGAAGTGTCCTTCCTTATCTTTTTTGATTACTTTTGGTTGAAAGTCGATTTTATTTGATATTAGAATGGCTACTCCAGCTTGTTTCTTGGGACCATTTGCTTGGAAAATTGTTTTCCAGCCTTTTACTCTGAGGTAATGTCTGTCTTTGTCACTGAGGTGCGTTTCTTGTGTGCAAAAAAATTCTGGGTCCTGTTTATGTATCCAGTCTGATAGTCTATGTCTTTTTATTGGAGAATTGAGTCCATTGATATTAAGAGATATTAAGGAAAAATGATTGTTGCTTCCTGTTATTTTTGTTATTAGAGGTGGAATTATGTTTGTGTAGCTACCATTTTTTGGGGGGCTTGTTGGAAGATTACTTTCATGCTTCTTCTCGGTTGTAGTTTCCTTCCTTGTGTTGGCATTTTCCATCAATTATCCTTTGAAGTGCTGGGTTTGTGGGAAGATATTGTGCAAATTTTGTTTTGTCATGGAATATCTAAGGGAGTTACTTATGTCCTCCTTAAAATCCTCTATCATCATTATGAGATGTGATTTTAATTCTGAGTCCTGTTTTTCCTGTGTGATGGGGTATCCAGGCTTGCTATGGTGGAAGAACTGGGTTCTGATGATGTCAGGTAACTTCGGTTTCTGTTGCTTGTGTTCTTGTTCTTGCCTTTCACCATCTGGTTGACTATAGTGTTACCTGTGCTCACTGTGTCTGACTGGAGTCTGTCTTTCCAGTTATCTTGCTTGTGTCAGATCTCCTCGGATTCCAGAAGTCTCTGTGTTCCTGTGATCCTAAGCTCCCTCTGCTCTGGATGCAGTAGGTTTTCTAGGATGTCCCAGGATCAGATATTTCCACAGGTGCAGACCAGCTAAGTGTCCTCTGCTCTGGATGTAGTAGGTCCTCTAGGTTGTCTCAGGATCAGGTGTTTCCACCAGAGCATACCAGCTAAGGGTCTGCCCCAGGCAAAACGTCCAGGGTCCCTCTGCTCTGGATGCAGTAGGTCCCTCTGGGATGTCTCAGAATCCAGTGTTTCCACAGGAGCAGACCAGCTAAGGGTCTGCCCCAGGCTAAAGAACCAGGGTCCGGGCAGAAGGGAAGTGGTATTCCGGAGGGGTGGGGTTTGGGTGCCTGCTAGTTCCTTAAGCCCCACCTGGCTCCCAGTTGTAACTCTTTGGCATGGGGTAGTGGGCAAGGTGTCTTACCCTCTACTCTGGGTGCAGTGGGTCCCTCTAGGATGTCTCAGGATCCGGTGTTTCCACAGGAGCAGCTCTCATATAGTTTTAATCATTTACAATAGATGTCCTTTCACAAATTGCTTTTAGACCTCTGTTCATAGAATGAACACTTTGCCCCTGAAATTCTCTGTTTTCATAGTAAACCTTTCTATTTTGTTCATTAATTCTTGTACTTCACTGCTAAATCTCTAAGGTAGTGAACACTTCCTTTGAGGGTGCATCAGTTTGCTTTTGCCCTTTAAACTGACATTGAACATTATGGATCAGAGTTGTATGTGTGGTCTGACAGCAGACTGCAAACAAAGAGAGACTGCCAATGCTCACCATTATTACTAATAATGAAGTCATAGTTTGAGTCAACTTGGCAGTCTGGTCTCACTGCTAGCACATGTTCACTTCCTAAGTAATCCAGTGTGCATTCACAACTACATACACTCCTGTTTCACATGCTGTATTATCCACATGGATTTTTTTTTTGCATATAAATCCAAAACTAATTTTATTTTTATTAAACCTAACTTTGCCATATTCAACTTTTGACTATGATTTTTATGTTTCATTTATTTCTATTTCATTCCATTGAGACAGGAACTTGTGAATCAAGTTTACTGTAAACTTAAGGTGTTGACAAGTATAGATGATCTACTTACTTCCACCTCTCAATTACTATGGTTACAGATCCTTGGACATATTTTTAAATGTTTTTTATTGTTGATGCTTATATTAAATTAATGCATTGATCATTGGGGAAGAATTGATAATTCTCTATTTTTTTCATGTACTAGAGCCTCAATTCTTCATCTTTATAAGACCAAAAAAAGTTAAGATATAAAAGACACATCTCCCACTCTGTGGCCATATCTTCTACTGACGAGTATAAAATGTTTCTGTTGCTTCTTTAGTAAACAAATAAAATTTTTATAATGAGAAACAAAGTACAAAGATAAAGAACATCTTAACATCATCAAAATGGGGTATTTGAGTAAAAAAGTGATTTAATCTCAAATATAGTTGAGTCTAAACGTTAAAGATTGATTTAATCTCAAATATAGTTGAGTCTAAACGTTCTGAATGTATTTCTTAAAAATAAATATAATTTAATCAAATTATAAGAGTAAAAAAAAATACCAATGTTGTCAGCGTTGAAAACAAACACTACAAACAATAAAACTAGACTCAACAGTTACATCTTTCTATTTTGTGTATATACATACATATGATAGTTTCCCTAAATTCCACATATATTCTTTTCAGTCTGAAATTTACTGCTGTCTGGGTTATTTTTTGTTTGTTTGTCTAAGATTTACCTCCACAACTCTGGCTTATATATCAAAGCAGTGCTGAATTTCTTGAGTTAACAATCATTTGGATGTTCAAAGTGTTCTTTGAGTGCTAGAATGTTTTCGTATTCAGCAAAATCATTGTGATCTTCGAGAAACATCCCCCTTGATCTTTGTTTCATAATTGGGCTTCATTTGTTTGCTTTTAAAAAGTATGTGTAAAGAATGCAATTTCTCTCTAGGGTAAGACGTTCTGCTTATTGATATTACTCATTTGCTATAAGTTATAAAGGGCAGTTGTAAAAATGCCTTGTAGAATGTTGTTCAAGAATTAGGGTATGCCTACTGTCTGCAGATGTGGAGCAGGAAGTTGCTCTCTGTGTAAGTCGCATAGATTGACTGATACAGAAGTCAAACTCCATGGAATAGAGCACTTCCTTTGTAGGAATGCTTTCTTTCTCAGATCTTCTGCTTCCTCTTCTGGGAAGCTCATTCTCTGATCTAAACTTGAATAAATGCTGACCTCCAGGTCTCCTAGGTGGATCTACCTCCATTGGCTATTAGTTCTCTTCTGGTGAGAGACTGCTTTTATCACATTTTCAGCAAAAGACCACTTTTCATCTTATTTTTCTGTGCTCAGTGTGTCAGATCCTGGATATATGTCCCTGAAGCATTGTCACCAAGACCTCTAGTGTTGCCATCTCATCCTGGATGACCACAAAAGGAAACATTTCTTTTTGTCTACAAGAGTCGAATTAACTTATGTTAAAAGAAACACGTGAACTTGTAGGAAACATGTCAATGAGGTGAATGTAAAAAAAGTAGATAACAGGTTTTAAAAAAATCCCTGCAGTTGAGACATAGAGCATAGAGTCCTATAGTTTTGGACTATCATCCAAAAAATATCTCGCTGGGCAGTAAGATGTATATCAGCAGAGGCATTCTACTTCTGTATATAATGATTCAACCAGATTGTTGAAGAAATTGATCAAGTCTTGAGGATCGTGCAGTAAAACAATCTGTCTTCAATACAGTTACTTACGAAAGTCACTAGGAAGAAGGTGTGTCTGGACATTACCTGAAAGATGTGTTTTGGATTCTTGCAGTTTTGAAGTATTCCCTTTATTCTATGGATGTCTGCTCAAATGACATGATCAAAATGAGACAAAATTAAAACACACAACCTTTTCATTCCTTTGCTTTCTAACTCATACCCCAATCCTGTTATTTTCAGGAGCACTGTGTCTTTGCTGAATGCTCTTCTATACCTATTTCATCCAATTATTTCCCAGCATGGCAAATTTAATCTTCAAAATGGCTCTTCTATCCCCACTGCCATTGTCTTTAGGAGTTACTCAGGAATCCGAAAATGTAAACAGAAATACATTGGTACAAATCTGTCAGAGGTCCAGAAATGTGATTGAAAATATATTATCATGGACTAGCAAGTATATTAGAAAGCTTTTATGAAAATACTGTTCACTATTTAGGCAAAATGAGAAAATGAGTAAAGAATTTACCCAATATTTCTATTCTACAGTGGTATTCCAGATACTATGAATGACAGAGGCCCTATACCTTTCCTTTCTTCATTTTACTGTCATGAATTATATTCACTTGGGCATATTTTTAAATCCAATGCAAGCTAATATTTGTGAGAAGTGGAATGAATAAAACCAACTTTACCAGAGGTAGCATTCTCAGTTAGATATATGTTAATCTATGGAACTCAAAAATAAATTATATTTTATTATTAGGATCTTAGTACATAGGGAGACAATATAGGATGACTTCTTTCTTTTGGACTGCCAGCATCTTACCTGAAAATTGAAGTAAAGTATTTAAAGGTCCTCCTGTATTCTTTGTTATCTTGACAAATAAACAAACAATTTATTTAGCTAGTCCTACTCCTCTGGCTTGCAAACATCTTTCACATAAGTTATTTCTGCATTGTCTTAGCAAAAATGATGTTATTATTAGAAGACTGCAGTTATGTGATTATTCTTTTGTTAATAAACTTTTATGTTTCAATGTACACAGACATCACACTAATAATATACATGCATTAAGAAAATTAAAAGTTCTATATCATAATGACTCTTTAAAGTAATCTGTCCTAGAGCCTTGAAACTTCTAATGATTGTTCCAGTTCCTAATTGCTGTTAAGTTAAAATATGGTGAGTAAATCTAGTGTGTGTGCTTTCCTTCACACTCCTTAGAATTCTAATACTAGATTTGAGGATTAGAAATTACAGTTGAAATGCTATGTTTAATAGGTACAGTTCTAAAAAATTAAAACTCTAAATAATTTGTTTCTGTAATATCTTTCAGGGATTGATAGATCCCTCAGTAATAGATTCAAATTTGTGTTCAACACAGAAGCCACAAAAGCATCCAACTAAGTTTATCATGAAATAGTAGGATAAATTATTTATAATTTAAAAAAAAACTTACACACCAGATAATTGTTTTTCCTACTATTCTTTATTTCTAAGACTCAACATAAATATTATTCTGTAGTAATTTCCCTAACCTACAATATTAACTTTTAAGCTATAATCTTTCTATGATCATAAGCTTTTGCAGTTCCCTCAGTATACATTACCACAGAGTACAGTATGCTTTTGTTAGGTCTTGAGAGGAACATTTAGTACAGGCTCAGAAATATGCATACTTGGTCCCTGCTTAGTAGCACTGTTTTAAGAACAAATATAGCCTTAGTAGTATAAGCTTTTCACTGAGGGTAGCCTTTAAGTCTTTATAGTCTGATCCAATTTCTAGGGTTTTTTTTTTTTTTTTATAATTTTAGTATTATTTTTTACTGTTTGTGTTTGTTGTTGGTAGTATGATCTCATAGCTTTCTATTTTAGCTACCACACCTGATATTTGCTTTTGTCTCTCTGCTTTGAGGGACTTTTATCCTGAGGAATCATGTGTGTAAAATATACTCTTTTGTCTATAAGTTGTTATTACTAGTTATGGTATTTTAATCATCTACAACAAAAATAACTGATATAGTACTATAATATTTTCATACATCTTAGATATATTTTGTGAATTTTTAATAGATAATATCATATTCACTGGTCCATGTTCAATTCTTAAGCTAAATAGTAATAAATTATATTTTGTAACTCAATTTTGTTGAAACAATGAATCAGATACTAAGTTCATCTAGTAAACAACTACGTTTTATGTTATGGGAAAGTGAAACCTCTTAGAAAGTTCTCTTAATTAATTGAGATCAATATATGAGATAAATCATTTGCAAGTATATTATTTGAAAAAATTTAAATATTTATTCTATTATTTTATTTTATGGGTTAAGCATGTTTGATTGTATTATGAATTCCCTGCATTTGCTGATACCTGAAGAGATCAGAGAGGTATTGAGAAATCCACAAGTACTGGAGTTAATAGGCTGTAGTGAGGCACTCTATGTGGGTGGTTGACCCTACACCCTCTAATATCATTCTCTCGCATCTTCATTCTACCTTTGCTATAATCATCCTCACTCCCCTAGTTGTTCTTTTCCTATTGAGTGAACCAGCAGGCTCCTGGAAGTGATGCCTGATATGAGGCTCGACTAAGGGGGACTAAGTGAAGGACACTTCAGAAAAAGTGAGCACTCTGAAAACAAAAGGGAGCTTAGAAAAAAGGGACTTCGGTGCTGTGAATATTTTGGGAGAGTAAAAGACATAAAAACATAAATAAAGGAGCTCAGAAAAAAGTAAGGGAGTTCAAAGAAAGTAAAGGAGCTTGGAAAAAGCAAAAGATATAGGAAAGAAAAAAAAAGAGAGAAATGGAAATGCCCATATGCTCTTTGTATGTCTGGTTAAAGTAGGGCAACAGCAATTATGAAGCTATTTAGATTTTGTAAGGTTTGTCCTTGGTTTCCTGAGGGAGATACAATAAAATTAGCAATCTGGAAGAAAGTTGAAGAAAGACTTTAAAAGTATATTGATTTGCATAGACCAGGTAAAGTGCCTGCAGATACTTTTAGTCTTTGGACATTGATTAGGCCTAGCAGAGAGAGAAGTGGGTTTCAGAAAAGGAAAGTGAAAGTAAGCAGGCCTCCTCCCTGTCCTGGATGCTTTGGCCAAGAAGAGAGAAAATGGCAATCCCAGAGTTGATCACAGACCACTGTCAAGGTGGAGGTGCACCCAGAATCTGCACAGTGCTGCAGACCACAAGCTCTGACATAGGTGAGTTATTTATGATCCAAACCAGAAGTTTAAGGTCTAAGAAAAATGATTACGGAAAATGTTTGAGATTGATAAAAGCAAGTGATGAAGGGTTAGAGCATGTAATAGAACTTGAATGATGATGATTTAGAAATGAAAATTGCTTCAGATAAAAGATGTTTAAAGTTAGTAACAGCAATTAGGATGTTATACATTGGTAAATTCAAATTATAAACATTGGGGACATCTAAGAAGATGTTTTAAGCCATATAAATGTAAGTTATAGAAATATAAGAAATTATTGAAGGTGTAAAAAAGACTGAGAAATACTTCATATTCCTCCCCCACATGTTTTGCTATTTCAAAGCTCAGAATTTTAACATTGATCAAAGGAGTTCTGATAAGCTAATGGGACACTGGTAGTTTACAATTCAGTCTCAAGCTCAAGATTTAATTTCCCTTTGGCTGTCTTCTGAATATAAATTTATAGATGCTTCTCATCATGCTAAAAACATCTCTGTTCAGTCTGTATATCTAACTGGATTGAGGAAATATTATTCTGTGCCCTTTAACCTAAACCTACAGCTTTAACTACGTCTCAAAGGCATGAGTTGTCTAAAAGACACCAGTTAACAACTGTTAACTATTTTTTCTAAATATTGATTTCAATACAATTGTAAATACTGATGTACATCCATTTGTAAACTAAAGTTCACATAAGCTTCAAGGAATCAAATGTCTGAAGACATGGATCTACCTGTTATAGATCAAATAAGATCCAGATAAGTACACCTGCCTGTTCTTATTTTTCTTTTTTCAACATACAAGAAAAATTTATTGGTTTTCTGGAACTACTGAAACAGGGACTCAGAGAATCCATAGTAGATATGATTTGAAAGATGCCAAAAAACCAAAACTCAGATCTGAAGAATTCCAAGGGTGTGTGAGCTGTGAGGGGATAGCCCCAGGACCAAGGGAAAAGACAGATGGAGGACATTTGGGGAAAACAAAGACAATGATGAATTGGGCTGGAAGACACACTGCTCCAGGTCATCCAGTTCACTGCCTGTTCTTGAAAATGGAATTTCCCTTGGTCTTGGGATTTCTTAACTTCCCACAATACTATACATTTTTAATTTCTGTTACTAGTCTGTATTTGCCTCATCAGATTTTCACCTGTCTGACAGACTTCACCAAGGGATGACCTGTGAAGCTACTGATCTCTGGACTTGCTGAACGTGATGTTAGTCCAGCTAATGTGATTGCTCTCTGTCTTTCATCTGAATCAACTAATCAAATACTTTATAAATGTGGCCTTTGATTAGCATTTCAGCTGGCCTTGAACATCTGTCCTAGATTTTGTTAAGACATGCTTTATATCCTGCCAAGTTCCTCCACTTGGCATATGTCCTTTGAGAAACTGTTGAAACCCGAAGAAAATAGTCTTAATCAAACATAGATATATGTATCATAACCTTGCCACATAAGCATTTGTGGTCATTGTTTTAACTTCCTGGAATGTGTCATGCTTTCTACTGCTTGACTTTAAAAGACACTGAGAAAATACACTTATTGCTGGCATGGCATTGACCACCAGCCCTCCTATACCTGTCTCTTGCACCTTTTTGTTTTGTTTTGCTTTTTCCAATAATACTACTCACTCCCTGAATTATGATTTCCTGTTGACTATACTGGAAGTCTCCAGGACTACCCAAAGTATTGATCTATAAACTAAAACCTTAAGACTCTGAAGTAATTGAGGAGGGTGAGTCTAGATGGAATGAACTTTTATGATTCTGGATTAGTAGGAAAACTATCATGACTATGGCATTCTACCAAAACAATCTATAAATTCAGTGCAATCTCCATCAAATTCTAATGCAATTTTCAGATAAATTGAAAAGAAATTCCTATAATTCATATGAAAAAAATAGTCCTAGGTTAGTAAAAACAATCTGGAATAATAGAAACACTGTAGGAGGAATTACAATTTTGCTTTCTACTTATAGTACAGAGCTATTGTCAAAGAAACTCTATAATACAAGTATAGAAACAAATAGACTAATCTTTAAAATTGAAATGATTATTCAAATAGAATTTTATTCTTTTACATCTAGTTTTGTCAGAGAGTCAAAAATTATCAAGAAGAAAGGACAATATATTCAACAGTTGGCAATGATCAAATTAAGTAATTACATATGAAAGAGTTAAATTGGTTCCTTAATTTTCCTACTGCACAAAACAGGGATCAAGGATCTCAACATAAGACATGACACTATTAATCTGATAGAGGAGAAAATAAGGAATTGCTTGAATTTAGCTACATAGAAAAGGATTTTATGAACTTGACTCAGTAGCCCAGAATATGAAATCACAATAAATAGAACCTCAGGAAACTAAATGGCTTTTGTACCACAAAGGGCACTCTCATTCAAGTGAGCAGGTAGCACATAGAATGGGAAAAATACATTTTAGCCATGTATGTGATGAGTGATCTAGAATCTATAAATATCTATAAAGCAAAACATCAAGAAAATAAATAACCAAAATATTAATGGGAAATGGAACTAAAATGGAAAAATGCAAATAGACTATACATAGTCTTCAGTGTTCAACATCTTTAGACTAGCAGAAAATGCAAATTAAAACTTCTTTGAAAATTCATTATTCCCAAGTTAGAATAGCTAAGATCATAAACATAGATGATAATAAGTATTGATGTGGCTATGGAGAAAGAGAATCATTTTTCTCACTGTTATTGAGCATGCAAACTGGTACAACAATGAGAACAAGTAAAATGATTCTCAAGACTAGAGAAAGGTTTATCAACTGACCCAGTTATTTCCATTCTGGGAATAGTCCCAACAAACCCTATATCATACTGTAGAGATAATTGCCCACTCATGTTTATTGTTACTATATTCAAAATATACAGAAACCCAAAATACCTAGAAAACTATCAAGTGATAAATAGACAATGAAAACATGGTGTTTTTAACACAATAAAAATATTCATATATAAATATAAAAATATTACTCCTATGTAAAAAAAAATACAATAATTTATAGTGAAATGGATGGACATGAAACTAATCATTCTGTGTGAGGTAATAGCAACACAGAGACACAGAGACACAGACACACACACACACACAAACACACACACCAAAAAATGAAAACAAATGCCTCATGTTCTCACACGTGAATTCTAGTTTTCAATATTTACATATTTGTATTTAAATTGGAGTACCAGCACATTTTGATATCGTGAAACATGTTGAATTATTTTAAGGAAAGATGAACAAAAATGGTATGTATGATGGAAATGGAATATGAGAGAGGACAAATTAAATGTGTAAAGGATGCCATGGTAGGATAGAGAAGGTAGTATGAATAAGGATAGTTAAGAGTGAAGACTTTAAATATGACATATGAAAACTACCAATCTAGAAGCTTCCATATATATATAACACACACACAACACAACATCACGTGTGTGTGTGTGTGTGTGTGTGTTCTTGGCCTGTTGATTTCCAAAGATCCACCCAAACATTATGCTATGGCCAGTAATTTAAGCTAACCTCTGGAACATGATGCCAAGTCTCTATTGTTGAAATCAATATATATTTGTGTCATAAATAAGTCAACTTGATAGTGATCTAGAATCTTTATCCCTATTGACAGGCTAGTTTTTGTAGTTCTTAACATTCTAGTTGGTTAAAAAAAAAATTAGTATGTTTTAGAAATAAGGTAAGCCTGTTGATGAATTAGTGACAAGAATGTTATGAGAGTAACTAACAATTTTCTGATTGAATTTAAATTTCACTCCACTAGATAAACCTCATTTTTCACATCACTACCGGGTCAAACTAGCTAAGTAATAGACTATAGGAAGATTCTAGCGCTGTGATTGTTTTGCTAAAGTGGACATAGTAATAAACTGAATCCCATTGTTATATCAACAGCTTAGTGCATCCCTCAGCCTTCATTACTAAAGCTTTTTGGGTAGTAGATCAAGATTAATGCAGAGACCTGCTACTCATTAAAATGTAGGGAATAAAAGACCAGATGAGTATACAGACCTAATTAAGCTTTTATGACATATATTTTCTAGGAAGACTCAGAGATCATTAAGGAAGAAAGACAGAAAGTGTAGAAGATCCAGAAATTGTGGATTTTTGTAGAAAAACAGTATTTGCTGAAATGACAGCACAGTTGTATATATGAACTGAGAGGCTGTGACTGTGTATTCAAAACCGGAATAATATCAAACCAGCCAAACTCCAAGCATAGGTGGCTGACAGGCCCACATAATTCTGCCCATACCTGAGGAGCTACTGACAACTAAGGTGCTACTGATGGAGGAGAAAAAGTCAGTTTTCTTCAGGGTTGAGGCTACAGAAAATCTACCCATGCTCAAGTGCATCATATACCCATTCATGTAAAAGCAATACTAAGTGCACTACTATACTTCCTTTCTAAAAGGCAAAGAGTAAGGGCTAAAGAGATGGCTCAGCCATTATGAGGTCCTGAGTTCAATTCCAAGCAACCACATGATGGTTCACAATCATCTGTAATGGGATAGGATACTCTCATCTGTTGGGTCTGAATATGGCTACAGTATATACATGTACATAAAATAAATAATTGGGTTTTTTAAAGGAAAGAGACATAAAACTGGGGTGAAGAAGGCACTGAGGGACATAGGAAAGGGCCAAAGGGGAGGAAATGAGTGGCTTTGGTCAAAACACACTTCATGTAAGAACTTCTCAAACAATCAGAAATACTTTCTTGAGTCAGCTGTGGTGTGGTCAGCACACACATTTAATCTCAACATTGGAGGAAAAGGTGGGAGAACTCTGTGATTTGGAGGGTAGGTTAGTCTAAAAATCTAGTTTCAAAACTGCCTGCTTACACAAAAGGCTCTATCACAAAAATATTATTTTTATTTTGTTGTTCAATTAAAATAAAGAGCACCACATCAAATTAAATCAGTGTTCACTTTAAAGGTTTTAATTTCAAGATAATGGAAAACAACAACTGGGGATGACAGCTTATATCTATAATTACAAGAGTTGGGGCATAGCGAGATCACCTTTGTTATTGAGATCTACCAAGGCTACATAGTAACTTTTGAGAAATCCTGGGAAATATTGTCTGAAAAATAAATCATTACCTCATGACAAAATGCCTGTCCAAATATCTCTGGCCATTTAATTTATAATTTATTCTAGTTTACATGTTAAAGTGTCCAGAATTCAATGTGAATAAAAGACATATAGACTTTCAATGAGAATTTTAAAGACTAATTAGAAATTGAGAATACATTTTTATTTATTTTAATTTACTCAAAGTGACTAAAGTGTATTACACACTGAGTTAATTGGTTGGCTATGTATGTGTCTGTTCCTTAGACTGGTTCCCTAGATTTTTATTTCATAAATATCTGATAATTGTTGAGAGAGTTACTTGTTACTCATAAAGAACATCCACATTGTATGACAACATTTACCATGGGAGTTTTATTTCTCAAAATGACACAAGAAAAAGGTTGTAAAGAAATCAAATCCCAGGTTGAATATTGAATAATCGTTTATTATGTGGGTTCTATTAAAGGTTTTCTAGAAACTTAAAATATAGAAGAAAAATTGGGAAGAAAACTCAGAAAAAAATGTATATCGATATATTAAAATCAAAATTGTGTTTTATTTAAAAATGTAAAATTTGTTAAGCAATTATTTTGCAAACATGAGTATCTAGTAGAAAACAGAGAGAAAAAAAAAGGAGTACATCATCCTCACCTCATACTAGACCTTCAGGGTACTGAGCTATTTCAGAAAGCTAAGGCAACGTGAACATGATATTTACCAAAATTACAAGAGCAAAACCTTATGCAAAAGATGTATCAGGAAAGTATAACTACTCTAGATTTTAAAATGTGCCTTCCTTTTAGTAATCTAAATCTCTGTCTCTACTGAAGACCTTTCCTCTATTATTTTTCCTTTGAACTTCTCCAATTTTATCCTGATGGCTTATTTCCCTTGCATAATCTCCACTTAACCTTTAATATTGCACATCCCAAATGAAATCAGCATCCATCAATTTGTCCAAGAGAACAAAGGGAGATGGAGCAGAAAACATGCCAAGGAAATTCTTGTTAAGAATATGATAATTGAACAGATGTTAAACTACATCAAAAAAGATCAAAATGAATTAATAAATCAGCCAAACAGAAGTCATCCAGACAGAAAGCAAAAGGGTGTTGTTTCAACTGAGTAAACACATTTTTTTCTTCTTACTCTTTCATTCCTGCTATTAAACGCATGCAGCTTGGCAGGATGTTGCCTGCATTTCTTAAGAGATATATTCATATGACAGCCTGAGGAAATGCAAAGTGCTAAATAAATGCCATGAGGAGATTATCTCCTAAGTCTATATAGTCAGTGATTGTGATTAACATAGTTTGCACCAATAGTTAAGATATTCTTACATTTCTGTGGTGTCTAATTTGCATAATGTTGGCCCCTGTGCCAGTGTACTGAGCTTTGCAGAGATACTGCCAGCCATCACACAGTGCATTCCAGTGGCAGATGGCACAGATGAATATAGTAATTCTATGCATGCTCCACCCAAAAGAGCTTAACCTTAGTAGGGACATGGAACTGGTGACAAAACTGGAAAGTACATTCATCCACAGTGAGCAAAGCATCTGTGAGATCTGTCATTATGTGAAACAGTGACTCAAAGCATGCAGTGTACAGGACAGGTTGCAATACACCTGGCAGCCCTCTGGCAGGTACAAAGGCCAGATAATGGGTAAAATCGGAGTACAACTACTAGGTAACTCCTATGTCAGGGAGTAGATCAGAAAGGATGTGAATTATTTAGTGGCGTACCTTCAAACAATTTTAAAAATAATAAAATAAATGAGCTGAAGGTTATCTGAACAATTTGATGAATAATTTGTATTACAATGTATACCTGTAATTATCAGATTTATGCAATATGACATCTTGTCTATAGAGCTATGAGGTCAAAAAGAGAAGGGCACTGATTATACATGATTGTTTAAATTCTGATTTAATTTGTATTTAAAAATTTAACATTCAATTACTCATATTAGATGCATTTCTGGAGAAAAACAAAAAGCACCTGCAGTTGGTATCTGCCATACCGTACCAAGAAGAAACCCATGCAAACATCTATTACATCTTAAAATATCTTTGGATACTGTGGTTCAAACTAAAATAGAATAAATGGTTACTTACATATAATGGTTTATATATTAATTAATGCCATCTTTCAATTACTAAATACTTTCATGTATTTATTTCTAGTATTAACAGTCATTTCTAATATTGGTATCACTTTAGAATGAAGAGGTTCAGGACTGAACAGATGGTTCAGAGACAACAGGAGTCTAGAAAGATGGGTCAGTGGTTAAGAGCACTGGTTGCTCTTGTAGAGGGCCAGGTTTAATTTTAATTCTCCTACTCTCATCATGGATGACAAAGGTCTTTACTTCTAAGATATCTGATCTTTACTCTATGTCCTATCTGAACATATATGTAGGCAAAATAGCCATATGCAAAACATTTACTTTTTAAAGAATGAATGGTATGATATACAGGCACAACACACACATACACTCATATATTTTCTGCAGACTCTATCAAATCCGGAAATATTAGCACCTCCCTATTTTTATGTGAAAACTCCTCAAAAGTTAAGTGAAAAATTTAGAATCTTATTTTATACATTCTGGACTTAAACTCTGAATCCTTCCTGCATCAGCTACATGAGTAATAAGCTTCTAGGCATGTATCACCGCTCCTATTTTTAAGCTGATTTTTTTTTTTTTTACATTTTAATTTTAACTCTTCAGATAACATCTTTGGATATTGTGGTTCGAGCCTCTGTATCCAGTAACTATGGAAAGTATGACAAGAGAATTTATCATTATTTCAATGATTAAGATCTTGTCTCGACAACAAGACAAAAACATGAAACAAACTGTACAAAGATTAGCTTCTGCACTGAAACACTTATGGTTTCTTGGTGATTTGATTCTAAAAAAAAAAATTGTGAAATATTTTCAGTTATTTCTTCGTGATGAAGCCAATGAAATGTGGGTTGTTTCAATCCTTAACTAGAGGTTTTGTGGCTTGGATACAGAAAGGCATCTGGGAATCTTTCCTTCTATATTGCTGCTATACATTTCTTTTATGGATCTCATTTACATGCATAGCAATGTACCAATAAAACTAGTAAAAAGTTAATTGCTGTCATATATAGATAACATCACATTTCTCTGATATAATTATTACCACCTATTAAGTCTCAGAAAAAGCAGTATTATTAGTCTAATGTTCTGACTTGCATTTCCATGATAATTTTCTTTTAAAATACTTAGATTACAAATAATTATCCTTATAATTCAAGTGTTTCTTCTTTTACTGTAAATGTGCTTAACAAAAAGTATTACTTTTAGATATTCAACTGGTTAATATATAACATACATAATAACAATTTAAAAATATAAATAAAACTTTTACATATTCAGGGTTTTGGAAAATTATTTTTTCTGACATATCTTCGATTATTTTTATTTACCTTTTATTTTCATCTTTTTTTTTTTATTTCACACTAGAGGCAAAGTTTCTTCCTTGTAAAAAACTGTCTTGGTTTTCATAGTCATCATAACAAAGAAGTGAATTATTATGGATTAGTTACTCTATTAGGGATATTAACATACATCTTTTTGTTCTTCTATTCATCTACCTTCATCTCCTTTTAAATTTATTTTTATTCTGTGTGTGTGTGTGTGTGTGTGTGTGTGTGTGAGTGAGTGTGTGTGTGTCTGTCTGTGTGTCTGCATTTATGTGCACATGACTACAAGTGGCTACAGGCTTCAGAGGCATACAGATCCCCAGTCCAGTTTATATGATTAACCAGGAGTGGCAAGCTTCCTAACTGAACTCTTGCTTCTCAACAACAGCAGTACAAGATTTCAATAGCTGAGCTGTCTCTCCAGCCTCTCCAACCTTATTTTTACCATTATTGAGTTTTCACTGAATGATTGGCTGGGAAAACCTAGCGTACAATTCTAAAGTTTATCATAATTTCAACTTGGTTGGAATCATTCAAAGCAATATATGTGAATTTGCATATTTTATGGCTGTTAATTCTCTTCTCTCTCTCTCTCTCTCCTCTCTTCTCTCTCTCTCTCTCTCTCTCTCTTCTCTCTCTCTCCTTCCTATCTCTCTCTCTCCACACATACACAACACACACACACACACACACACACATTGGGAAGTTCTTAAAAAGACACTAAAAATACTTCCCTTTCACTGGGACTATAGAACAAGTTATTAAAACTACAATATCATTCCAACATCTGTCATTTTGTAGAGTCATCTTTGGACGTGTGTGTGTATTACAATTTTTTGTACACTATGGTTAAAATGCACATATGGTGATCTTTCATCTCACATGTTAGTTTTCATTGTTTTCAGCAAATGAAAAATATACGTTATAAAAGGGTATCTTTGAGTATATACTATAGTTTTGATTAATTGTCATGAATTTTCACTTTGAGTTTATCATGGGAACTAACAGCTTCAGGAAATTTCTGCCTCAAAGAGAAGAAAACTGCTATGAAGAAAAGACAATTTTAGAAATTCAAATAAGACAAATCACACTAGTTTGTGATCATAATGGACTGAATGCATATGCAATGATTCTTTTAAAACTATTTTTGTTTAAATAAAAATGCTGCCCATATTTCACAGACATTAAAAAAGTACAGTGTTTCTGCTTCAACCTCTGCCTCTATGTATTCAAATAAACTGGTTTGATTTGGTAAGGTTATCTTGTGTAGGTGGCTTGGCTTCAATTCTATGTTGTATCAGTTGTGTCTGGTTACTTCTAAACAGTGTGCCTGAGTTACAGCAGAGCTGGTCCAGTGCCAAGATGAAAAGCTACTAAAAGAATTCCTGTGTTTCCAGAAAAAGAAATGTTAAAATACTTCAGTTATAAGAATCCCAGTCTATCTTTAAAATCTTTCATCATGTCACTGTGCCTTTGATTGTCAGCAAAAGGGCTAATGTCTTGAAAATCACCCAAAATTTATCAAGTTAAGGATGCTCAAAGTGGTTTTCATTATCTTTGCAATTTGATAGAGACTTACTCTGTGTTAACTTTAATTATGATTTTGGCAGACTAGTAAAATGGATAATAACAATAGGCAACAACTGGGCTATTTGGGAATGCATTGCAGAAAAGTCATTCCCTTTTACTTTAAGTTCAAATTGGTTTAATCATGGGTCATTAGGCAATGTGAACTAATGCTAGGCTTACAGCTTAGCTATAAAAAGAAAACTGAGAAATTTTCATACAATGTATGTAACCATTTACAAATAGCAATACAATACATAGCACTTTCTTTTGTAACAATTAATTCAAATAAACCAGATATTTTCTCTTTATAAAGAAAGCATATAATGGAAAGGCTTGGTTGTGAAACATTAATAGAAGAAGCCACATGCTGTAAAACTTTCCCATTCACTTCCTTACTCATAAATTTAAATAGCTCTCTCTACTGGATAAGAGTACTTGAAGTGAGCTAGACTGGTTCAAATCTACAACTCATATATAGTAGTAGTGGCTCATGCTATACTCAAGTTAGGACAAATCAGTTGATTTAGGAGCCAGTGACCATTATTTACATAAACAAGGACTTACATAGTGTAAATTCATTATCCTATATTAGACTTTATTTATTATGTAGTACATGTAATAATATATAATAAAATAACATATATTATATACACACAATATATATATGATACATGTACATATATATATATGTACATATAATATACATATATACATACACACAAATATACATATATACATACACATACATATATACATATATACATCATATATAATATTTATACCATATATACATATATACATCATATATTCATATATGCATTTATTTATACATATTCATATATATGTAAACATGCATATATGTTATATATATAATATATATATATATATATATATATACTCAGCTTTGTTTCCAGCTCCCAGGTAAAGCAACTCAAAATGACTGTAATTCTACAATATGTGTCTTTAATTTAAAAAAATATAGTGAGGGTTAAATTTTATGTCTGAATCAGCTCCATTGTAATAGTAGAATGATATTTTGAGTTGAGTAGATTTGGTAATTGTATTTATCTGACAGTTTGCATGAGTAACAGAAATTTTAAAGACTAAACAAGACTATGAGCAGATATTTATACATTTGTGGTCATGTAAGCATTGCATGTCAAAATGTATGTGATAAGATTGTCAATTATATATGAAGTGATAAGGAAACTACAGTATACAGGTAAGTCTGTCTTATCAATATCATCAAACTATCTAGCCTTACAAGTCAAATTCTTATTATGATAGCTATTATATTAAGTGAAATAAAACAATCAGAAATGCATATAAACATTCTACTTAAAGAAATGAATAGGAGAGTCATATTCAAGGACATTTCCTTAAGGTCTAGTGAGAAAACAAATGGGCAAATATATTTTAACCAGTATGGATCTAGGGAATATTAAAATAGATGATTTTGGTTGGTTGGTTTTGAGACAGGACCTTGCTATGCATCTCAGGTTGTACTTGAGCTTGTCAGGTAGATCAGACACCTCAAACTTTCATTGTTCAACCTACTTCTGCAGAAATTTAGGTGTGAACCATTAATCTTAAAGATGTGGAATATTTGAAGGCCACAGAAATTTTAAAGGTACTTATAAAAATATAAAAATGTAAAGCCATGATTGAAATGTACTTAAAATGGGCAAATGCCCACATGCACTCATATGCATGCACACAAATACACACACATACACATACACTCAGAGAGAGAGAGAGAGGAGAGAGAGAGAGGAGAGAAGTTATTCTATGTTTGTATATGTCACTGATAATATATAACTAATTTTCTTATCGTATCTCAGTAGAATATCATAAAGGGATAAAGGGAACTGGCTGAAAATAAATTTCTGGTATTTTGCAAATAAATGTTTGACATCTGCTCTGATAAAATAATCTTTATCCAGCTCCTTTTTATAAGTAACAGTGAAGAAATTAGTATATTTTCTGTGTAATTTTTAGTTATTTTATTATCGCAAGTCATAGATTGCAGAGTGCATGTACTGCAACATTAGGCCTTTTAAAAATTATTTTAATATTTTTAGATAAGGACATGACTATATAATTTTCCATTCCATTTTCTATCTCTAAATAACATATACCCCTCCTGACTCTCTTTGAAATTCAATCCATATATATATATATATATATATATATATGTGTGTGTGTGTGTGGTGTGTGTGTGTGTGTGTATAGTTTTTTTATATGTACATGCAAATGCACAGATATATGTTTTGTTTACCTGTCTATATCTACTCTAACTTCAGGGCCCTAATTCACCATGCTCTGTTGCCCTCTTCTAACAAAGTATTTAATTTATGCTATTTTTGGACAAACTGAATACTGAAAAAGAAGACATAATGGGCTTTGTGCATAAAGCTCTAATTATTCACCGTAACAATATACTTTGCTGTGTTATATGCAGAGTGAATTGTGCACCTTAAGCAAAATATAGCAAGATGTCATTGTAGTCCAAGTGTGGAGAGCACATCTGGTGTTAACTTTGCCTGACTTCTAGCTTGTGATTGATCATGAATGAGTCTGTAGACATAGGTCTTTGTTTTATTTAAGAAGAACATCATATCCTTCCAAATTCCTCCCCTGATGCATATGACCTTGAGAGACTGTCTAAGCCTGAAGGAAATGGCCCTAGTCAAACATAGATACTGTGTACCATAAACTCCCCATATAAATGTTTGTGGTCATTGTTTATCTTCCTGGAATTGGTCCTGCTTTCTGTTGCTTGCCTTTACAAGACACTGAGTGATATACATCAGCATGCAATATTTACTGTAAGTCCCCTGAACTTTAATCTCTTTGACTCTTTTTCCCAATGCTCACTCCCAAGTCGTGGTTTTTACATTAACTGGCTGTCAGGTTCCGGCATCAAAGGCCTCACCCAAACTTTAGCTGCCCATGTCCTTTCATGCCTGGATCAGTCCATAAACTAGATTTGTACTAATATGCATTAGTTTGAAAGGTTGTTATAATATTTTTCCTCCATTAGATATTTTACAAATGAGAACTGTCAAGAACCTAGGTGACAAATTTGTATAAATTCAATAGCCTCATGTTTTAAATGAAGCTTTGTTCGTCTTTAAAAAAGTAGTATTAGGCTACCTAACATTATCTGTAAAACAGATATTATATGCTCAATGAAAGTATTTTAGAATTTTATTTTAATATTGACCCTATGTCGCTTAATCTTATCATGATAGGTTTGTTGTAATTCAGTATGTTTGCAGTAGTGCACATAGGTAACAATGAACACTCATCTGCAGGCATATTGCCAATGAGATACCCTTTTCTCCACTCTCAGTTTTGTGAATGACCTTAAAAATCAGTTAATAGAGCTGAGAGACTTCCCTCACATTTACATTCTAATATTAAATATATTCATAAAATTTAGGAGTTTCTTAAAGCAAAGAGGTAACAACAAAAGTGAAATAATGTAGACAGAGCACACACACACATGCACACACACACATACACACACACACACACACACACACACACACATTCATTTCCCATAAAACTATGCCTTCTGAACTTCTGAACACCACAGTGTCGGCTACCAGTATTCACTAGTGTTCGGTTCATGTGGCTTATCCTAACGTTTCTTTATATTGTTATATTTTAAGTTTATTCCACTTTAAGAAAACTTTCTACAGTACTTGTTCCATGACAAATTTGAAAAAAAAAGTACTAATAGAAAAACTTGCAGGTGGCTTATTCCATATATCTTTGTATGTAGCCAGGTGTTAGCTATTTTTCAGTGTTTTCAGCATCTTAACTCTTCTGACAGAAGCAAATGCACTTTCTGTTTAAATGAGTGACCGGTTGCCCTCAACTGGAGGGCCATGTGGGAAGCTGCCACCATCGGGCCTGCTTTTCTGATGCGTAAGGTAGAAGGCTACATTAATATTCTTTTGGAGAAAATAATGATCACCTTCTTCCGACGAACATATAAATATGGCCTCTTTAGCATTCTGAAGCTGTAACAATACAAACCTTGGGCACCGGTGAGGCAGCTCACCTTCTCACTCTGAGGCATGCATCAAGTTCAGTACGTGGAGATGATTAGCCATTTCTATTTTTGCTCCACTATCATTTGAGTCTAAGGCCATCACTATCCTCCCTGTCATTTTCGTGTGGGAAATCCTCAGTGATAACCTGACAAAGTTTGACAACCCATTTACCTCCCTGCTTACTATCACTCATTCTACGGAATGCTTTATCCTTATTGTGGAGATAAATAGCCAATTGCTTCTTTCTTAAAGATTTTGGCAGGATAATCTTATAAACAATGTCCTAAAAAAAGAAAAAAAAAAAAGAAAAGAAAAAGAAAACCCTGCAAATGAGATTCCTAGTCCTAACCTCTTTTTTCCAATTGCTGTAATTCCCAAAATAAAATGGATTTCTGATATTTTTATGCGATTACAGAGAAATTCAGACTAATACATGAGCTTTTCTTAAAACCTATAGTCTGTACACCAAATACATTTGCAGTATTATATATAAGAGAATATAGATTATTTAATTATTGCCACATCAAATAACCATGTCTACATATTCAAGCAGATTAATTTATGGGAAATTAGCTTAGTAGTAAAAGTTGTAATGTCTGTACATGTTTTCCTTTGATGTTGTTCATTTAGTGTTAGAAAACTACAAGGACCTCATGAACTTTAGGCTTGTGTTCTCCCACTGAATTCCATTCTCAACACTTATTTCTAAATTTATTTCCTTATTGAAAAACTGTACTTTGTAATTTGAATAACAAAGACTAAACACATGGAACTCACAACTTAAATTTAAATTAATATTTTTATCCATAATGTCAAAATAATTGAACTAGTACTTTTCTATGCTGATTGTTGATGACTTCAAAATAATGGATGATAAATAATTATCAGTTTGCACAAGAGTAAATTATCAATTTTAGTAATTTATAATTAATTTGAAGACAAAAACATCACTGGTTAAATTTAGATTAAGTTCCTAGTTTGTTTTGGAAAGAAATGTGTTTAGTGAATTTTGTAATAAATAAGCATGAGCAGAAATAACTTTCTTTGCATAAATGACACAATATGCTTCGATATTTTGCAATTACATTATAAATTTAAGTACCTTATTCTGGAAGAGGATGATTTCAAATTGCATACCACAGACCTGTGACACTTTGTTCCTTATTGAGAAATGTGTTCTCATACATGTCTGCAAATAGAAATCCTCTCAGACAAAACACATGATCTCTCCATGAAAGTTATGGTATAACCTGGCATTTGATGTTTTATCTGTGAGAGAAAAGAAAAGATTAAAACAAAAAAAAAAATTAGAGTTAACCTCATAGGACTCAAATGATTACTGAAGGAATAAAAAATGTAAGAAACAAATGGTTCATAGTCATGATATGAGAGAATAAAATGTAAGTGTTCTACAGGATAAACCTCATAATACTAACTATATGGAATGCTTAAAAGAGTATTATGATTCCAAATTTGAGGCTTCAAAATATTTTCTATTCCAGGTGATGATTACCATTTGGTGTTAAAATGCAGATTCACTTTTACAGTTATGTGTGGGGGAACACATCTGTAGTCAATGTTGACTGACTTCTTGTTTGTGATTAATCATGAATTAGTCTGCTGACATCTATCTGTCTTTCTTCTTAGTTAAGACGTGCTATATCCTTCCAAGGTCCTCGGGTTGGTTACTCATATATCCTTGAGAGACTGTTCAAGCCTGAAGGAAATGGCCTTAGTCAAACATAGATACTTTGTACCATAAACTTACCGTGTAAACATTTATGGTTATTCTTTAGCTTCCTGGAATTGGTCATGCTTTCTTTTGCATGCCTTTAAAAGACACTTAGAAAATCTACTTGTTGCTGGTATGGTATTGAAATGTAGCCCTCCCATATCTGTCTCTTACATCATTTTTCTACCTGTCCTGTAATCATCCTCACTCCCCCAGTTTTCACATTGACTGACCAGAAGGCTCTGGAAACGATAAGTATGATAAAGTCTCCCCTTCCATCCACATAGCTCCCTCTAGCTCTCCATCTCTGTCTCACTCTTTCTCCTGTGTGCGTATAGGTCTGAGGCTAACATTGTCTTCCTCTATCACCTTGTATACATGACCTTGCCTTTTCAGTTAGCTTATCTAGCAAGCTTATCTCTTTGCCTCCCATGAGATGGGATGATTGCATTTATAGTGATTTGGGTGATTTGAATGCTAGACCTCAAACTTGTCTGCAAAGTACTTTACCCAGTTCACAAATTTTACTTTTAATGATTGCATATAAAATAAATGAAATTTATGATCAATTGATACCACCTACTAAAAATTGATTCCATTTAGCATTTTCATTTTTCCAATTTGTAGGAAGTGGTTCTCCCCACCGTCAGGATGGTGCTTGGCATGTAGCCAGCTAGCTTGATTAGGCACTGTGGCTGTGGCTCGTTATAGAGAAAAGGTTTGTGCTTCCAGGTGTGGCTACCGATTAGCCCACCTCGCATCACATGGAGCAGCCAATTAACAGTGACAGCGTGGCAGCTGCTGATAAGATTAAGGCAATGCATATAAGGTGGTTGGGGCAGTAGCAGGGAGGATTGAAAGAGAGAGGATTGAAGGAGGATTGAAGGAGGATTGAAGGGGCATCAAGAGGAAGAAGGTAGAAGCAAGCATGCTGTAACAAGGAACCTGAATAAACCGCTTTAAGAAGAACACAGTTGTCGCTGTCTTTATTTTCTGCTGGTCGGAGCAGAGGGCAAGCTACACCAATTCTCCTAATATCTACCCAATGTAAAACTGAAAGCCAGGTCAAAACATCTGGCCTTTGACTTGTCAGTTTTAAGTAACCATTCTCATTATTCAAAATGTACCACTCGTAGGATTTTCATCAAATCTGATCTGGTAAATATTAGACTACTCTATATTCATTCAATCTATGAAATTTATAAGATTTTCACTTATAAGTTATAAATGTAGTTTTTCTACTTTTCATACATAGCATTTTGTCTTTGTAAATCCAAAGCACTTTACTTATAAAGACATCAAGATTATGCTTATCTGGTTTTCAATAATATCGATATCTTTTGAAAAGTGATATTTTCAGAATCTCATAGTGGCTACCTAAACCTTAAGTGTGAAAGCCATTCTATGAGACGACTTGGGGTATGGAGAATAAACCTTAAAGGAATCTCTGAGTCAAGTCCTTGATATTATCACTGAATATGAAATTGTATTTCAGCATTCACACAAAGCAAAGATCACATGCAAATATTTGTTAGTGAGCCAAAATTATCAATAGATTGAAGGAAAAATTAGAGAACATATTATCTTCTGAAAAACAAATGTTAATTAAATGAAGCAAATAATTTTAAAATGAGATAATTTTTAAAAAACATTTATAGATATAGATATAGATATAGATATAGACATAGACATAGACATAGACATAGACATAGACATAGACATAGACATAGACATAGACATAGACATAGATATAGATATAGATATAGATATAGATATAGTATAATTGCAAAGATCATCATGGTTAAAGAAAAAAAAAAATGAGGCAGATGAAAATTCACCTGACTGAGTTTTGAATTTTTTCTGGTAAAGAAAATAAATTTGTTTTCAAAAGCTAAACAAAGGTAAATGATGCAAAATAGAAAGTATTCCTTTCAGTTAGTTGAGACCAACATATCTGATTATTTTTTGTTAATACAATAGATTATACACATACATACACACACACTACAAGATTAAATGGAGAAAGTAGAATAAGTACTCACAGAATTTTTTAAACATAATTCAAGTTTATCTATTGATAATGATGATGAGGATGTTCTTAGTGATGGGACATATAAGACAGTGCAATGAAGAGAGAAAGATATTTCATACATGTATGAAATTGTCAAAAAATTATTTTAAAAGAGAAATTGTTTTCATATAAAAGTGAGTTAATTTTACAATTTAACTTCCCAGATTATTTCCAAATTTAATAGTTTATTATGGCAAACTTTTATACTTGTGAAAAATTTATTTTTGATAAAATATAAATTAATGTAAAATGCACATAATGGTTTCCTTTGCATTTTAATCGCTTTAAGCATTTTGATTTCTAAAATGTATTCAGTGCTGCAGTCACTAGTCAGTAGATACAGAGCATTTGAGAACACTAATGGGGAGAAACAGTGTTGGTGATCTATACAAGACAGGAAAGTAAGAGTGACAGTATTATTTTCTTTCTACATTTTTAGTAACTTTACCATGTCTTTTGTTATAAAACAGCAAATAAACATTTTTCTTTTTCTTTCCATAAATCCATCATTTCTATAGCTCTTTTCAGGCCACATTGTATGATTTCTGTCATCTCATCAACATGTACAATAAACAACTTGAAAGGAAATTGCATTGTACAGCCAAGAGTCTCCATCAAAAGTAGAGGGTGACCCTATTTTTAACCTCTGACTACATGTAGTAGCACATACTTGCCTGTGTGTGTGCTTGCATGTTCACTACTCTGTGTGTGTTTGTGTTTGTGTGTGTGTTGCTGTTGCTGTTGTTGTTGTTGTTGTTGTTGTCATTCTTGTTGTTGTTATGGTTGTAGTTGTTAGGTAGCTATTGCCACTACGGCAACTGTGAATGTGAATGCTTTCTTGGCATTTGATAACATGACAAAATGATGCAGATGGATGGTACTAATTACATAAAAAATTCAGGTACTACAAAAATTGACTCTCTTAGGAAATATTTACTTCAAAAATCTCATAAACAATGGAAACTATACTACTGCCATTTAAAAATGTTTTATGTATTTACATTAAATGTGTATTTAAGCCTTGAAAATAAATTGAAGTTGTTTATATAATAAATATTTTAAATACTTAATTTTATTGGCCATAGACATTCAATATGTTTATTTTACATATATGTATAATGGATAAATATATATGAAAAACATAATTCCCAAGGAAAACAACTCAGAGAGTAAAAGTTAACTACTTTCTTTTACTTCATTTGTTTCTTAAATGGAACTTTAAATATACCTTTGAAATAGTTTCTTCTACCTTTAGGAAAACTGGACTGCATGTTTGAAGGAAAACTGGACTGCATGTTTGAAGATGTAGAACATATGAAAAAGCCAATAACAAGTGTAAAACTGTAATTACTAAGGCATTTGTGTGCCAGTTCATGATACATTAATCATAAGACTTTATAATTATTAATTTGGAGAATCTATTATTATCATTTAATTTCTGTATTTTTGTTACTATAAAATAAATAGGAAAGTTCAATACAAAAATAGTAAGTTCTTGCATTAAGCCACCCACTCATATAGGGTAGCATGCACAAAGAAGAAGTGATAAGATATGTCTACACACTTTATTTTGCTTTATACTTCCAATATCATGGTTATGAAACTAGATTTTGTTCATTCCACTGACAGTAACTATGTCTTGCATATAAATAGAACACCCGCTTAAGTGGTCTCTGTAATGGGTGGAACATCAAATTTGCCTCTTCCTGTAAAAGGAAGTTCAAGTGCCTAAAGTCACAGCCTGCCTTCTGAACTCCTCCTGAGTTCATAAATGATGCCTTCCCTGTTGCATGCAGGTTCAAGCCACCGCTGAGACTTTCAAAGTGTGATGTGTCATATTCAAGTAATAGAGAAGTCATTTAATATTTTAAATGAAAAACATTTATAAAGAATATCATTTTATGCCCCTGCCAAGTTTATTTGTTCCATTCTTGCTATTATTGGAAAACAATAGTTACACTTTTTAACATTTACTCTGATCCCACTGAGCTCCCGTTTGAACAATAACGCTTTCTTGAATCTCATTACTTGCTGATGTGATTGTGATATTAGATTTCACTGAGAAAATCAACATAAACTCTACCAGAATTTATGGGTACTCGCTATACCTGCTGGTTTTTAAAGGTCAAATAAATAGTTTTCCTTACTGTATGATTTCACTTATCAAGCACTTTCAAAACTTTCATTAACTTCAAAATTCTTTGTCTCTCAAGATCAGTATCTATTATAAGCCCTACAGTTATATAAGATTATGTGAAATACATTATGTTCTGTCTTACAATTGACTAAATTTACTCATGCGCCATTACAAAAATCATAACTAAAAAATTAAATAGATTTCTCATATTATTTTATTCAATAACTGTCATGTTAGATTCTTATAGATTTTGATGTGGGCCTACACTAAACTTCTGCTTTCCTCATATGACTTGTTTCCTTTGGATTAATAGTCTATAAAATTATTAAAACTTTCATATCTTTTACATTTTGTATGAATAAATAAGTATCTCATGAATACTCCAGCATGTTTCTATTCTTTGTTATTAACAACAGAATCATGGAGACATATTTCTGCCTTGGACCTCCAGGGGATTGGGTGGTAAAACTGAAAAAAGATAAAACTAAAGAGATGCAAAGTTATACAGATTCTAGATATAAAAAGGTATTTACTATGAAAATACTTTGCCTTCTCTGCCCAATTACTCTCTAAGAATGTTCTTCATAGAGTAATCTGCACTTGTTTCCCTGTAATGGAGCTTTCATGCAATAGACAGTTCAGTTTTAAAGAAAGGAAATAGGGACCATCCCTCCTACTGGTTTGTAGATTCGCCTCTCAGCTTGATCTACAGGGAAGGAAAAGAGAGACTGATGGAGTGCTGGGCACAGTGTGAAACTGAGCCAAAGAGGTTAGAACTTGCCATGTCCACACTAAGCACCTATTTGTAAAAAAAAAAAAATATTTCTGTTTTTTGATATTAACAATAAAACTATGAAAGCTTATCCATGTCTAGTACTTGCAGAGGAATGGGTAGTAAAAAAAATAAATAAATAAAACTCTGTAAAAAAAATGACCAATAAACTCAATTCACTGAGTGGATCTTAAGTCTCAAATAATCTTAGGTCTGTTGGAGGCTTCCTCTCTGTGTTATCCTTGCTGCTGTCTCAACTCCATCCCAGTGTCAGCCTAGTTTTGAAACAGCTGCCTCGCAACAAGAAATTCAATCACCACGAGGATGTTGGAGGAACATTGAAGATTAGGGAATCAGTGGGGGAGAAGCCATGTTGCAGCAAACTGTATTCTGTTATCTGCTTCCCTCCTCCAAAGACACGTCTCTTTTATCAACCCCTACCTGCCCTATACTTCAGGTCCTAGTTCTCATTTTATTATGCACAGTTGCTCCTCTCTTGCTTGGAATCCTGGCAGTCATTCACCCAGCTGTATATTTTCCACAACAGTCCAAGACAGGTTATTAAGGATCAGTCGTAAAGGTGGTAACAGACTAGGGAAATATATTTCAAGTTTTATACAAATAGATTTAATTCAAAGTTGTCTAGAACCTCAGCTCTTCTTGAAATTTTTAAATCACTCTCTTGATCCCAGCTTGTTTCTTTCCTCTCTGTGAATTGATCGCACTCCTAGTTGAACACACACATCTGTCTCCTAACTCATTCCTTGCTTCTTCTCCTGCCTCAGAAATACACACACCCCAAGCCTGGTCCTTTTGGCTGGGGCAGACACCGAGCTGGTCTGCTCCTGGGGAGACACCTGATTCTGAGCCATCCTAGAGGAGCCATTGCACTCAGAGCAGAGGGTAAGAAACCTTGCCCACTACCCCAAGGGTTACAACTAGGATCCAGTGATGCTCAGGAACCATCAGGCACCCAAACCCTGCCCCTCTGGAATACCACTTCCCTTCTGCCCTGAGCCTGGTCTTTTTGGCTGGGGCAGACACACAGATGGTCTGCTCCTATGGAGACACCTGATCCTGAGCCATCCTAGAGGAGCTGCTGCACTCAGAGCAGCAGGATTTCAGGTTCCACGAGGTGGCCTGAGTCCCAGGAGTTCTTCCACCCAGGAGCTTAGGATCACAGGAACAGAGACATCTGGACTCTGAGGAGTTCTGACACAAGCAAGGTAACCGGAAAGACAGATTCCAGTCAGACACAGTGAGCACAGGTAATACTAGAGTCAACCAGATGGTGAAAGAGAAGCTCAAGAAAACAAGCAACAGAAACAAAAGTTACTTGGCATCATAAAAAACCAGTTCTCCCACCAAGGCAAGCCCTGGATGCCCCATCACACAGGAAAAACAGGATTTAGAATTAAAATCACTTCTTATGATGATGATAGAGGATTTTAAGAAGGACGTAAGTAACTCCCTTAAAGAAATACAGGAGAACACAGGTAAACAGGTAGAAGCCCTTAAGAGGAAACACAAAAATCCTTTAAAGAATTGCAAGAAAACAAAACCAAACAGATGAAGAAATTGAACAAAACCATCCAGGATGTAAAAATGGAAATAGAAACAATAAAGAAATGTCAAATGGAGACTAACCCTGGAGATAGAAAAGGTAGGAAAGAGATCAGGAGTCATAGATATAAACATCACCAAAAGAATATAAGAGATAGAAGAGAGAGTCTCGTGTGCAAAAGATACCATGGAAAACATAGAAACAACTGTCAAAGAAGATGCAAAATGCAAAAAGCTCCTAACACAGAACATCCAGGAAATCCAAGACACAATCAGAATACCAAACCTAAGGATAATAGGTATAGATGAGAGTGAAGATTCCGAATTTAAAGGGCCAGTAAATATCTTCAACAAAATTATAGAGGAAAATTTGCCTAACCTAAAGAACAAGATGCCCATAAACATACAAGATGCCTACAGAACACCAAATAGACTAGACCAGAAAAGAAATACCTCCCATCACATAATAATCAAATGCACAAAACAAAGAAAAAATACTAAAAGCAGTAAGGGAAAAAGGTCAAGTAATATATAAAGGCAGACCTGTAAGAATTACAAAAGACTTTTCACCAGAAACTATAAAAGCCAGAAGATCCTGGACTGATATCATACAGACCCTAAGGGAACAAAAATGCCAGCCCAGACTACTATACCCAACAAAACTCTCAATCACTATAGATGGAGAAATCAAGATATTCCATGACAAAACCAAATTTGCACAATATCTTCCCACAAACCCAGCACTTCAAAGGATCATTGATGGAAAACGCCAACACAAGGAAGGAAACTACAACCTAGAAAAAGCATAGAAGTAATTTCCAACAACCCCAAAAGAAGTTAGCTACACAAACATAATTCCACCTCTAATAACAAAAGTAATAGGAAGCAACAATCATTTTTCCTTAATATCTCTTAACATCAATGGACTCAACTCTCCAATAAAAAGACGTAGACTATCAGACTAGATACATAAACAGGACCCAGAATTTTGCTGCATACAGGAAATGCACCTCAGTGACAAAGGCAGACACTACCTCAGAATAAAAGGATAGAAAACAATTTTCCAAGCAAATGGTCCCAAGAAACAAGCTAGAGCAGCCATTCTAATATCAAATAAAATCGACTTTCAACCAAAAGTAATCAAAAAAGATAAGGAAGGACACTTCATACTCATCAAAGGAAAAATCTACCAAGATGAACTCTCAATTCTGAACATCTATGCTCCAAATGCAAGGACATCCACATACCTAAAAGAAACTTTACTAAAGCTCAAAGCACACATTGCACCTCACACAATAATAGTGGGGATTTTAACATCCAGCTCTCTCCAATGGAAAGACCGTGGAAACAGAAACTAAACAAAGACACATTGAAATTAACAGAAGATATGAACCAAATGGATTTAACAGATATCTATAGAACATTTCATCCTAAAGCAAAAGAATATAACTTTTTCTCAGCACCTCATGGTACCTTCTCCAAAATAGACCATATAATTGGTCACAAAACAATCCTCAACAGATACAAAAAGATTGAAATAATCCCTTGCATCCTATCAGATCACCATGGACTAAGGCTGGTCTTCAATAAAGACAAAACCAATGGAAAATCTACATGCATGAGGAAAATGAACAATGCTCTACTCAATGATGACTTATTCAAGGAAGAAAGAAAGAAAGAAATTAAAGACTTCTTAGAATTTAATGAAAATGAGGATACATCATACCAGACCTAGTGGGACTCCATGAAAGCCGTGCTAAGAGGAAAACTCATAGCTCTAAGTGCCTACAAAAAGAAAATGGAGAGAACATACATTAACAACTTGACAGCACACCTGAAAGCTCTAGAACAAAAAGAAGCAAATAGACCCAAGAGGAGTAGACAGTAGGAAATAATCAAACTCAGGGCTGAAATCAACCAAGTGGAAACAGAAAGAACTATACAAAATATCAACAAAACCAGGAGTTGGTTCTTTGAGAAAATCAACAAGATAGATAAACCCTTAGCCAGATTAACCAGAGGGCACAGAGACAGTACCGAAATTAATAAAATCAGATCTTAAAAGGGAGACATAACAACAGAAACTGAGGAAATTCAAAAAAATCATCAGATCCTACTACAAATGCATATACTCAACAAAACTGGAAAATCTGGATGAAATGGACAATTTTCTAGACAGATACCAGGTACCAAAGTTAAATGAGGAGTAAATAAACCATCTAAACTGTTCCATAACCCTTAAAGAAATAGCAGCAGTCATTAAAAGTCTCCCCACCAATAAAAAGCCGAAGACCAGATGGTTTTAGTGCAGAATTCTATCAGACCTTCAAGGAAGACCTAATACCCACTGTCTTCAAACTATTCCACAAAATAGAAACAGAAGGAACACTACCCAATTCGTTCTATAAAGCTGCAGTCACACTCATACCTAAACCTCACAAAGACCCAACAAAGAAAGAGAACTTCAGACCAATGTCTCTTATGAATATTGATGCAAAAATACTCAATAAAATTCTAGCAAACAGAATCTAAGAACACATCAAAGCAATCATTCATCATGATCAAGTGGGCTTTATCCCAGGAATGCAGGGATGGTTCAATATTGAAATCCATCAATGTAATCCACTATATAAACAAACTCAAAGGAAAAAAAAACACATGATCATCTCACTAGATCCTGAGAAAGCATTTGAACAAATTCAACATCCCTTCATGGTAAAAGTCTTGGAAAGATCAGGAATTCAAGGCCCATATCTAAACATAGTAAAAGCAATATGCAGCAAACCAGTAGCCAACATCAAACTAAATGCAGAGAAACTTGAAGCATTCCCACTAAGATCAGGACTAGACAAGGCTGTCCACTCTCTCCCTACCTATTCAATATAGTACTGGAAGTCCTAGCCAAAGCAATTAGACAACAAAAAGAAGCCAAAGGAATACAAATAGGAAAGGAAGAAGTCAAAATACCACTATTTGCAGATGATATGATAGTATACTTAAGTGACCCCAGAACTTCCACCAGAGAACTCCTAAACCTGATAAAATACTTCAGCAAAGTGGCGGGTTATAAAATCAGCTCAAACAAATCAGTACCCTTCCTCTACATGAAAGATAAACAGGCTGAAAAAGAAATTAGGGAAAGGACTCCCTTCACAATAGTCACAAATAATATAAAATACCTTGGTGTGAATCTAACCAAGCAAGTGAAAGATGATTATGACAAGAACTTCAAGTTTTTCAAGAAATCGAAGAAAATCTCAGGAAATGGAAATATCACCCATGCTCATAGATTGGCAGGTTTAATAGAGTAAAAATGGCCATCTTGCGAAAAACAATCTACAAATTCAATGCAATCTCCAATAAAATACCAACTCAATTCTTCACAGAGTTAGAAAGAGCAATTCTCAAATTTATTTGGAATAACAAAAAACCCAGGAAACATACCATGTATTCTTACCAATAAAAAAACTTCTGGAGGAATCACCATCCATGACCTCAAGCTGTACTACAGAGCAATAGTGATAAAAACTGCATAGTATTGGTAGAGAGACAAGCAGGAAGATCAGTGGCATAGAGTTGAAAACCCAGATATGAACCCACACACCTATGGTCATTTGATCTTTGACAAAGGAGCTAAAACCATCCAGTGGAACAAGGACAGCATTTTCAACAAATGGTGCTGGTTCAACTGGAGGACAGCATGCAGAAGAATGCAAATCGATCCATTCTTATCTCCTTGTACAAAACTCAAGTCCAAGTGGATAAAAGACCTTCACATAAAACCAGACACACCAAAACTAATAGAAGAGAAGGTGGGGAAGACCCTCGAATACCTAGGCACTGGGGAAAGTTACTGAACAGTACACCAATGGCTTAAGCTCTAAGATCAAGAACTGACAAATGAGACTTCATAAAATTGCAAAGTTCCTGTAAGGTGAAGGACACTGTCAATAGGACAAAATGGCAACCAACAGATTGGGAAAAGATCTTTACTAATCCCACATCTGATAGAGGACTAATATCTAATATATACAAAGAACTCAAGAAATTAGACTCTAGACAACCCAATAACCCTATTAAAAAATGGGGTATTGAGCTAAACAAAGAATTCTCAACTGAGGAAATGTGAATGGCCGAGAAGCACCTAAGGAAATGTTCAGCATCCTTAGTCATCAGGGAAATGCAATTCAAAACAACCCTGAGATTCCACCTCACACCAGTCAGAATGGCTAAGATCAAACACTCAGGTGATAGTAGACGCTGTCAAGGATGTGGAGAAAAAGGAACACTCCTCCATTGTTGGTGGGATTGCAAGATGTTACAACCACTCTGGTAAACAATCTGGCAGTTCCTCAGAAAATTGGACATAGTATTACCTGAGGACCCAGCATATACCCAGAAGATGCTCTAACATATAACAAGGACATATGCTCCACTATGTTCATACCAGCTTTATTTATAATAGCCAGAAGCTGGAAAGAAACCAGATGTCCTTCAACAGAGGAATGGATACAAAAAATATGGTACATTTACACAATGGAATATTACTCTGCTATTAAAAAGAATGAATTCGAGAAATTCTTATATAAATGGATGGAACTAGAAAATATCATGTTGAGTGAAGTAACCCAATCACAAAAGAATATACATGGTATTCACTCACTGATTCTTGGATTTTAGCCCAGAAGCTTGAAATACCCAAGATTCAACTCACAGACCACATAAAGCTCATGAATAATGAAGACCTAGTGGTGGGGCTTTGGTCCTGCTTAAAAGGAGTAACAAAATACTCAAGGGAGCAAATATGGATACAAAGTGCAGGACAGAAACTGAAGGAGGGGCCGTCTACTGACCATTCCACCTGGGTATACATTCCATGTGCAGTCACCAAAAGTAGATGCTGATGTGGATGTCAGGATGTACATGCTGACAGGAGCCTGATATAGCTGTCTCCTTAGAAGTCTGAAAGAGTCTGACATACTCAGAGGCAGATGCTCACAGCTAACCATCAAACTGATCATGGGGTTCCCAATGGAGAAGATAGAGTGAAGGTTGAAGGCGTTGAAAGGATTCGTGACACCATGAGGAAAGCAGCAATACCAACCAATCAGAGCCCCCAGGGTCTAAACCACCAGTGTGCGAGCACTTAGGGAGAGACCCAGGGCTCCAGCTATATATGCAAGGGAGGATGGTCCTGTCAGGTATAGGTGGGAGAAGAGATCCTTGGTCCCATGAAAGCTGGACACAGTGTGTGGGGAGAATTTGTGGGTGGGGGAGGTGAGGTGGAGTGTAGGTGGGAGCACACCCTCATAGAAGCAGGACTAGGGGGGATGGGATAGGGGATTCCTGGGAGGGAGGTGGAAAGGGGGTAAGGGGAGAACATCTGAAATGTAAATAAAATATCCAATAAAAAAAAGAAATACACACACACACACACACACACACACACACACACACACACACATATACACACACCCAAACATCTA
Source organism: Mastomys natalensis (assembly GCA_021653895.1). Lineage (NCBI taxonomy): Eukaryota > Metazoa > Chordata > Mammalia > Rodentia > Muridae > Mastomys > Mastomys natalensis. Next base: position 168,290 of record JAJTUV010002116.1, on the reverse strand, counting down.
CCTGAGGGAACTATATGAGATAGAAGACAAAAGTTATTACTGTTATGCTCAATATGTTACCAAAATGTAGCTCATAAAAACAAACACAATGCCTTCCTTATTTTTACCTCCCTCCTATTTATCCCTGATTTAGCCTGATAACTTTGTTATAAAGTCTTACTGCACTATTATTACTCCAACTTAGGATCTATCAACTTGGTGCTCCTTTTTCAAAGTTCCTGTAGTCAAATCTGCATAAATTATGAAATCTGCATAAATTACATTCCATTCAGTATGTTTCACAGTTCAGCTTTTGTACCAACTTAATAGGGATGACTAGCCAAAAGAAAAAAAAAATAAAGAAAAAAAAGAAAAGAAAGAAAGAAAGAAAGAAAGAAAGAAAGAAAGAAAGAAAGAAAGAAAGAAAGAAAGAAAGAAAGAAAGAAGAAAAGAAAAAAAAATCTCATATCCCATATCTCACCATTGAGAAAATTATTATCAGGGATAGTGACTTAGGAATTCTAGAATTAAATAAACACTCTACTCCACAAATTTTCTTTTGACCATAGTTTTTTACCACAAAGAGAACTGTGGCAGGTCATCTTTCATTGAGTCAACATAGGAACACAAGGTAGAAACCCAGATCCAGGAACCATGGATGAATGTGGCTTGCTGGTTTGCTTACTCACTCGTGTGTGGGTATCATTCTTACATAGCCTAGATCTCAGTGGGCTGCTGTGGCTCACATATCAATCATCAATCAAAAGAATTCACATAGATGGGGTAACAGCCAACCTCATGTGGACCTACTCTTTTTTTTTTTTTTTTTTTTTTTTTAAATTCCAAGGGTCAGATATACTTATACAAGAATTCTATAGAGCCTTCAAACAAGCAATACTTTTTGAGTTATGTTTAAAAAAATTCAGAACCACAATAAGCTCCTTCACAAAGCAAATAATATTGAAATAGTGAAATCAAGTGTAAACCGAATCCCTTAGGTGAGGAGTCTAGACTATGTCTAGTTTACATTTCAGGGCAACTTGCACATCCTGTATCCAAACAAGTTAATTAAGAGAGAGAGAGAGAGAGAGAGAGAGAGAGAGAGAGAGAGAGAGAGAGAGAGAGAGAGAGGACAGAGAGAGAGAGACAGAGAGAGACAGAGATGACAGAGACAGAGAGACAGAGACAGAGAGACAGAAGGAAGTGGAAAAAGATAGAGAGAAGAAAGGAAATAGATTTAAAGAAATCTATGCTCGCAAATATGTTTTAGGAGCTATAATTCCTGATAAAAATAAATTTATTACTCCCTAGTACTGAGAATATTATCAATAAATAATAATTATTTAATGGGTTTTATTTGGAAAGCTGTGCACAACAATATAAATAAGTACTAATTATCATGCTTATTACTGGAGACATTTTGAAATCTTAGAGCAAATTCACAGGAATATAGCCTGAGACACTGATTTCAATCAAAGACAATAATTGAAGCAAAACTCTCAGAAGGAAACATGGAAAGCTAAATAAATAATGGAGAAAATGTGTGAGGGAGAATTTGTGAATCTTTGCTGAAGAGTAGAAAAGCCTGTTCTCGTCATAGATCACACCAGATAATACAGGCAACTAACTGTAGGCAGCCATGTTCTTAGGCCCCTGTTACAGTCCCTTGTGGCTATGAGGTACATGATTCCTAATGGAGGTCCCCTGATAGGGCAGCCTTTCCTTCAACCTCACATTTATGCTTTTCAGAGGAAAGTGGTGACTTAGGAAGAAGCATTTATATCTGTTAAAGGATGAGTCAGTCCCTGGTAGTGGGATCTGCAGAAGGCACTAGAAGCAGCTATTAATACTTCTAAAGCACCACTAAATTTTCAGATGTTTAAGGTATTGGTGAGAGTTAGAAATTAATACACAAATAGTTCCACGTATTTAGTGATCACTCATATTATTTCCAATCCCTTCCCATCCTGTAATTGAATTGCAGTTTTAAATTGTGATCGCACTCAATTTTGTAGCCTCCTGGGAATCCCTGAAATTCAGAAAGCATGCTGTGGGATGGTGATTGATTTCATTCATTTGTTTTATCTGAAATTTCAAGCAGTTTAACAGATGGACTGTCAGATTCATATGAAGGCTTATTGCTTCAAATGAAGAAATAACAATTAGATCATTGTCTAAGTGGATTAACACCCTGATGACTTACCTTCTCAAATCATACAGAACTTGAAACTATATGCTCTGTAGAGCCAAACCAACAGATGAGACATCCTGGTCCATTGATCAAACATTTTGTCTTTGAAATATAATTCTGTTGAATCAATCTGCCAATAATAATAGTCTTTCTTTTACTTATTACCTAAATATATGATGAATAGAATACATTTAAATGATTTCGATGCCCTGTGTTAAAATATGATAAACTGAAATACATTTAATGATTAAAATGTCAACACATACAAAACAGATCGTAAAGCATCTGAAGAGAAATATACTGTAAGAAGAGTTTCAGCAATACTGAGAATTCAGGATGGTTTTGAAGTTCATTTTAAATTATTAAAAGTCTATTAAGATTTAGTGCTTTCTGCACTCCTTCCCGAGTGATGCTTAGCTCTTAAGATTTGCAGAAATTCAAGTAGTGAAAAAATTTAGTGGCTAATAGACATAGTGGTTTCAATTCCTGTTTATTTTCAAACAATTCCAGGTAGGGGAAAATTGTAGGTACTATTTTCACTAAGAAAACTCCATAAGACTATCAGTTTATATAGCAAAAATGTAAGAATGATTATATACATTTTCATGATATAATTGCAAGAAAAAGTTACTATATAACAAATTAAATATCTTTAACTGTACGGAAATTTAGAGTGAAGCTTGCCAACTTTGTTTCTAGTAGTATTTGGCTATGTTATTATTTATTATAGAAGACTATATTTTTACTATAGGGTATTCTATAATTAATCTTATCTCTATATTCCAGGTTATAACAAGCCAAAATATCTTCAAACACCAAGGCAAATTTTTACAACTACGAATGATTCATGGGAGACATTACATTACATTCCACCACCCAAACTTAGGTCTTTCTGTTTTGTCACATGTTTCTGTTGTCACATGCTCATGAAAGACAGAAAAATCATGTTGACAATAGGCAAAGTAAAAGAGTAAACATGGAACTTTATAATATTCATCTATTTTTCTATATTTATTAAATAGACATATGTTTTTTCCTGTGAAAGTCTGGTGATATGTTCTCAAATACTATTAGGTGGTCAGGATAGCAGGTGGCAGGCAAAATAGAAGCTCTACACTCTTATAGACCCATCAATAGGACCATATTTCCCAAAATACCTTTGAAATAGAAGACAAGAACACCTATATTCCCAGCTTTTCCATCCTATGAGACATAGACCAACACTGAAAGCTTTCATTATTAGTATTGCATTTAAAACCAAGGTCTTGCTTTCTATCTCTTGCTTGATCGTGATCTGTACCCTTGAATTTCTTTAAACTCTCCAGCCCCTTCTCTCAGTCTTTTGAATTCTCAAATTACAAGTGAAAGCCACTATAGTTAAATTTTCCTTTCCTTTCTTTCCTTCTTTCCTTTTGAAGCAATGTCTTGCTATATAGCACAGCTTAGCTGAAATACACAGTCTTACTGCATCAGATTATTAAGGGCAATTACAGGGATGCTTATCATATGCTACCAAGCCTTGCTTGCTGTCACTACTTTATGTGAAAAAATAAACATTGTTATGATGGTGTACGTATCAAAGTCTGAATGGCCAATCATTGATCATTCTAATATTTTATATTAGCCATTCATTTTGACTAACAACAATTTTTATGTATCCTTATATTAACAAACCCAGAATAGTTATTTTATATACACAAGTCTTTCATTACTTAAATATTTAAAAATTAAAACATGAAATCGAGAATGCTAATTTTGCCTCCAACTTCTCATGAAAATGCTAAAACATTTTCTCTATCATATTCAGACATCAAAAGTTTTAAGGAGACCTCTTCAATGAGTATGTACATTTTTATTTGTTTTACGTTTACACATTAACTTTTTATTTTGGACTATTTCTTTTTTTCAAAACATAAGGATGAAAAAAGTTATGTACATGTCACATAATATTTATCTCCAGAAGCAAGGACAGGAATGCTAACTGTGCCATACAGTAGAAGCAATGTTTTTCCAGTACAATTAACAGGAAGACTAAGCACACACTTGAATACTTCTTGATCCAAATGTTGCCCCCTTCTCAGTACCCCCTCCCAGAGTTCTTTATTCCTTCTCCTTTGCCTTTGAGAGTGTTCATCCCTACGCACCCATTCCCACTTCATCATCCCCCTTCCCTGGTACATCACGTCTTCACAGGATTAGGCACATCTTTGCATTCTCTTCCTCTGAGACCAGATAAAGCAGTCCTCTGCTACATATGTGCCAGGGGCCATGGACCAGTCCATGTATGCTACTTGGTTAGTGGCTTAGTCTCTATGAGCTCTACAAAGTTAGTTGATACTGTTGTTCTTCTTATGGGGTTTCCATCCCTTCAGCTTCTTCCACTAAATCTTCCATATTACCAATTCTCAGGCACAACTTTTGCCTGAAATGTATAACTGTTGGATGGTTGAGAAAAGATTCAAACCCAGATCAAGCCCTTAAAATGCAGGTGCATTATTCTATTATTAAATAGATTCTGGAGTATTTATGAATAGTTAAAAAATACAATTAAATAATCTGCTAAAAATTGTGGGATTGTGAAAAGAATGAATTGAATTATTTTAAAAATATACTTATTTTGATGTTTCTTCTTCTTAAATTATGCCCTAAAAGATATTTAAGAAGAAAATGCAACTTCATCTGATAAGCCGCAAAATTAAGATAGTATGTGGCCTACTGTTCCCTATTAATATTTTATTTGTACAAGAAAGAACAAATTTAATTAAATAAAGTAATTTTTAAAGGTTTGCAATTTCCAATGCAGGAATAATCATATTCCCAATTTCAAAACTAGTGTAAAAAAAAAGCAACATTGCACTAGCATATAAACAGTCCCAGACATTAATATGCAGAGCAAAGCACCTAAACTAATATGTACTACAAATATTTTGTAATTATTCTGTGAACATCCAAAGATTTTCCTACCATATTGACTTGTCAACTGGCAGAGCCATTGAATAGTTTTTGTTTAGAAATATTTTTTTTGATATTTCATGGTGTAGCAAGGTCATATCCCACAGCAAATACCCAAGTTTTTTGGCTCTGACAGTCTTTTTGTCTTTTACTCTTCTGTGAATCCTCATCACTAGATGAGTAGTTATTGACAATCAATTGCTGCTGAGAGAGGGAGAATCAGTATTCTCTAGGGTTGAGCCCCTTGATAGGTTATTCAGCCCCCAAGTAAACACACATACATATGAGCATCACTTAACTCAGCAGTGTGTGTGTGTGTGTGTGTGTGTGTGTGTGTGTGTGTATGTATGTGTATGTGATGCGTGTGTGCATATGTGTGTGTGTACATATGTGTGTGTGTGTGTGCGGTGTGTGTGTGTGTGTGTTTAAAGTGGAGCAGTTGTATGAGTTTGTGAGGTAGTATGAGTGAAGACACAAGAAGAGTTGCAGATATGAAAAGGAAAGTGCACTAAAACACAGATAGCAACAGTCTTTTCAGTACATAACAAAGGAACATTTTTCATCTCCAAGAAGAGCCATGTCTTTCATCAGTTAGATGATTTAAAAACTTATATGGAGTGCCTAAAACTAGTCAAATGAGACATTTCAGAACACTGGCATAAATACCAAGACCCATGAAATTATAGCAAATTAAAGTTTTTATTGACAGCAAAAGAACAAATTCAAAGAGGGAGGAGGCATCTAAAATAATGTTGATTACTGGAACATTTAGAAAACTATAGAGCTATGATTAACAATTAATAAACAAGATCTCATGGAATAAAATATTCTGGAAGTAAAAGAACATTGTCATTTGGACAACATGTCAGAACACAAAATGGGATGAGATTTACATCAACTACCCTTCTGGTAGCTAATATCAAAAACATATAGATAACTCAAAAAACTAGATATCAAGAAAACAAGTAACTTAATTTAAAAATGGGTTATAAATCTAAACAATATTCTCAACAGAGGAAAACTCAAATGTCTAAGAAACACTCAAATAAATGATCAACATCCTTTGTCATCAGGGAAATGAAAATAAAAAACTACTTTGAGATTTCATCATACACCTGCCAGAAAGGCTAAAATTAACAACAACAACAACAAAAGTCTTAGCTCATGCTGGAGAAGTAGAATAAGAGAAACACTCCTACATTGCTTGAGAGAGTGAAAACTCAAACCTCCAAAGGAAATCAGTGTAGCAGTTCATCAAAAACACAGGGATTGATCTACCTCATGATTCAGATGAACCATTCTTGGACATATCCAACTCATGCTTCATTCTACCACAGAGATTATTCAACCATATGTGTTGCTACTTTTGTTGTAATAACTAGAAATTGGAAAGATGATAGAAGCCCATCAGTGGATGGGTGGATAAAACAATAATGACAATGCATATTAATATTATTAATAACAACAATAACAATGGGGTATTGCTTAACCATTCAAAGTGAGGCTGGGAATCATAAAATTTGCTGGGAATGAATGTAACTGGAACTAGTTATACTATCGAAAATAACTCACATCCAGAATGATAAATATGTATTTGCTTATATGCATGTAGATGCTAGCTGTCAAATCAATGCCTACAACCCATAGAATCCCAGAGAATAGGTATAAAAATGTGAGTAGAGAAAAGAGAAAGATCTCATAGGAAAAGGAAATACGTATTTCTAGATATATGGAGGAAGCTAGAATTTGAGGAGTGGGTGGTGTCTTAGGGTTTTACTACTGTGAACAGACACCATTGTAGAAGGAACAGCTCTGCCAACTCTGCATAAATGCTGGGGGTGGAGGGCACAAAGCCACAAAGGCATCTCTTCCAGGAGGACCTAATTGAGGACTGCCTGAGACACCAAGAATTACTGACGAAGACAATGCCAGCCAATCAATCCTGAACTGCTGTTTAGAAGGGATGCTTTCTTGGGACCAATGGGTACCAGTAGAGGGAATCAAAGGAGCTTGCAGCTGTTTTTCTCACCTTCTCCCAGAGTCTGTACCATTGAGTCTGTGCCACCTCACCTCCAACTCAAAAGGGGACGTAGGGTTTGCAGCAGGCAATCCTAGACACAGGCAGCACACTATGACCTAAGGACAACATTTATTTGTGGCTGACTTACAGGTTCAGAAGTTCAGTCCAGTATCATCAAGGTGGGAGCATGGCAGCATCCAGGCAGTCATGATGTAGGAGGAGCTGAGAGTTCTAAATCTTGTTTCAAGGGCAAACAGGAGAAGACTGACTTCCAGTCACTAGGACAGGGGTCTTAAAGCCCATGTCCACAGTGGACACACTTCCTCCAACAAGGCCATACCTATTTCAACAAGGACATATTTACTAATAGTGGTACTCCCTGGGCTAAGCTTATTCAAACCACTGCAAGTAGACATTAAGAAGGAGGAGGTTTGTGAGGGAGTACAGAAAGAGACAACTAAAATTAAGGGCCATTTGAGTGATATTTGGAAACCTAATGCAGCAGAAACTTCCAAAAAATATTTATATATAATACATCTAAACAAATGATGATGGAGACAGTCCATTATGACCATATCTTGTCACCAAACCAAGCTTACAGTACAAAGAATCAGTTACATCTAATTGAATTGTTGGTCAAAAGGTCCCCTCTAGAATTTCCAAACTATCAAAGCTGTCACAAAGACACAGTTTGCTCCCCACAAACTAAAAAGTCTGTATTACTGAAGTCAATACCTACAAAACTCATTCAAGATGGAGATGTCAAGTTGGTGCCAACATAGAGCCTTCACCCTACATTTCTGCAGTTTTTGAATGGGATCATACTCTGCACACTTTCCAAAGAGAAACAAAACAAGCCAGCCATAAACACATTATCTATAATGTTGTACTCTCTGAAAGATATGCTTTGAAAATAATGGCATGAAGCTTGTGGCGATAACCAATCAATCATGTATACTCACTCCATAAGAAGGAACTCATACCCTACATTGTTGGAATGACCAAGAACCTGTGTATAGATAGCCCAGGAATCATGGAAAAAATAAATATAAAACTGGTCTGAAAAGAGGAAAAAATATGTGCTGTCAATTGATTTCTAATGATATTTTGCTATACTCACAGATAAATGAATTCAGCTTATCTTGTTCAGCTACTGTCAGAGAAGCTTCTGCCTGCAACAAATGGGAACAATGCAGATATTATAGAGTGAGAGACCCAGGAACACTCATCCATAAATTGGTGTCTCCATCAAATCCCTTCATTTAAGGCTCAAGGATTCTGTTGGGAGAGGATGCAAGAAGAGTATATGGGCTACAGGGAGTGAAAGATACCAAGATACAAGGTCTTCTAACATGAGCAAAGTTCATATGATCTCAAAGACACTGATCCAGCATGCACAGTGCTTGCATGGATCTGCACTTGGTCCTCTGTGTATTTACTATGCCTTATTCAATTTCCTTCTTCAAAGACTTGAAATTTCTATCATACAGGTCTTTCACTTGCTTGTTTAGTGTTCCCTACACAAAATCCTAGGCCAAGTAGATGAAAACCCTCAACATAATACCAGATACGTAAAATACTAGAAGGCTACCTATCCCCACCTTCCTTCCAAATGAATGAGACTCAGAATATGATTTATTTACATAGTATTAACACAATTATTGGATAAATTATCCCTAGTCTTATTTTCTAATGTCCACTAGCTACTTCTCCAACTGTACTCCTAAAATACTTGCTTGTGTATATCCCAGGTTTTTCTGCTCCACTAGCCTGTCCGTAGGGTCCATTTTGTTCAGATACATGCTCCTGGTTCATCATAGCTAATGGAGGATTTTTGTTCCCTTCATCATCTTCCTTCACTAATTATCCTTCTCTTTCTCCTTGTGATTTTTATCTGCAAGCTCCACCAAGGTAACTAAAAATCACCTACCTCTATTCCCTCCAGTAATAGACTGAAGCTTATTTAACAAATAGGTTTAAATTGAGGAGTAAATTTTGCACAACAAACCTGGTGTATGTGAGAATTCACTTGACATAGAGCAATTGGACCTTAGGGTACAGAATGCAGTATTTAAATACATAGAAGCACCAGACCAACCCCTAACACAGATAGTCTGAACCTGATAAAAGAAAAAGTGGGAAATAGCCTTGAATTCATTAGCACAGGAGAAAACTTTCTGAGCAGAACATTAATAGCTCAGGCACTAAGATCAACAATTAATAAATAAATAGGACCTTCCAACACAGAAAATCTTCTGTAAACAAAAGAACACAATCCATAGAACAAAGTTGCAGCCCACAGAATGGGAAAAGATTTTCATCAGATCCATCTGACAGAGGGATGTATTATCTAACATGTACTTAAAAATTCAAGAAACTAGACATCTGCACAATAAATAATCCAATTAGAAAATGGAGTACAGGTCAACACATAGACTTCTCAACAGAGGAATCTCAAATGGCTGAGAAACATTTAAAGAAATGTTCAACATCCTTAACCATCAAGCAAAATGCAAATCAAAGCAACACTGAGATTCCATCTTACACCTGTCAGATTGGCTAAGATCAGGAACACAAGTGACAGTTCATGGTGGGAAGGAGGTGGAACAAGAGAAATATTCCTCCACTGCTAGTGGGGGCACATACAGTACAGCCATTTTGGAAGTCAATATGGAAGTTTCTCAGGAAATTAAAAATTGATCTACCTCAAGACCCAGGATATCACTCCTGGGCATATTACCCAAAAGATCCTTCTTGCTATCACAAAGACACTTGCTCAACTAGCTTTATTCATAATAACCAGAAAAAAATAACCTAGATGTCCCTCAAGCAGGAATGGATGAATAGTATGTGATACATCGACACAATGGGATATTACTCAGTTGATAAAAACAATAAGATTATGAAATTTGTAGCCAATGGATGGAACTAAAAAGAATCCTTAGTTAATCCAGACTCAGCAAGACAAACATGGTATGGACTTACTTATAAGTGGATACTAGCTATAAAGTAAAAACAAAAAACAATTGTGTTACAGCTCACAGACCCAGAGAGCCTAAGTTAAAAGGAGAACCTAAGGAAGGTAGACAATAATCTCCCTGGGAAAGAAAAATAGTAGAGTTGGGAACATAAAAAATCAGGGAGAAAATACTGGGAGAAACAACTAGAATTGGGGAGTTGTTTCATGTGCAAGATGTTATGGAAATCTTGTTCAATGGAAACTCCATTGAATCGATGAGAGCAGCCCTAGCAAAGACTCCTAAATGTAGGACATGGAATGTGAATTGACCATCTTCTGTAACTAGGCAAGGACTCAAAGGGAGAGATTCAGACAAGTGAACCACAAAACCTTTGACCTTTATTCTGCATGCTAATTGTTCTATGATCACAGCCTTACAGAATTGTCATGAAAGAGATCAAAAAGACTTTATCCAGTAACTGATGAAACAGATGCCAAGTACTGCCACCACACATTAGGCAGTGCTCAGGGAATGTTGCACAGAAGAGGGAGGAAGGATTTGAGGCTTTGAGGAAAAACAAGAGAGGTCAGGGACACACCATGAGAAAATTCTTCTCCGCACACACAAATATACTGAATTCATGGGGACGTGCAGTGCTCAGGGAGTCTGTAGATGTCTGAGCAAGGCCTTGTATGTATTTATGGTTGAGTAGCTTGGTATTCTTAAGAAAATCATAACAGTGGGAGTAGGAGCCAACCATGATTTTGTTGGCTACTTGTGGGATCACTTTCCTCCTACTATGCTATCTTCTTGTCCAGCCTGATAATGGCATAAGCTTGGTCTTTCTGTACTTTGCTGCCAGTATTCAAATACAATGGAAAGATAATAGAATTAGCCGAAGAGCCAACCTCCGTAAGATGTGCATTTGAAACATTAAGTACTTTCTGTAATTACAACATATTTTAAAGCCCATTCTTGCTTTTAAAATGCTTTTAAGTCTTATTGTTTAATATTCATATGTAACTATTTTATACTTAATAATTAGATATAGTAAAGTCTCTAAGTGTTCTTAAATAATTGCTGCCCATAGGCAGGTTGATTTCCCCTCATCTCTTTTCTGGGGCTGGTTTTGTAATTTGTTGTGAATCTCTCCATGTAGATTTTTTTGCTAATACTGATAAAATCAATATGGTTTGATATGGGACATCTGAAAGTGGGAATAGGAGTTGGAACATCCTCATGTATATGTGGCAAGGAGGAACAGTCAGATGTGAACCAAGAAGGGTATAAAATTTGGACCGAAAAAAAGATTAAATAAAATTAAAAATAAAAGTTCTGAAGTTAACAAAAATATGTGAGTCAGAATGCAACTCAACCATTGTCTGTTACTCTGTGATTATAGGTTGACAATCTTGTACAATGGGAATGTCTAAACTCTGTAACCACTCTCCAGCTTGCTTATATTTTGAAGCAATCACACACACAAAAATGAAGATATAATATCCTTCTTTTGATATGCTCCTCATACTCGCAGATTTTACTTTATTAAGGGAAAATGATTTACCCCACACAACAGTACAGAATTGATGAGTAGTTCACTACTCCACATCAACGTTAGTAACAAGGGCAGGAAAAATTCTAGATTATGATAAAAATAATTGACTTCTAGATTGTGAACCATAGTTCCTTCAACTGCAGCTTCATTTATTTGAAGAAATCTACTTTTAAAATCCAGAAAGCAGAGGTAAATAATCATAAGTCTTAAAAATTTAAAATCAAGACACTTTATAACAAACCTTGCCATGACTGATTGTACTAATTAGCTGTTTGATCACATACAGGTCATAAAAGTTGTCTTTATTTCTTTCTTCAGTGGCAAGGGAAGCACTGGACATGGTCTTTTAGGTTTTCACCACAGTAACACTTAGTCATCTCACTCCAGAGTGTTATTGACCCTAACAAATGTAATTTTACATTTTTGTGAGTAAAATATGTTTTTTCATAGTATCATGTTTTAGTAAATCGAGGTTATCACCTCTTCTCTAGTATCCACGAATATTCTTGTTGATTTAGATTTTATATGTAAATATTCTTTGATGTTTATATGAAATAGATAATTTGAGATTTCCATCAAAACTATTAGTGTCATATCATTATAGGTAGGTCATGCATCTAATAAGTACTTGCCAAATATTTCACAAAACTTTGTAGACACACTTTCATGAAAGAATAAAACTCAACTTTAGCTTGTGTTTGAGTTAAAATAACAGTAGGTAGGAATTCAAAACAATTCATCCTGTGTCATTTTCTGAGGAACATGGTTTTCAAGAGTCTCTAAATTAGTGAATATTACTTAAAGTTCAAATAATGATCTTTGTAAATGTATAGCTGAACCTCCATGGGATTGAAGGAAAGAAGCTTTATAAATGTGACATAAATTTGGCTTGTTTCTAATGCAACTGGACTCATTCTTATTGAAAAAGATGTTCTTATAAATCAGAGTACATTTAGTTCTGTCTATAGATCATAAGTAACTGAAGTCTACAAATATGGTGCTTCTCCCAAGGTTGGAAACTCCTAGGAAAATTCCACTCTAATACTGAAGCTGGAAAGATTCAATATAAATTAATGAGATTAGCATTCTGCAGAAGTGACCCATTCTAACAGATGGTTTCTAAATGTGAGAATAATTACACAAGGGTGCTTCTCAAATCTCATTAAAGAGACTAAAATAAAGGCAATGTAACATAAACTGTGACCTAATTAATTGTTACTTCTCGAATGTAATTCAGCAGAAGGTTAAGACATGCACAAAGTCTGCTAAAAGGAAAGAAAAGAGAGGCAAAAAGCCAGAATTTGACATGATGTTTATTCATGTTCCATTTCTGAACACATACTGATGTTCCAAGCATTATATAATACAGTGAATGGAGCTAAGAAAATAAAAATAGCAATTGTTTATATTGTATCACAAATATTTTCCTAGAATAAAAGATTATACCAAAATACAAGAATCTATTAATTCTGAGCATAAAAGTCTTTTACATTCCTCTAATAATGTTTTTCGTAGAGTGAGAAATCATTAATAACTATAAATACACAACATGCTTCTACTTTTGTATGATTTTACAGATGCAATTTAATCATTAGTTTATTAAAATATACTAAGTAGGAAACATCTTGCATGCAGCTATGGAGTGAGCAATAATAATTACATACAGGTATATTGCTTTCTAATTTAAAAGAATATAATCAAAGATGTAATAAAAATATAAAATACAGCTATTGCATGAAGTCAAGTACATAGAAACATGATTTTTATTTGGCATTTAGAAACAAGATTGGTTAGAACTTCGTAGTCAGTAAAACAGGATAATTCTAAAAAGACTGGGTTAGTTAAAGAAGGCAGAAAAAAACAATGTAATTCATGGCTAATAATTTAGATGATAATAAAAACAATGTAAAACTGTAATATTTCTAGGATATAGCTGGAATGAATTGGAAGAATGCATATAGAGAAGTGCTTGCAATAAGGATAACATTCATTACAGACTAGAGCAAATATATTAGGAAAGATATTACAACACAATGAAAAGTGTAAGAAAAGACAAGGATTTTGAGTCATTATGTGAGATGATGATCATGCTTAAGCATTTGGGTATCTTCATGTACAGTTATAACATTGCTTTCTGACTTTTAAATAATCTGTGTTTGACTTGAGGAATTTACTAATAGGTAAAAATTCCTCAGCAAATTAAGAGTAGCATCTAGATTTTGAAATACTGAGAATCAGACTTTGGTCCCATGGTAATCAGCATCATGAAGTCGTAAGATAGCAGAAAGTCATTAATAAATGTTTTACACAGGCTTTCTTTCATCTAGACTAAGATAAAAAATTGAAGTTAAATTATCATGAAAGTAAAGACTAAACTCAGTTAAAATATGATACCTTAACTGAAATAATAATTTTTCATTAAATGGAATAAAATTTCTCTTCTAAGCTGCTAATAATAGATAATTACTTTATTGTATAGATATTCTCCTTAGAATTCCAAATTTTTCATACTATGAGATAAGAATATTCTTTGAGTGATTTTATTTTTAATGAAGGACTGTGTTTCCAAGAATAAGCTTTTATAGTACATTTCTATTTATACTGAGAGTTCTAGAATATATTTGAAAATGATTCACCATTTAGGTTTCTATCAGAGAGGAGTATTTAAGATCATTGAAATTCATAATTTTACCGTTTCTCTCATTTTCAAAATATGCTCAGAGGTTAAAAAAATAAGTATCTAGGTACATACATAAAAAGAACATTTTTAAAATGCTTTAAATGCTCTTTAAAGCAATCATAAATATAAAATAAAAATGATTATTTCATTTTCTTAAATAAATGAATCATTTATTTTTTAAATTAATGTTCTCAGAAGAGTGTGATCTTAGTATCATGTATTTCTGTATAATGTAGAAAGCAAGAAATTCATCTTGTTCTTATGTATTACTGTGCTTCCTGTCCTGTCATCAAAAATAAGTGAAAAAGAATAATTTACATTAAATTTTATAATAAAAGAATATAGTTATAAGAATATAATAAAAGAATATGCTGGTCTTCTAAATATAATGATGTTTTCATGTATCACTCTAACTACTGAGAAAAGCAATAAAAAAAAAGAACCACAAAATTAAAAATTGGAAAGTATACTCATTCCTCCAAATACACAGGTTAGAAAATATTATCTTCGTTAGGCTCCTAAAGGATTTCAATGCTATGATTCTGGTCAGTTCTTAATCATTCAGATATAGAAAAATTTCAGACTTAAGTTCTATACTGCCTCAAGATTGTCACATGGTCTCATGTGTGAGTTTATTTGCTTCCCCATTTCCAAACAGTAGTCATGTCAACACATCCATTATGTTTCCAAAAGCATTATAAATCATATACATATACATTTTTATTGCCCAACATTAGTAGCCCATGGCCTGTCTTCATCTCTATTACAGAAATTATGCAGCCTTTCAAGAATGTGCTATTGGTTACATTTTATGCTCTGTTAATGTTAAAGTAATAGCTCTAATTCTCAAGATGTGACTTTATTCACAAACAGGAGCAATTTACAAAGTCTAATTAGGTTGATAGGCTGGCTATCAATATATTGACTATGTCTTTCTAGAAAAAGAAATTAAACAAAGGAAAGGAGATACACGAAGGAAATAGATTATAGTTTGACACATCAACAAACACATATATTTTTTAGTAAGTGTTGAGAAGTTAGAGACTTGTGTAGAAATGTTTATTCTCACTATTTTTTAGAAGAAATCAACCAGAACTTAGAAACATAATACAATAAAATTCTCTTATTTAAAAATTCCATTTGGTGTAAGTTTGCTACAACATTTCTGAGATCAGATGCATGTAACCATGACTATCTTCTCTGAGAATATTATAGATTATTCAAAACTACAACAGTCAGAATATGACTTTCATCCTCTGGTTAGACCAATCTTTAGGCCTCTAGAAAATGAACCAACAATTTTGCTCTCTCCTTGGATAGTCTGTACTAAAACACATTAATATATCAAAATATAGAAAGATTACAGTACAAAAATGTAGTGCTTAGAACCAAAATTCTTGAGAGAAATAGGTTTTTCTAAAAATACGCCTTTCCATGTTAATGCACAAAATCATTTTGAATGGTTCAACTTGATAGAACCTAAATTTAATTATTAATCTTTTTTCCCATAATTCACTATATAGTCTGTGTAAGACTTGGATTTGCAGTAACTAATAGTAGCATCATTTTAAAGATTCAATAGAAAACAACACTCCTGGAAGTCTGATGGAAGATTCAAAAAAAAAAAAAAAAAAAAAAAAACTGAAAGAGCAACATGGCATAAAAGGATATTAGACAGGTAGATATTGGAAAATTTCAATATTATTTAAGTATAGTCACTTCCTGCAGAACAACAATACACAGCAGAGTTGCTCCTTTTTCTTTTCAACTTTGGGCCATTCTAGAACTTGAAATAGCTCTATAGTTAACATGAGTTGAATTGACTAGGATCATAGCATTGGCTTCTTCTAGAAGTCTCACTAAAGTTATTATTTCCTCTCCAAGTACTTTGAGGAATGGCAGACATTACAACAGACAGTTGACATAAGACAGCAGACATCACAACAGACACTTTCCTAATACTTTCAGCCCTAGAGGAATCTATGGCCAAGATTAAATCATTCTTTTTCTTATAGTTCAGCCCTTGTGTACCTATCCAGCTTTACATTAGACCCTTTTTGCTAGACTTTCTTGTCTCCATTTTTCTGCCCCTTTTCTTGACTTAGAATTGTTTGTTGATCATAATGACTCCAGAGGTACTTATTCAAAAGATATTAGGAGTTTTCTTACACCAGCTCCTAAGTAAGTATAAAACTGATTGATTCCATTTATTCATTACTATAAATACTTGAGACAATTTCCTTTTGATGTTTGACCAATTTAAAGATCTCATCCTTATGTTTATGATTGTTGAGAAGTTTAGAATATGGTGTCCTCTATAAATTAGAGCTAAATCTTGACTTCTAGTGAAAATGTGTTTGCAGGTATGGCCCTGAGGATATGACTAAGTCACAAGGACCAAATGTTTTGAATGAGAATAAGTATTTTTACATAAGAAATAAAAGGCCCAAAGGAGCATTCTAATATTCTGGATTCTGTCAATGTGAAAACACATACCCATGTGTTCCAGAAGACACAATAATGTCATGAGTGTGAAGACAGCCAAGAGTGTTGCAGGACATTTAATCACACTATGAGATTGTGGACTGAAAACACCTGTTTCTAGTTGTGGTGTGGGTTAACCCTAGCACACTCCTTTAACCAGAGAGTTTTAGTTTTATTGTAAACAAGATTGATTAAAACTAACAATAGGTCAAGAGGAGGAGCAAGCAACCAGTTGACAGGAAGTGACCATGGGAAAAAACATTGAAAGTAAGTCAGGAGGACAGAAATAGAGACACACAGGAAGTAAAAATGAGGGACATTCATACAGAAGGTTTTTAGAGATAGTGTGGAGAAGGAGAACTTGATATTTCCTTCTAGAATGTCAGTTGAGGAGGAAGCTCAGCTGGATGCTTTGTCTAACTCTTTGAGCTAGCAGGCTTTCACCATAGCATATGGCTCCTGCATCTTCGTTTGGTAAAACTGAATGTTTGGAATTTTGTTTTAAAAATAACAGAATCTTAGCTTATGTAAGATTTACTCTGTCAGTGATTTACAATAAGCAAAACTCTTTACAAACATCACTGTCACAAATTCTCTTATTTACTTTTTATTGACACAATCGTAGCTTTCTTCGACCAGTAACAATGAACATCAAGATCCTAGACTCTTGGCTGTCAGCTGTCGTGACTCTCAGTTTCTTCCCCACATCCTGTTGCTTGGAGTTAACAGCTACCATCCCAGGGTGATAGCAAGGAGACATGCCATGCTGTCTAGGAGAGTATGAAAGCAAATAGGAATAGAAGTAAAGAAACACCATCTGGAATGCAAACCTTGTAAGCCTGTTGTCAGAGCTGTGGTTCAACAGCTGCTTCCTAGGCATCCCTGATGAACTGTTGTCTTGAGGGTCGAGTGGTAACTGCTAGAGATACTAGTTTTGCCAGAGTCTTCACTGCAGCCATAGCTGTACCAGATGCCTGTATCTGCTCCTGCAGATTTCACCTTGGCATTGCCATTCCAGCTGTTATCCAGTGGAATCTTGAGCATTTTTCATTCCCTTAGCAGTCAGAAATTATAGTCTGGCGAAAACTGCAATCATGGAAAAAAATTATTGCTAACAATACAATCACTGGTATAGACTTTCCCATTTGTCTATGTAAATAAAAATGTTTTATCATTAAATGGAAAGTATGGGAACTCTCTTCCAATCAATCTCTCCAATATTTCAAATAAAGCCTCATTTAGCTATATTTTTGCTTATTTGTGATTTTTATTTGTAATTAAATAAATCTAAATCATTTACTAGGAACTAGTATCATTTTAAAACATTCATTTGCTTTAAACACAAATCAACAAAATTAGGGTTTAGGAAGGTACCACCAACTACTGTGAGTGGTAAGGAGATGCTCTGAACTGTGAGTAGGTTCTGAGAACTATGTTCAAAGTAGCTACAGAAATTTCCAATAACTGGAAGGGCAGGTGGGGAGATCTGATAATCCTGAAAGACTAAACTCACTAGCATTTAAGGTTTGGAGCTGTACAATTAAGGAAATTGCATACTGTCTTTCTGATTTTTAAATAAGATTGAGCAAAAGATACATCAGCTGATAGTAGCTTTATTATAAGACACTAAACACCAGACACCAAATATATTGATGCTTTATTCTTGAACTTCTCAAAATACATATGGGTATAAAATAAAATTCTCTTCAATATAAATTACCCAGATTAAGTATTTTTATTTTAGTATACACAGAACTCCTTTTCTTAGGGAGAGAAATTTTTCAAATGTGATTCCATGCAAAATGTTAGAGCAATTAGTACAAGAGCACCTAAGCCAACAAGAAATAATCAAAATTGAAGGGAATCTGTTTATTGTTTGCTTGAATCTTCTTGTCATTGTTGGTTCAGGATAGAATTCTTATTATAAGAATGTCTAAAATCTATGTTTTCTTATTTATTTTTTTGCAATAGAAATATTTGCAAACCAATAAAAAAGTTTGAGTGTGTTCAGTTCAGTGTCAAATGGTAGAAAAATATGGGCATTTAATTGCAAAAAGAAATCAAGCCATGCTTATCAGGACATTTGACAATACAATCAAAGCATCATAAATGGAATCCAATTACAACAGATTAGCCAAAAAGGAAAATACTTTATTAATATTACTTATATTAATATACTTATATTAATATTTACTATGACTAATAAGAATAGCTAACTGAGAACAATGTCAGATGAAAAAATACCTACTATTGATGAGTAAGTACTTTTGTTTTCCAATATCCTTGATTTTATTCTAAGGAATAACAGTAACAGATATTCTGTTATACTCACTATGGGCTCATTTTGTATGCTTCAGTCCCAAATACTCTCAAGCTAGTCTTTTTTGCTGTACTACAGAGTTGGAGCATTCTGTACTTCACCTGGGGTTTGTTTGCTTTTATATCTGTTTTCTTTGCTATTTCAGGATCTAATAATAGTGGAGTATATCCTTGCAAACTCAATGTGTTTACACACAGCACATTGTATTGATGCTTGTAGCACCTCAGGCTTTCCTAGCCTTCTTTAAAATTTGGTGCTTTAATGATACTGTATTTTGTAGTTACTATATCACAACTCTTTAACATAGCAATTGAAATCACTAGTAAATCATAAACAGCATGGGTTATATCATAATGATCAACTATAATATTATCTTAGCTTTTAGACCTGGGAAAGTGGAACAACCTTTATTTTTTTTTTAATATAACCAAATAACAAATCCAACTGAGAAGACATTTTCATTGTAAATTAACATGTACACTCCACTTTTTTCTCTGATTCACTGGTTATAATATATATTTTGTCTTCCAGAGATTATATCAAGTCTATCTTGTCAATATTCACTGAGGAGAAAAATGTTCTCAAAATAAAGTCAAGCAACTCCAGATTGTTTTCCTATTGATGAAGGTATTTTCAGGAATAACCATGGTTAGAAACTGTGAGAATCTGACACCAGAGCCTCAACTCCTTAATGTTGTTATTAGCTTCATCTGATAATTTAGCTATCCAATCAACAAATATTTATTGGACTTAGCTATATACAAACCTGGGCTAAATATAGTGGAAGATATAAGAAAAATATGAGACTTAATTCTGACCCTCAAACAGTTGGTATGAGTTTCTTTAGTTTTTACATTTCCATCATCATTAGACTGTATCAAAAGTGGCAGATATTATATATGCATACATTCAAATACACATGTGGACACAAGTGCCTCACTAATTCTTTTTAATCATTCTTGGAACAGTGATTAATATTTATAGGTATAAAAGTAATTTGTCCAAAAGGACCCATAGGAATTGCAGATGAGCCATAAAATAGCCAATACAGAACAAATCCAGGCTTGGTTTCCCTAATTCATCTCTCTACTTTTAGTACTTAAGTGAAAAAAAAAAATCTCTTTCATAGCTGCATCAGTTTGATTTGGTTTTGATCTGTGATTTGGTTTTCTCCAGTTTATATGTTCTTTCTAATACCGTGTCTGACTCTATATAATCAGTCAATATTTGTTAAATTAATATTACTTGAGAATAATTAAATAAATTATGAAAAATAATTAGTGCAATGTCTCTAGGGGTTGCTTATACAGTCTGGGCTTCTAGACTACAACACAGAATTACATACATAATTAGAACAGGCTGATAAATGACCACTCAAGGGTATCTGGATCTTCATCAATGGAAACAGTAAACATGTTGCTGTAAATCTAAGGCAGATTCAGAAATTTGTTTAAATGAAGGTTCTTGAGCAGCTTACTAATTCTGAATTATGCATATGAGCCTAAAGTAATTATTATGATCCTAAGAAAAGGACAGCTGTATAGACAAAGGAGGTCGTGTGACAATAGGTAGACTTTGCAGTGATGTAGCCTTGTGTAAGCACCACCAACTTTTGGGACATAAAAAGAGAAAGGATGGATTCTCCCCTTGGGTTACAATAGGAAACACAAGTGGTGTCAAACTTCAAACATTGGCTGCAGATCAGTATTACACATTTTTAACATTTTTATATACAAATGGTAGAACTATATAACATTTGTGTTAATATAAAATACTAGGCTTGTGGTTAATCCATAACAACATAAAAAGTGAAATAATTGTTAGGTCCTTTCTAGCCACTCTGACAGGATACCTCACAAAACAAACAAACAAAAAAAAACCAACAACAAAAAAAAAACAAACAAAAGAAAAGAGTTTGATCCCCACAGTAGAGAAGGTGTGGTAAAGCAGCTTCATGAAAGCAGAGAGTTCTCTGCTCAGATGCAGACAGTTAGCTGTTGAAACACCACTCCAAGAACCTTTCGATCCATCTCCCAAAGATAACAAACTTCTATATTAGCGCACAAAGGACCAAATATCCAAATACAGTAGCCTATGTGGTCATCTCACATTGATTCCATGATGGAATGAACCCGCCAAAGAAAACAACATCAGACTGGAACATTTCAGTTCAAGTTGAGGGAAGAAACATCCATGCCAGATTTCTGTTTCTCCTCAAATATTACTGCTATGTTATATAAAATGCTGACGATTGTAAGAGTGAGTGATACATTGTGCATAATAGTTGCATATAATCAACATTCCCATCAGATTAAAAGATTAAGTACACACAGAAGAAAACAATCAAGATAAAAGATGGTTCTGTCAAGTACAAAACAGAAGAACATGCTAAGTGGAATGATATTTTTAAAAAACTCACACATTTCGAATATATTTTGAGAACAGGAGAGACACTTAATTAGAATTATTGAAGGGTCAAAGTTGCTTTTGTCAATTGGCTCTACATAGGTAGCTGAAAGAAATCTGCAGTAACAAAGTATTTCTCTTAAGACAAATATCATAGATGTTTCTAGGAATTGCAAACCTAGGACAAATGAAATTTTCAAACCTGTTGTTGCCAACTTAAGTTATTTCATCTCTGTCAAAATGAGGAAGAAAGGTTTGTGAGCAGTTGCTCAACTCTATCTGGTCTCTACATATATCTTACATATATTTACATTTCTCATTACTACTCCAGAAAACCTGACCCAAGTTACTTAACTGAGAAAGGATTTCTTTTGGCTTGTGGTTTAAGTGATAACATGTGGTTGTACAAGTTTGCTATACCATCAGTAATGGAGGAGTGTTTCCCTTTCTCCACATCCTCAGAGGCAAGTGATGTCTGTCACTTGAGATATTGATCTTAGCCATTCTGATTGGTGTAAGGTGGAATCTCAGGGTAGTTTTAATTTGCATTTCCCTGATGACTAAGGATGTTGAACATCTCTCTAATGTTTCTCAGCCATTTCAGATTTCTCTTTTGAGAACTGTCTGTTTAGCTCCATACCCCATTTTTAATTGGGCAATTTTGTTTATGGGAGTTTAATTTCTTGAGTTACTTATATCATTTGGATATTAGCCTTCTGTCAGATGTAGGGTTGGTGAAGATATTTTCTCAATCTATAGGCTGTTGCTTTGTCCTATTTAGTTTCCTTTGTCTTACAGAAATTTTTCAATTTATCAATTGTTGATCTTAGAGCCTGAGCCATTGGTGTTCTGTTCAGGAAATCATCTCCTGTACCAATGCATCAAATTATATTTCTCACATTCTTTTCTATTAGAATTAGTGTATTTGGTATTAAGTTGAAGATCTTGATCCACTTGGACTTGAGTTTTTGTGCATGGTAATATGTATGAATCTATTTGCATTCTTTAACATGCAAATATCCAGTTAGACCAGCACCATGTGTTAAAGATGTTTTCTATTTTCCTTTGTTTTGAATTCTTGGCCAAAATCATGTGTCCATAGGTGTGTGGATTTATTTCTTGGTCTATTGTATTCCACTGACCCACCTGTCTCTCTACCAACTGTGCAGTTTTAATCACCCTTTCTCTGTAGTACAGTTGGCATAGGGGATAGTCCAAAGGACCCATAGAATTGCAGATGAGCCATAAAATAGCCAATACAGAACAATCCAGCTTGGTTTCCCTAATTCATCTCTCTACTTTTAGTACTTAAGTGAAAAAAAAAAAATCTCTTTCATAGCTGCATCAGTTTTGATTTGGTTTTGATCTGTGATTTGGTTTTCTCCAGTTTATATGTTCTTTCTAATACCGTGTCTGACTCTATATAATCAGTCAATATTTGTTAAATTAATATTACTTGAGAATAATTAAATAAATTATGAAAAATAATTAGTGCAATGTCTCTAGGGTTGCTTATACAGTCTGGGCTTCTAGACTACAACACAGAATTACATACATAATTAGAACAGGCTGATAAATGACCACTCAAGGGTATCTGGATCTTCATCAATGGAAACAGTAAACATGTTGCTGTAGATCTAAGGCAGATTCAGAAATTTGTTTAAATGAAGGTTCTTGAGCAGCTTACTAATTCTGAATTATGCATATGAGCCTAAAGTAATTATTATGATCCTAAGAAAAGGACAGCTGTATAGACAAAGGAGGTCGTGTGACAATAGGTAGACTTTGCAGTGATGTAGCCTTGTGTAAGCACCACCAACTTTTGGGACATAAAAAAGAAAGGATGGATTCTCCCCTTGGGTTACAATAGGAAACACAAGTGGTGTCCAACTTCAAACATTGGCTGCAGATCAGTATTACACATTTTTAACATTTTTATATACAAATGGTAGAACTATATAACATTTGTGTAATATAAAATACTAGGCTTGTGGTTAATCCATAACAACATAAAAAGTGAAATAATTGTTAGGTCCTTTCAAAGCCACTCTGACAGGATACCTCACAAAACAAACAAACAAAAAAAAAAACCAACAACAAAAAAAAAACAAACAAAAGAAAAGAGTTTGATCCCACAGTAGAGAAGGTGGTAAAGCAGCTTCATGAAAGCAGAGAGTTCTCTGCTCAGATGCAGACAGTTAGCTGTTGAAACACCACTCCAAGAACCTTTCGATCCATCTCCCAAAGATAACAAACTTCTACATTACGCACAAAGGACCAAATATCCAAATACAGTAGCCTATGTGGTCATCTCACATTGATTCCATGATGGAATGAACCCGCCAAAGAAAACAACATCAGACTGGAACATTTCAGTTCAAGTTGAGGGAAGAAACATCCATGCCAGATTTCTGTTTCTCCTCAAATATTACTGCTATGTTATATAAAATGCTGACGATTGTAAGAGTGAGTGATACATTGTGCATAATAGTTGCATATAATCAACATTCCCATCAGATTAAAAGATTAAGTACACACAGAAGAAAACAATCAAGATAAAAGATGGTTCTGTCAAGTACAAAACAGAAGAACATGCTAAGTGGAATGATATTTTTAAAAAACTCACACATTTCGAATATATTTTGAGAACAGGAGAGACACTTAATTAGAATTATTGAAGGGTCAAAGTTGCTTTTGTCAATTGGCTCTACATAGGTAGCTGAAAGAAATCTGCAGTAACAAAGTATTTCTCTTAAGACAAATATCATAGATGTTTCTAGGAATTGCAAACCTAGGACAAATGAAATTTTCAAACCTGTTGTTGCCAACTTAAGTTATTTCATCTCTGTCAAAATGAGGAAGAAAGGTTTGTGAGCAGTTTGCTCAACTCTATCTGGTCTCTACATATATCTTACATATATTTACATTTCTCATTACTACTCCAGAAAACCTGACCCAAGTTACTTAACTGAGAAAGGATTTCTTTTGGCTTGTGGTTTAAGTGATAACATGTGGTTGTACAAGTTTGCTATACCATCAGTAATGGAGGAGTGTTTCCCTTTCTCCACATCCTCAGAGGCAAGTGATGTCTGTCACTTGAGATATTGATCTTAGCCATTCTGATTGGTGTAAGGTGGAATCTCAGGGTAGTTTTATTTGCATTTCCCTGATGACTAAGGATGTTGAACATCTCTCTAATGTTTCTCAGCCATTTCAGATTTCTCTTTTGAGAACTGTCTGTTTAGCTCCATACCCCATTTTTAATTGGGCAATTTTGTTTATGGGAGTTTAATTTCTTGAGTTACTTATATCATTTGGATATTAGCCTTCTGTCAGATGTAGGGTTGGTGAAGATATTTTCTCAATCTATAGGCTGTTGCTTTGTCCTATTTAGTTTCCTTTGTCTTACAGAAATTTTTCAATTTATCAATTGTTGATCTTAGAGCCTGAGCCATTGGTGTTCTGTTCAGGAAATCATCTCCTGTACCAATGCATCAAATTATATTTCTCACATTCTTTTCTATTAGAATTAGTGTATTTGGTATTAAGTTGAAGATCTTGATCCACTTGGACTTGAGTTTTTGTGCATGGTAATATGTATGAATCTATTTGCATTCTTTAACATGCAAATATCCAGTTAGACCAGCACCATGTGTTAAAGATGTTTTCTATTTTCCTTTGTTTTGAATTCTTGGCCAAAATCATGTGTCCATAGGTGTGTGGATTTATTTCTTGGTCTATTGTATTCCACTGACCCACCTGTCTCTCTACCAACTGTGCAGTTTTAATCACCCTTTCTCTGTAGTACAGTTGGCATAGGGATAGTGATTCCTCCAGAAGCTTTTTTATATTCATGATTGATTGGTTTATCTATCCTGGGTTTTTATTTTTCCATCTAAAGTTGAGAATTGCTCTTTCAAGGCTGAAAAAATACTCCTGGAATTTTGATGAGAATTGCATTGAATCTGTAGATTGCTTTCAGTAAGATGGCCATTTTAACTATGTTAATCTTACTGATCCGTGACCTTCAGTGATCCTCCCATCTTCTGATATCATCCTCAATTTCTTTCTTCAGGGACTTGAAGTTCTTGTCATACAGATCTTTCACATGCTTGATTACAGTTACATGAAGATGTTTTATATTGTTTTTGGCTATTGTGAAGGGTGTTGTGTTCCTAATTTCTTTCTCGGCCCACTTATCATTTTTATATAGGAGGGATACTGATTTCTTTGAATTAATTTTATTATATCTAGCTACTTTGCTGTTTTTTGAGTTGTTTTTGAGCTATAGGAGTTCTCTAGTAGAAGTTTTGTGGAATTGCAAACTTGTACAAACACTCTGCAAATCAACCTGGAAGATTCTTAGAAACTTGGAAATAGTTCTAACCTGAAGGCTCAGATCCAACACTCCTGAGCTTATACCCAAGGATGATCCACCACAAGGACACATGCTCCAGTATGTTCAAAGTAACTTTATTCATAACGGTCAGAAACTAGAAATAATTCAGATGTCACTCAATTGAAGAATTGATACTGAAAATGTGATTCATTTACATAATGGAATACTATTAAGCTACTAAAAACAAGGACATCATAAATTTTTCAGACACATGGAATGAACTAGAAAATATCATTCTGATTGTGGTAACCCAGATCCAAAAGGACATGCATAGTATGTGCTCACTGATAAATGGATAATTAGCTATGAAGTACAGGATACCCATAATGTATTGCATAGACCCAAAGAAGTAAAACAAAAAGGAAAGCCCAATGATTGTTGAATCTCACTTAGAAAGAGGAATAAAATAGTCATAGGAAGCAGAGGGACAGATTAAACTGATTGGGAGGGGGTGGGAGGAGAATGAGCAGGCAGGATCAGGTGTGAGAAGAGAAAGGAGAGAGGGCCAGAGGCCAGGGGAGTAGGGATGTGGTGTGGGGGAAACCTCTATAAAGTCCCAGAGACCTGGGACTGGAGAGGCAACCAGAACTTAAAGCAGCAAACCTTAGACAAGATGCCTAACAGTGGGGACTTGGAACCTGAAGGGGCCACCTCCTATAGCCAGGCAAGACCCCTAGAAGAGGGAAAAGGATGCCAATCCATCTACAAAAATTTTTGACCTAAAATTTGTCCTTTCTAAAAAAATGCAGGGACTGAGATGGAAAAGAAACCGAACGAATGCCCAACCAATAACGAACTCAACTTGAAACCCATCCCATGGGCAAGCACCAATCTCTGACACTATTAATGATACTCTGTTATGCTTATAGACTGGGCCTAGCCTAAATGTCCTCTGAGAGGCTCTACCCAACATCTGACTAGAAGAGATGCAGGTACCCACAGCCAAACATTGGATAGAGGTCAGGAACCCTTATGGAAGAGTTTTGGGAAGACCATAAGCGGACAGGAACTGCAGAGGAAGACCAACAGAGTTAACTAACTGGGACCCCTGGGAGCTATCAGAGACTGAGCACAGGCTGGATGGAAGCCCCTCCCCTAACCCCTCATGCACACACACATATATGTAGGAGATGTACAGCCCAGTCTCCATGTGGGTGCCCCAACAACCAACTGAAGCATGAGCTGTTCTTAAAGCTGTAGGTACCCTGACTGTAGAATCTGTTCACCAACAGTGCTGCCTTGTCTGACCTCAGTGGGAGATAATGTGCATAATCCTATAGAAAATTGATGCACCAGGGTAGGGAGATATGCACGGGGTGACTCCCTCAGAGGAGAGGATGAGGGACAGGGACTCTGAGGGGAACTGGGGGAACAGCTTTTGGAATGTAAATAAATAAATAAATAAATTGAAAAAAGAGATACCATGTGTCAGCGTGAAGAAAGCATGATACCAATAGCTTTCTCACATCTGGAAGGAGTAAAGCATAGTTTTAGAAGCAATAATAGTGAAATCAGGAGGTAGATATTTGCTAGGCATTTTAGGTTAAAAAAGACGACAAAAGAAAGTGAACAACTTCTTTCTTGGCTAAAAGCTGGGAATGTCTTCGTTCAGATTTGTCCTTTACAGGAGCAAGATTTTGGGAAGTAATTAAACCTAAAGGCTTTGGCCATAGGCTGAAAATGCCAGAAGGGATATCTGGTTCTCCCTATATGTTTCACTTAAAGGAATGCTGTTTTCCAGTAACTATACTGTGTGTCACCTCAATATCTGTAATGGAAACTGGATTGATAAACTTAATCCTCTCTCTCTCTCTCTCTCTCTCTCTCTCTCTCTCTCTCTCTCTCTCCTCTCTCTCTCTCTCTCTCTCTCTCTGTCCAGTAAAGCTTTATAACTCCAAGGTAGGTGGCAGAATGATACCCTGTAGCAAGAAACGACTGCTGCTTTCCAGGAGCAGTTTTCTTTCTCTCACATTCTCTTTAATGTAATCTTTCTAAAACTCATATTCTGTGATCAGTAAGTTTCAGTCTTTGGATTTGCAAAACAAAGGCCTTACAGCCACTGGCATAGGGTAGCTTTGGTAACCTAGAACTTTATAACACCCCAAATTCCTTAGCTAAAGCATCTAATAACGGAAGGGTTCTGTCACTCTCAAAGACACTCAGGGATTTTTGTATCCATAGGTCCTTGCTATAAATCCCAAGAACCAGCATGTAGTGGCCCACTTTCTCTGGCTAGGTCTTACTTCCTCAAGGGTTCACAGCAAGACATCTCTACCAGCTGGGAATTGCTTCACATTCAAATCATGATACCTATGCAGTTTTCATGAGTCTCCACAAACTGCTGAATCTTGGTTGTCCTGATTTTCAAAATATGTAGGCCTTTGACAAACTGAGCTCCATGAAGTAATGACAGAAGAAACTCAGGACATCTCCAATAATTACTATGATTTACAGTTTATGATTGACTGGAAAACAAGCAGGAATATTATGAAATCATTCTTAAAAGATGTAATCCAAATTAATCTTAGATTCAGAAACATTAAAACAAAATCAAACTTATCAGTATTTGAGAAAAATGCCAGGAAAATATATTGAGAAGAAAATTGAAGAAATACTTAAATAATTAAGATGGCAAATTCATATTCACTTAATAAGACCATGTTATAAAAGAGGACATTTACTATAAAAAAGTGAAATTGGGGGAAAAAAAAGCAAAATAAGTGGAGAATCAAATACAAATTTAGAAAATTTTGAAAGTATGTAGTCCATTTTAAATAGATAAATACACTTAACCAGGTATGAAATACAGACTTTGTCAAGAGAGTATTTGTTAATCTAATAAGAAGAATGAAAAGAGAAAACACAAAGGAGAAAATGTTCTTACAAAATATTATATTTAAAAAATCTTCCATAAATGAGAATGATGGACAAGTGTCAGGAGAAGCAAAAATGGAGACACCTAGATGAAGATGTGTCAAATATCAGAAAACTAAGAGAAAAGAATCTTAAGTCTACCAGATTGACAAAAATTACAATAAAATTTCAAAGTGGTATTAAGATTTACTTTAGTTCACATGTAAAACAACAAAACAACAACAAACTCTTTGAATGGTTTAGCATAGGAATTATTAACCTAATTTGGAAACAGCTGTCAGTAGCATTACAAGAACTTCGGCAGCATCCTACGCAATTATTATTAGATATTCAGTAGTTAAATAGCTCTACAAAACCATTGGCTGTATGTCCCCTTGCCTTGCATTCTGACTCAGCTCCAATCTGGTTGCAAATAGAACATTGCATGCTGCTCGCCATCCAGCTCCATCCCTTTGGACTTGGCATTTATTTAGGGTTATTTAGCAGGATTCTGGCTCCTCTCAAGGTCTTTGGCTCAGTTTTCCTTACTGACCTTCCCCACTGTGGATCACTCTGAGAGCACATGGCCTCTCATATCCTGCCAGCACAAGAACTAGCCAGAAAATTGAAGAATAATTCAAATCTTATGTATTTTGCTTGAAATGTCCATCTTTCTTTTACTATCTTTTGGATGGTTGTAATTTTTTTTCCTTTGGTTGGGGAACAACTTACTGTATATAATACTTGTTGGTTTGATTTTACTGTATTCCAGTATGTATTAAACTGAAATATAACTTCTCCCATAGTATTTCTGTTAGTTTTCTTCCAGTTATTCAAAGTTTACACATTATGTACTACATGTCTGAACCATCTGTAGCTACAATTCACAGCCCATTTATGTTCATATCAGCAAAACATATTCCAGGAGACATAAGTTGAATGATGATGGATTCCAAAGTGACACTAATGGAATGCTCAAAATACAGGACTTGCTGCCTGTCACATGGGCAAAAATTACAGCCATATTGAAAATTAGTTATGCACACAGTAGATATTCACCAAACCTAAGAATGTTTTTTAATATAGTTATAAGAAAAGCGCCATGATTTCAAAATGCAGTAATTCAATTATAAAAGCAACAAGCTTAATGTGCAAAAGCATTCTGAGTGGTTTGTGTCTTTCTATAGCACTCACATCTTGTCATAGAAAGGTGTTAGAAACCAATCCAAGGTCCTGAATAGACCTGAAACTTAAAATCAATGTTTACCCGGGTTTTTAATAACAGCTTGCTTTCAACATTAATTGCATCTATTGCAAACTCCCACTGGCTGATTTTAAGCATTGGGCTACATGGAAAGTTCCCAATGGTGTTATTGAAACCTACAACTAGCAGTCTCCCTTAGTTTTTCAGAACCAATGACCCTGACTATCATTGGCTGCTTAATCTCTTGACAAGCAGCCACAGGATTTCTGAAATTAGCTACTTTTCTGGACTGTTTTCATGGAAGGTTTATGGAAAGTAATTACAATGTCTTTTTATCAATTCTAGTAATCAGTTGTGACTACAACTATTATTACTAGGCATCGTTCTTTTCTGCAATGCTAGACATAAGGGAGACTATCAAAAATGTATGCCTAGTTGGTTCTGAAGTGTATTAATCAAATAAATGCAGAATTTACTAATATATTACATTTGAACAACGAAAATTGAGGTTTTTTTATGGTTAAGTAATTTTACTTATTTTCATTCCAGTGTTGCCCCCTCTCAGTTCCCCTTCCCACAGTTCCTTATCCCATTCCTCCTCCCCTTTGCCTCTTAGAAGGTGCTCCCCTACTACCAGGCTTCCCTCTTCCCTGGGACCTCAAGTCTCTTAAAAATCAGGCAAATCTCCTTCCACTAAGGATGTATATTAGTATTTATCATTGTACTGAATCCATATTTTAGAAAAAAAAATACTTAATATGTGTCTGTTAGACAACAGTAGTAGACTCGTGTCTTTGAGACCTAGTGAAAGCTATACATTTGGAATAAAAGGCATAGAACATTCTTTCCTTGATCCAGAGGGCTAGATAACAGATCGAACAGAGATGATTTAGTATGATGGGAGGCATCTTTAACTTTATATTCAGAAGACAACCAAAGGAAAATTAGAATCTTGAGTTTATGACTGAATTATAAACTGTCAGTATTCCATTGGCTTATCTGAACTCCATTGCTCAATGTCAAAATTTTAAACTTTGAAATAACAAAAGCATGTGGAGGGAATATAAAACATTTCCCATTTTTAACATGTTTTCTTTTCATTTTTAATGTTTTATTAATTTACATTTTGGTCATTGCTCCCCTCTTGGTTCTCCCTTCCACAGTTCATTATCCATCCCTCTTCCCCTTTGCCTCCAAGAAGCTGCTCCCCCTCACCAGACTTCCCTCTTCCCTGGGGCCTCAAGTCTCTGAGGATTAAACCCATTACATCTTCCACTGATGCCAGACCATGCAGACCTCTGTGATATATGTGCCAGGGGCCTTGGATCAGCCTGTGTATGCTGCCTGGCTAGTGGCTCAGTCTCTGGGAGCTCCCTGTGGTCTCGGTTAGTTGAGAGTGCTGTTCTTCCTATAGGGTCTCTCTCCATTTCAGCTTCTTCAATCTTTCCTCTAAATCAATCATAAGTGCCCCCGACTTCAGCCCAATGGTTAGCTGTATTTGCATCAGTCTCATTCAGCTGCTTGTAGGGCCTCTCAGAGGACAGTCATGTCAGTCTCCCACCTGTAAGAACATTATAGCATCAGTAATAGTGTCAAGTCTTGGTGCCTCTCCATGAAATGTATCTCAAGTTGGGCCTGTCATTGAAATGCCTTTCCTTCAATAGCTTTTCAATTTTTATCACTGCAGTTCTTTAAGACAGGATTTTTAAAGTGACAGACAGATTTTGTTACATAATATTCACATCACAAATCAGCTTTCATAAATATTTTTGGACCTAGAGAAAGTATTGGAACTATCAGGTGATGCATATTTATGATACATGATACTAGGGAGGCTATAAAATATAGAGAAAGATCTAGGGCTGTAACATTCACTGACAGAGTACTTCCCTAGCATGGGTAAAGTTATGATAAGTTCTCTGTACAACATTAGAGGAAAATAAAGCAAGAGATAATGCAGTCAGTATCAAGGCAACCCTAGTTTGTCACTTTTTAAAATATGAACTTTTTAAAATATAAAGTAGACTGAATAAGCATAACTCCCACAGTTGCAGTTGCAAGAATAAGAAAGAAGCCAGGAAGTATGTGGTAGGACTAATAGAGCATTTTTATACCAAGAAGAGAGAGAGAGAGAGAGAGAGAGGAGAGAGAGAGAGAAAAGAGAGGAAGTTCAACATAATGAAATTCTGAGGTGCTCTGGTTATCAATCAACAATCCAGCCACAGGGAATAACTTCAAAACTTTTTTTTTGCCAAAACTGAATAGTCTTATTTTTATGACTAATATAATATTGTAGTAGACACATTCTATTACAACTAGAGTTAGTCATTTATTCTAATCACGGAATCTGAGTTTGAAAAAATTCTAAAAGTATTCACAGAAAGTAAGTATAGGAAGTAGGAAGTTGAGAGTAGCAACTAAAAGTATTTCTACTATCCATAATGCAAGTGATACCAAGCAGCTTCTCAAAGAGAATAATAAATCTCAGAAACATGCTTCAGTTGGTGAAATTAATGGCTTGTTAGTCATTATAAATGAACAGTAGTGATGGGTACTCACTGAAATTAATAGCTTTAGATTCAAGAAATGTAAATTGACTAAAGGATGTAAACAATTATCCCCATCTTTGCATAATCAGAGCAAAAATTTTTGCAAGTCTTTATCATTACACAGTCTTCTGTCCAGCCATTGGTTTCCTAAGTACCTGACCTGACATCAGTCAAAAGAGGAAAAGAATCCTATACCCAGCATGTAAGCAACCTATCTATATAAGATGAGACTTCCACTCAACATTTAGTTGAGGAGAGAACAGGTCACTGAGCTGTACAAATATCAAATTATTCTATGCCTACTTGTGACTATTTACAAAGTAAATTTTTCAA
This sequence comes from Mastomys natalensis, assembly GCA_021653895.1. NCBI lineage: Eukaryota > Metazoa > Chordata > Mammalia > Rodentia > Muridae > Mastomys > Mastomys natalensis. Next base: position 135,405 of record JAJTUV010002116.1, on the reverse strand, counting down.
TATATAGGGGAATTTATCCTAAAATAATTTCAATTTTATGCTCATAGTATAAGACTTGAAAGTGTAGAACTCACCTTTACCTATCTACAATGATCTCTGGAGTTTATGATCATCCTTTAATACTCTGTTTTTCTCTGGTCAAAATAACATAAATTATGTTATATAACTCAATTGTTCAAGCTGTGGTTTTCAGTTTGACACTAGTGCATGTATGCAATTAATGATATGGGGTAAAATGAGGTGACATTGTTTTCTTCAAAACATGAAAGAATTATAATTCTGTTTGCAATTTAAAAAAACTTATAATGATTTTGTTCCATTAGAGAAAGAAAACTAAGTGAACATTAGTCCAAAGATTGCATTTCCCCCCTCAAAGCTTTTCTCACTTATACAGCATCTAATTATTTTTAGAAAAATATTATATCAATTTTACATGTTTACATAATGAATTTTACTCAGTTTTCCTCCATTCTCCTCTCTCACTCTGCTATCTTACTTGTTAAAAACCTCCTTTTCAACAAGTCTCTCTCTTCTGGTTTTACAGTTGGGAGTGTGTGTGTGTGTGTTTTCACTGAGTTTAGTTATATTGTCCTTCCAAAAAAAGTTTGGAAGTTTATTGAAAAAGTGTAACTAACCATTAACTAACCCACTAATATCTTCTACCTACAAGCAGTCTCCATAGCCAAAATTCTGTAAGGAAGGGATGGTGCATTCATTATGAGTCTCTCTTTATCCATCCAATCTTGCACAAGTTTCATACAAGTAATTCAGTTGTACTGAGGTCATGAAGGCAAATGTTGAGCCATGTCTTTTGGTGAATACACCCTTACCCCTAGCTGTTATGCTTTTCTTTTTGTCTTCTCTTATATGATGCTCCCTGAGAGGAGATTGATAGGGTGTTATAGAACTGTTCCATTCAGAGATAAGCATTTTACCAACCCCTATTCACAGCACCTTTCACCATTTCTGGGTTTTCTTTGATGAATGCTATTTTGCTGCAGTAAGACACTTAATAGATTAGTCCTAAGAACATTAATAATCTATTGATATCAATGTAATATTTAGAAGACAGCTTGAGAGAAAGAACATACAGCAACTGCTCTAGTAAGTTCCCTCTAGAACCCATGACTTCCCTACCCAAAAGCTTTTGGCAATGTTTACAGAACCAAGTCTGACTCTCTTTCTGTGGAATGTGCTACAAATCCATTCAGTGTGGAGGTGGAATGAGTGCTATGGGAATAGCACATAAGGATACACTAGCAGGACATTCTTGTCATTAATATAATGCATATTTGGGTAAGACTAAGACTATTGGTGGCTTTCTCTCTATCTTGGATTATGAATAGCACCTTCTAGCACTGTTGTGGTATACTCAAATGGGGAAGCAACCAGCTCAACTCCAACTTGATTTCTCCTACGTCCAGTGATCAGTGTGTGCTGCCTTTGGTATTCTGGATTTTTACCCCCATTCTCAATGGCTTCCAGATCCTTTTAACCTCTCCACTGACCCAGCCATCATCTCTTTTTTTTTTCTTATTTTTAAAAGTACAAATAGAAAGAAAAGAAAAAAAAACAGCAAAAACAAAGATTAAAAGAGACCAATAAGACAAATCAAAATAAAACAATACAATGTTAACAAAAACACCACTGAGTTCCTTTTGTGGTGGCCTACTACACATTGGCTGGCATGATGCCTGCCCTGAAGTGTGGATTATGTACGCAGTGATACTGTGTTGTGTTGAAGAAAATTTAAATTTATTCTCACTTTGCAAGAGGGAACCAGTTGTATTGGCTTCTTGGTTAACAGTAGAGCACTTTGCCTACTTCCCCCTCTTAATGCTGGGATCCTATATTCCTTGAACTTATGCAGGTCTTGTTCATGCTGACACAGTTTCTGAGACTTCCTCTGTGAGTATCCTAATTTGTAAGTTAAAAAAAGGAACCAGGGACTTAATATCTAAACAATTTCCCTAGAAAAATGAACAGTTTCACCAAGAAAAAAGGTCATTATAATTATTGGTTTCAATCATTACTGTCTTGGTCTCTTTCCTCTCTTCTCAGCATTGTATATATTCTAGGTGGCCTTCAACTTTACAAACTCTGTGTGTGTGTGTGTGTGTGTGTGTGTGTGTGTGTGTGTGTGTGTGTTGTGTGTATTTTGGGAAACACATAAGACTAGCAGAGAGGAAGAGATATAATAAAAGCACACTGCGGTTTTTTAAGTAGTACTTTCTTAACAAAGTGATATACATTATTCCAGTTTGCTGGTTTTAATTTTCTTATTTTGAATGATGTTTTTCTGCCTTATTGCTTTTCAGCAGTAGTGATGATTGGAGCCTTGATGAAACTTCTTATTGTTTTAACTTAGGAATATTTCTCCTACAGGAAGTTTGAAGTTTAGATCATAGAAACTGTACTTGTAAAATTATAATACAGTTTGCCACATTGTCCTAGAAGTTTGTATTCCTTCTTTTAGATTAGAGAGCTTATTTGATGTACTGACTTCCCTGGTGTCAGTATGTTATAGTATCATGTTTGATTGTTTGTTAATCTTAGGGATGTAATCAGTATCCTATTAATGTATTAATTGAAAATCCTCTGGTTAAAAGTGTTTCATAAATATGCTAGTGATTGAAATTTCCTCTTCTGTGAACTTCCTGTGAATACTTTTAAGTCTGCAATGTGTTCATAGATATTTATAATCAGAGCTACAGGCATTTATAATTAGAAATGATTTCCAGTTTCTTTGGTGCTTTTACGTATTTAATGCTTCAACTGTGTCACACAACAAAATAGTCTGCTTCTGAATGTTATACTGGATTTAAGCTAAATTTTAAAGCACAAGTATTTGTGAATATAATGTATATTTCATAAATATACAACTTATAAAGTAGGAACCACAATATGAAACGACTAGTATTCTTTTGTTTCTTAGCCTCTTTGTTTGATATTTGTAGTCCCACAAAGTAACATTGTTTTGTCCCTGAATCTCAAATAATAAGACATGGAATTATTCAGAGGATTAGAGATAAAATAGTTGAGTATTTGGAGTCCTAATTATCTGTTGTTGTGTGTTTGTTTCTCTGCCTTTTAAATAGCTTAACCTCTCTGGTCCTCATTAATTTCATATGAAAAATGAGAAAAATTTTATTTGTGTTATTGCTGTTTTAAATAATTTTATAAAGGGTATCAAGATCTACACATAGACTGAAGGCAATTTAGAGTGAAAACAAATAGTAATAACACTGCTGGATATGTATATAACAGCAGTCAATCAGAGCAGAAACCATGAATTTGGAAAACAGCTCAAAGAGGTGTATTGAAGGATTTGGAGGGAGGGATGGAAGGTGGAAAATGATTCAACTATATTATAATCTCAAAATGGTAAAAAATGAATTTGAATAAAAATGCTGCTCATAATATCAAAATCCAAAGTTTATTTCAAATTATAATACAAAGATACAGTGATAAATACTGCATAGCATTTATATAGTAAATACAATACAGGCATAAAAAGAGACACATTATACAGTCAGGAGAATTCAAGATCCCCATAGCCTTACAGCCATTTGACTTTTGACAAAGAGGCTAAAAATATAGGCTAAAGACAGCAACATCAATTATGGTGCAGATCAAACTGGACAAATCTAATACAAAAATAAGCATATTAAATCTATTGCCTTTTCAGTCTCCCAAAGAGTGCCTTCCTGTTTGCATTTACATTTACAATTTAAATATAAAAGAATAGGTGATTTCCTTGCTTAACTGGGAATGTTAGATTTAGTGTCATCTTTTCCATCACTGTATTATTATATTCACAATTCTATAAATTTTATAATTATTAGAATGAACATTACTAATGAAGTTCATTCATTTCACATACTCGTACATCACATAAGCATTTTAGGATGATAAGGAAATTGATGAATCAGAGTGATATCCATTGAAGTTCGTTGCTTATAACTGAAACAAAATAAAATGCCAATCTATAAGTAAATATAACAAACTAATATCATCACTTGTTAGCAAAAAAATTGCCTGATAATTGGTGAAAGTAATTTAAGATATGTTTTTTTCTCCTTTAATTTTAAACTCTCAGTTCTATGAATTCATGATATACTCTTGACATCTTGATTAAATGGAAATGAAATAATAAAATATCAACTACAGCCAGCCTTGACTAATATCAGATTTTTGTAAGGAAATTAGAAAACTTCAGTATCTTTTCTTCACTCATAGTACACATCTTTAGATGACCTAAATACACTTTACATTAAACTATCAGTTATGATGGTATCTTATGAAACTTTCTTTTCTGTAAATGTGTTTCATGGTCCAGAAAGGATGAACCATAAAGTTTGGAGGCATGCATTATTTAGCAGAAAAACATTTGTTGAAGATATATTATTCCATCAAAACCTCTAGTTACTGAACAGGACATTTGTACCATCCTTTCTAAGGCTCGATTAACATTGAAAAATGAGACATAAAGATTGTAGTACCCAGGTGAATAGGAGAAGGAATGTGAAATGTTACCTACATAGCCATTGCAGTTAGGATCAGACAGCAGTATAAGTTGCTACCAAAGGGCTTGTCTAACTTCCACGAGTATGCCCCTATCATTAATCAGTCACAGACAGGGAAGGACTCCCAGACCCATGTCTGCCTCAGCTAAATTATATGGTACCAGTACATTGTAAGGGAAAGCCAGTCATTGTCTGTAAATGTAACTTTTATTTGCCAGATATAATTGCCTCACAGGCTTCCTGCTGAATAAATTTACCATTTCTCATTCTTTCTCAATCTCTGGCTAGGTGGTTCAACTCAGCTGTTTCGGCTCAAACGCCTCTACAAGATGATTGATTCAACCTGGTCCTCTTAGCTTCTGACTGAATTGCTATTCTTGACTAGAAGTTAACTCAGAGAATCTGTTCTAATCTTCTTGCTCTCTTTTCTAGTTCCTTCTTTCTTCACCTGTGTCTAGCTTGTTCTCTCTATAAAACTGTTCCAGTAGCTAGCTAACTAACTAACTAACTAACTAACTCTCTCTCTCCCTCCCTCCCTCCCTCTTTTATCTCTCTTCCTTCCCCCTTTCGATGTCTCTCTCTCTGTTTGTCTCTCTCCACTGTCCCATTGAATATTTATATGCATATATTATTTGAAATCACTGGGATTGGTACAGATAATATAATTAAGAATTATGATTTTTGTTTGAATTTGGAAAGGTGATAATATAATTAAGACAGAATAAGTCTAGAGTTACAAGAGATTAACAAATCTAATTTTAAATGACACCTCTGAGATTTTACTTTAGTCAATTGTTCTGTCCTTTAGCTCCATAAGAGCTAAAGAGGATTCATTTTAAGACTATAATTTTGAAATGCTATTAAAAATTCCTCAAGAAAATTCTCCAAAACTTTTCTCTGTGTTCCCCAGATTTAATAAAAAAACAAAACAAACACTGCTTGGGCAAAAAGTATAATTCAATCATCTACTTACTGTGTGACAGGAGTCCTAATTCAGATTGAAGAAAATAAAACATGGCAATCTAATCTGAAACATCCCAGCAATTTACTATGATATTACTCTGTCACTATGAGTGGACAAGATCAAAAGGAAAGAAAATGGATCTCATAAAATAAACAAAGTATTGCCTTGAAATCCAAAAATGATTCTATCTGCACTATGCCTTGAATGTAAGGAATGGTTTATCCTGTATGTGGATGGGCCTGGAGAATATTCTAGGCAGAATACAAGGCAAAACTAGGCACACAGGGCACCTGAGGTCACATGTCCTAGGGAAGATATGGTAAAAAATGAAGTCAGATTGTAAGCACCCATGTAATCCTGTTGCCAAAAATTAGCAGTAGTTGACTCAGAAAATGGATGTCATTAGGACTATACTAAAATTATATTACCAAGAAATGATAATAATTGCATGAAGGTGGAAAATGAGTTAAGAGTAATTTTTTTACAGTAACATACAGGACTTGGGCAATAGATTTTCTAGGAACAGAAAAATATAATGAAAAGTTATAGCTGCATAAGATTTATACTTCTAAGTGCATGAGTTACCTTAGCTAAATTACAGATTCAAAAATAGTGATAGTGGAAATGAGAAGAAAACAGCACTCAGCTCATCCAGGCTGAATGTGAAGGTGGAGCCACGCAGAGTAAGTTAAGAATATGAATCTGGAATTGACAAAATTATTTTCAAAAGTGCCTTTGGATTACTGATCTTAATAACAACTGAAATGGGTTAAAATTAAGCATCCAGGTTGGAAGCTTAGAAAGTGTCCAAAAACCTGATCTCTCCCCTTCACATACCAGATGTTCTCACGTCCCCAGCAAAGAAAGCTGAAGAGCTGTACCTCAATTATCTCATCTTAATAGCTACTTGGTGCTTGGATCTTCTGAGATCTGCATCCTAATATGTACAATCCTTAAAGTAGTGACTACCTTGATATTCTTTGTACCGCCTTCTCTGAAGTTTCCGACATAAGCAATTCTGCTTTCTCTACAATCCTACATATCCAATGATAGGGAGAGTCTTCTAAAGGAATCACATCATCAGAGAGTTGTTAGTGGGATTCTGAACTCATTCTTCACTTTCATGCATTTCAGTGACTTATAATATTCATTTAGAAAAGTATAATATTCTGACTTCATTTTTGCATTGGTGGGAGAATTAGTCTGTTAACAACTGCATCACAGGCAGATGTGACTACCCTGGTTGTATCTTCGGAAGGTTCCATTAAGGCACTAGTGTACTATGCCTTAATTAGTTATAAATCTTCTTCCTCAATTGGATTTATGAACAGGGGAACATTTTTATTTTCTGTTTTGGTCCCAGGGCCTAGTATCTGCATCAGTAAATGGTGTTTGGCTATATAATGAGAGATTAAAGGCTATGTGAATTTTTTCTGAGACTATAAGGGAACGAAAGCATTGTCCCTGAAGGGAAAAAGAAGTGTTCTTTATATTCCCTTTCCTGTAATATGTCTGAGTCCCTTGTACTTTACCTGCTCATCATTCTGCAAATAGATGGCTCTTACTATCTAATTCTAGCTATTTTCTTCCTCCTTATGTTCTCTCTATTATTCATCAGCACACAATAATCTGTTTTCTGTTCTTTTATGGGTTTACTAAGAAACACTTAACCATTATTCAAAACAGTTGCTCCTCCAGACTACACTACTTAAATATTTTGAATTTCCCATTACACTTATGTGTTTATATTGGTCCTCACTGAGAAATAACTAAATATGTACTTCATAAGACAAAACTTTAAAACATACTGCATAGTCTGTAGTCCTTTGCTAAGCTCTAAAGAAGGCTTCTAGCCTGTAGATGACAGCTTTGCTTGCATTTCTTGCATTTCTGTCCATTAAACATTGCATATATTATATATATATATGTTAAAATGTATATATGTATAACATACATATCTTGTATATGAAATAATAATAATCTAATATGTGTATATATAATATGGATTATATATGTGATGTTTAATAGATTAACTATACATATATGATGCTTAATGATCATCAGAAAATGTTTGATATCCAAAAAGGTAATATAGTAGCTTTCGTGCGTCTTTCTTCTCATAAACTTATAAATCACAATCAAATGCAATGCTTTCTAAAATGGGGACAAGAAACTCCATTCTTCTTCTACCATATGAGATACAATGACAATCATAGGTGATGATCTAGAATACTCAATAGACATTTATTCTACTTGTGATTTGATCCTAGTCTTCACAGACTCAAAAATTATGAAACATATAATTTTATGGAATAGCTACGTCATCTGTGGTATATAAACATGGTTTTCTGCTTTACTAAATCAAATAGAAAACAGTTCAGTGGACCAACATATTCTGAATGTTGGTCTAAAGTATTGCTCTTAATTTCTCCTGCTGTGGCTGTCATAAGATCTATAGTATATTTTATAAAGTGTACTACATCATATTATTACATTATGCTAGATTATGTTTTAATGATATATGAGATATAATAATTATTTTATCACCAACCTTTTCTGTGTTAAATCATCAGTCAGTAAATATCAGTCATCTTTAATTACTTCAGACATAATAGCAAAGAACCAGAACTGATTCTTCAAAATTCAACCAGGACTGGAGATAGAGGTCAAACATAGTGTGTGTGTGCCTGGATACTGTGATGCTCTGGATTTGATTCCCAGCATTCCTGCCCCTAACATGCCCAATTTCTTACTTGTTAAAAGATAAAATATTTTCATATGAAAGAGTGGATCTATTAAGAGCATTTATTACTTAGTAAAATATTTTAGTTCCATGATATGACAATTTGTATAAAGGTAAGTTATTAAAAGTCAGAATTTGCATTTCAGTTGAATAGTAATTATAAAGTGACAAAGAAGATGGATATTTTTGAAAGCGTATTTGTAGTTAAGAGATCGAAGTCTTAACATTTCAAGAGATCACCTGAATATTGCTGGACTTCATGTCTGTAACAACTTACTAGTACATTACACTGTGATCACTAAAGAAAACATTTGGTCAGGACTTTGATAATCATTTTGTTACTGGAATTCAGGCATCGTACTTAGGGTTTCTGTTTTTGGGACAAAGCATCATGACCAAGAGCAACTTAGGGGGAAAAATGCTGATTTTATATTCTATCATTGATGAAGTCACAGAAAGAACTAAGGTCAGGAACCTGGAAGCAGGAACTGGGAAAGAAGCCATGAAGAAGCTATAATTACTGAGTTGTTTCTTATGGCTTACTTGTCTTGTTTCTTAAACATTCAGCAACAAGGGCCCAAGATGCCATTGCTGCCACTAGTGCCTTAGGTCATTACACATGAATTATTAAGCAAGAAAATGCCTCACAGGATTGCCAACAGGTCAATTTTGTGGACATATGTTCTAAACTAAGGTTTTCTATTGGAAAATGACTCTGGCTTTTGTTAAGTAGGAAAAAAATACTACTAGAACAATTGAAGTCTTATTGACATCATACAGAAATACAAAACTATCAGAAAAACTCATTTCTTATTTATGCCCAAATATCATATTAATATAACTAACACAATATAAAATGTTCTTCCTTTTAACAGTCTCAAAAATTTTAAAAGTTCATCATCTTTAAAATACCTGACTTCTGTTTTTAAAGTTTAAAACTTTTTGAAATAAATAACATGTATCTTAAATACCCAAAATCTTTATAAAATAATAAAAACCTTTTTGAATACTCCTGCAAAATCAATAATGGGTTAAACAGGTTCTTATTCCAAAAGGGAAGAAAGAAGGTACAGTTACATTCTAAACAAAACAAAACCAAAATTCACAAAAGTTCAGTGCTGATATCTGAGACTCACACATGGTTGCAAAGAGTCTTTGTAGAAGACTTTCTCTGTCCTTTCTATTTATGCTATATGCAAACTGCCTCCTAGGCTCAGACTGCCTCCATTCCACAAGCATTCTGTTCTTACTTTTCAGCCCATGTTGCTGGATGCATCTAAATCTTGAGGTTTTCACTACAAATATCATTAACAATCTTTAATAGCCAATCCTGAACTCTGTTCAGAATTTTCCTTTAATCCTGAGGCTTCTACTTCAACTAAGACTGCATATCCAAAAAGGACTTCCCTGGCCATTCATTGTGCTAAGTGTCAGTTGTTCTCCACAACTCAATCATTCCTTCAAAACCAGTATCATCTGGAAACTACTACACATTACCAAATTCAGCTGTCAGCATGAGGTAGAAACAGCATTTCCGTGTGCTGACTCTGAGGTAACATTTCCCAGGAGATTTCAACATATTGATGCTGGTCTCTTTTTAATAACAGCCAATTCTTCAGCCTTGCTGACCAGTATCAATTGTCACAGAAAAGCAGAGGTTTTACATTACTGGTTCTAAATTCAAAATATCACACAGATGCCATTATAGAATATTTAATGGATTCTCAAACTCCCCTCTAAAATTTCCTAAAAGGCTTCTTTCATCTGCTTTGCTCTAAGCATTATTGTCCAAGTGTTGATAAATCATAAGATGAGTTCTGAACACTCAACAACCTTTCAAGTGCAACTTTGACATGACACTACAATCACCCTTAAACACAAGGTAAAGTCACAGCAATTTTCCATAATCTGGTACCAACTTCTGCCTACTTAGGGTTTCTATTGCTGTGAGACTTACAATACTGAGATCATACTATATCACTGAGGAAAGTCAGGGTTGTAACTCAAGACAGGAATCTAAAAGCAGTAACTATAATGGAACCCATAGACAGTTGTTGCTTACTGACTCAGTCGTCATGGCTTACTTACCCTTCTTATAACATTTAGGAATATATACCCAAAGGTGGCTCTTTGAATGGTTAAAAAAAAGGCTAAAAAACAGGCTAGCATCATTAAAAAGGTAATAAAAAAACTGTTTTAAAGATATTACAGGCTACACGGTCTGTGTCTTATAGTAGAATTATATATAGTAAAAATCTTTATGATTGGATTTCCAGTTGAGTCCAATAGTGGATAGGCAGACTGACAAAACCATAACCTAAAATTTAAGTAGAAAGAATCCCAAGTTAAATATCAGTAGATTTCACTCTCCTGAATTATTAAAAATGGGTTGTGTTGGGTGGGAATACTGTTGTGAGGAACAATTGTGTTCAAATGATTTGCATGTATTTAGTGACAATAGCTAAAATGATTGTCCTAGAAGGTTAATATCATTATAAAATATAAAAGGAAAATAGTAGTACAAAAGACCTCTATGCTGTTTGATAATTAAACACCTGGAGATAGAAAGAATGAAGTTATTTATAACAGATTCATTAGACATTAAAATTACAGACTAGAAAAAGGTGTTCAAGTTTAAAAATAAAGTAACAAAGCAGAGTGGATAGAAATTAAAGCTTCCTGCAGTTTTTCCCCTTAGTTCCCAAACCTCTCATTCTTAAAGAAAATTTAGGAAGAAATAAATCCGATGCAAACTGCTAAGATTGATGACAGTGTATTAAAGAGACCATATGCACAATACATACATACAATTTTATATTGGTTATTTCAAAGTCCTACATCAAATAAGATCTTAGGTAGTACTTTATTTTGGAAAATTTATGCTTAAAATTTAAGTACACTTCATATTTTCTCAAAATCAATACCACAGACAAGATCCTTTTGTATCACTTAAGATCACATGAAAGATAGCACACATTTTAACAAATGTACACAATTAGTAATGTAGTTTGATTTCTGTTGCTGTAATAAACAGCATGACAGAAAGTAACTTAAGACATCTTTTTTTTGAAGATAGAAAGTATATACCTTTATTTAAAAAAAAAATCCAGAAGATCCAAAGTTTCAAAAGAAGTCAAAGTCAGTGTCCAAGTCACCAACCATGAATCCTTCAAGTATAACTTGTCCATAGACCTCTCTTTTAAACAAACATATATAGCCTTTTACTTATAAAGCTACTATCTATAATACAATGATCTATAGAAAAATAAATATTAAAAATTGAAAGACACTGTTAAACTGAATTATGAAAAAGCAGCTGAGAGATTATTTTATTTTTTATTGGATAATTTTTACTTACATTTTAAATGTTATCCCCTTTCATGGTCTCCCCCACAGAAACTCCCTAACCCATTCCCCCTCCCCCTGATTCAATGAAGGTGTTCCACCACCTACCCACCTACTTTTGCCTCCCTAACCTGGCATTCCCCTACACTGAGACGTCAAGCCTTAACAGGACCAAGAACCACCCTCCTACGGATGCCCAACAAGGGCATCCTCTGATACATATGCAGCTGGAGCCATAGGTCCCTCCATGTGTACTCTGGTTTGTGGTTTAGTCCCTGGGAGCTCTGGGAGAGGATCTAGTTGGTTGATATTGTTGTTCTTCCTATGGAGTTGCATACCCTTTCAACTCCTTCAGTATTTTCTCTAACTCCACTATTGGGGACCCCTTGCTCAGTTTAATGGTTGGCTGTGAGCATCCACTTCTGTATTGGTCAGGCTTTGGCAGAGCCTCTCAGGAAACAAATATATCAGGCTCCTGTCAGCATGTACTTCATGGCATCCACAATAGTCTCTGGGTTTGGTGACTGTATATGGGATAGATCTCCAGGTGCTGCAGTCTCTTGATGGTCTTTCCTTCAGTCTCTGCTCCACACTTTGTCTCTGTATTTACTCCTGGGAGTATTTTGTTCCCCTTTCTAAGATGCACTAGAAGTTTTATGACCTAAATCAAATCTTAAAACCAAACTTAAATTTCTACTTAATGTACTGTGGTGATGAATAAATTAATATTCTTCAACTTTGATATCATTAAAATGTATAACATTAACTCATGAAACAATTTACTTTCATTTAATTGAAAATAACATGCCATAAACAATTTGTTGATCTCATTCCTGAAGAATTTTGATTATATTTGAAATTCATATAATTACAAACTTCTTAGATACTTTCATAACTTATAGTGGAGTCAGGGAGTGATACAAATAAGAATTAAAGACGTAAAAGGATTACTATTAGTTTAAATAAGAAAGTCCATTAATGCTTGTACAGAATAGAGTGACTACAAATAGAATCTATAATCCTTGATAACAAGATTTACATTCTCAAACGATCATAAGGCCTTTGAAATGTAAATTTATATTTTTCAGATTTTAAATTTTAGTTTTTCTTATTCTAAATTATTAGATACACATATGCTAGAAAACTCTTTACAGATTATGAGTAGAGTTTTTGTATTTATGTGTTATGAAAGAAAATATTGTAACTCCATATATTTGTACACTACTGCTGTAGTTTGAAAATTACACATTAATCATCTTTGTAATGTATATGGGGAAAATGCTTCTGTTTTCAAGTTCAGGTGATCAGAGTCCATCATACATTTCTCATAAAAATGAACAGAATCATGAATCCTATACCCCTTACATCAATCACTGTGGGAAATTATTTGTTCTAACTACAGCATTCAAAGTATTACACTGGCTGATCTATAAGTGAATGACTTTCATTTTAGTATTGCTTATATTTAATATATTTATTTTAATAAAATAAAATAATTAGATATTAAAACATGCATTGCAACCTGGGTGGTTTGATTTAATGATTAGAGATTGCCATTTTCCTAAATAAGATATCAGCCCCATGGCATATTGAAGAATGCTATTTTCCTACCATGCTTTGAGCTGTTCTTTGAAAGTAAAATGAACTGGAATATGCCTTACAATTACATTCCAAAGTCAACATCATGAATTCTATCACCTTAGCTTACCCCTTTTGTTTACTCTAGGATTGCTGCATACTTGTATATAATAGCCTAAAAGATAGTATAAAACTTAACACTCTTTCACATAAACCCTCTGTTGGTTAAATTAAAATCTAAATGTGTTTAATGCAAAGTTTTAGAAGTTTTGTTATAATTTCATATAATTTGATTTATTGTTTTCACTGGTTATCATCTTAACTACTCTATAATTAAATTTTTAGCTGACTAAATGACATTAAAATGGTACCTTTTATAAGAAAATGAGAAATTATGTGACCAGCGAATGCTTTTTATAATTTTTCTAAAGCTTTTGACTTCAATAAGTTGACAGAGTAAAACAAGTTCTATTATTCCTTTTCAGTTAAAATTCAATTAGTATAAAGATATTTTCAATTGTGAGTATATTCATAAAAAATTATTTAACCAAATATTGTAAATAAGATATGAGAATGCATGAGTTTATATTAGCCAAAAATGTACAGACTACCCAGGATACAACCCACAAAACTCAAGAAGGTTAATAAGCAGAAGGACCCAAGTGAGGATACTTCAGTCCCACTTGGGAGGGAGAAGAAAATAACCACAGGAGGCAGAGGGAGGGTGAGAGAGTGGAGAGGGAGGGGAAAGGGGGAACATAATCAGGTATATAAAGGACAGGAGAGAAGCCCTGAGGGCCAGTAGAATAAATAGAAATATGTAACCTCTACAGGTGGGAGGTAGGGTACCCTCTAGAAGTTACCAGAGACCTGGGGGGTAAAAGACTCTCAGGAATCAAAGAGGGGGCCTTAGATGAAATGCCCAACAGTGGGGAGAGGGAACTCATAGAGTTCACATCCAGTAGAAAAACAGGGCATCAGGTGGACGGATGGTGTGTCCATCCCACAGTCATACCCAGATTTGTTCCTGTCTGAAAGAACTACAGAGACAAAAATGGAGAGAAGACTGAGGGAAAGGCAGTCCAGTGACTGGCCCAACTTGGGATCCATCTCAAGGGGAAGTTCCCAGGTCTGACACTATTACTGATGTTACGGTGTGCTTTCAGACAGGAATCTACAATGACTGTTCTCTAAGAGACCCAACAAGCAGCTGACTGAGACAGATGCAGACACTTACACCCAATCATTAGACTGAAGTCAGGACCCCTGCAGTTGAATTAGGGAAAGGCTGGAAGAAGCTGAGGAGGAGGGCAACCTCACAGGAAGACCAGCAGTCTCAATAACCCAGACTCCTGAGATCTCTCAGACACTGAGCCACCAACCAGGCAGTATACAACAAGCTGATCCAGAGTCCCCCAACACATATACAGCAAAGGACTGCCTAATGTGACCTCAGTGGGAGAAGACCTGCTTAACTCTCAAGAGACTGGAGGCCCCACGGAGTAGGGAGGCCTGGTGCGGTTGGGATGAGGAACTGTGGCAGAGGTGATTGGGAGTGGGACAACAGATGGGCTGTAAAAAAAATAAAAGTTAAAAAAAAATGATACGAGATGCTTAACTTTTATGGTTTATCCGTAGGGTTTAATTTTACCTATTTATTTTTATGATACTTTATTTCTTATAGTGCAACTGCTCAACAGTAGGCCTTCCATAGCTCACTCTTGAATTGGATGATATAAGTATGATTTAAAATATTGAAAAGTATTGTTCAGTTTTGTTCCATGAATATCCCTATGGAGAACAGCTTGTTCTTAAATTTAGTAGTATGTAGAAGCTGATGAGCTTCCCGAGTTCTGTGTTGAAATCTGTGAGAAATATCTTTTGCTTCTTGCTGAATAATAACATACCTCCTTTTTTTCTAAACTACTTCTCATTCTTATACATATTACATGTGAAGGAACTACATGGACAAACAGCTACATTTCAAATAAATTTCTGGACAGTAAATAGTAGTTATAAAATGAATTTCTTTAAATAACAGTATCCTTGCAACTAAAATTTCAAACTCTAGCAATTCAAGTTCCAAAATGGTGTAAGCCAGAGAAAAGCATCAGAACAACCAAGTCCAAGAGTAGAAAATAGCATGCCAAGTTGCTCAGACCGCAGCCAATGAAGTCTGGATTTCAAACCCTCCTCACTCCTGATCCTAAAATTGTAGAAAAAAATTAAGCTGGAAATTTCTGTTATTTAATTATATATTAATTACAATGAAATTATCTGACACATATATTAAAGAGCAGTCATTTCAAATACTGTGAAGAAAAAGCATTTCTTGAAAGGGACAATAAAAAATAGAATACAGTGTTATGAAAAAGTCAGAAATCTCAATTTATCTCCATGTCCCCACTGCTCCCTAAAGAATGAAAGGAAAACAGTCACTGGTATGATCAAAGGTTTTCTGTTCACTTGAGTACTGAGGCTATTTGTTTTATTTTGTAAACCATGTTTTACTAATGAAACTTTCTTTCAGGAAATGACTTTAAACACATGGGCAGTCCCCACCAAAAAAGGCATGCTCAAGCATCCATAATGAATTTAACAAATAGAAAGTGGCTATTGCTATTTAGAAGCAAGGCAAACAGGCCCATTTCCAATATGTCACACATAATAAAATAAAAATACATTAACTCTCCTTCTCTGACTCTCTAGAGACTCAGGGTACATCTGCTGCATCAGTTTGGAATGATGTAGGGTGACACACATCCTGACGATCAACCACTCAGTGCTATAAAATGCATAACTTTATCTTTGCATGATATTTTATTCTTTATAAAAATACTCAGATGAATTTGACAGTCAATTTTACTAAGGAAGAATGAATCTTTGGTCAGTGAGATAGTTCAGTGATTAAAAATATTTGCTCAAATCTTACAGACCTGTGTTCATTTCCCTAGAGCCATATGTTGGAAGGGCAAAAACCATCTCTCATAAGTTGTCCACTGATTTTCAAAAGGATACATTCATATCCATCCATTTGCATAGATACACATGTACACATACATGCACATACACATGCACTTGTACGCACACACACACACAAGGTGTAAAAAATTTCAATAATAAGGGAAACTTAAACTGAACATCAAGAGATAAATAATTAACCAGGCAAGGATTTCACAGAGCCAACTAATAATCAAAGAGAAGAAAAAACTAGTGGTAAAATAGGAACCATTATTTTTCTTCCTTCCAGAGACAGCGAGGTAGATCAATAGAGTAGAATCAAACACTCAGAAATAAATACACACACACACACACACACACACACACACCTATGGACATTTAATATTTGGTAATGAAGCTAAAACCATACAGTGGAAAAAAAGAAAGCATCTTCAACAAATGGTGTTGGTCAAACTGCCACTTTGCATGTAAAAGAATACAAATTAATTCTTATTAACACCGTGCACAAAGCTCAAGTACAAGTGAACCAAGGATCCCAACATAAAAACAAATACACTAAATTTCATAGAAGAGAAAGTGAGAAAGAACTTCGAACACATTCGCTCATGGTACACTTTCCTGAACAGGACACCAATGGCTCAGGCACTAAGATCAATAATTGACAAATGGGATCGCATGAAACTGAAAGTTTCTGTAAGGCAAAGGACACTGCCAATAGAACAAAATGGCAACCCATAGATTGAATAAAGGTATTCACTAACACTACATCTAAAAGAGGGCTAATATCCAAAATATATAAAGAATTCAAGACTCCAGAGAACCAAATAAGCCTATTAAAAATGGAGTAAAGTGGAGCATATGTCCTTGTTATGTGTTAGAGCATCTTCTGGGTATATGCCCAGGAGTGGTATAGCTGGGTCCTCAGGTAGTAATATGTCCAATTTTCTGAGGAACCGCCAGACTGTTTTCCATATTGGTTGCACCATCTTGCAATCCCACCAACAATGGAGGAGTGTTCCTCTTTCTCGGCATCCTCGCCAGCATCTACTATCACCTGAGTTTTTTAATCTTAGCCATTCTGACTGGTGTGAGGTGGAATCTCAGGGTTGTTTTGATTTGCATTTCCCTGATGACTAGGGATGCTGAACATTTCTTTAGGTGCTTCTTGACCATTCATATTTCCTCAGTTGAGAATTCTTTGTTTAGCTCCATACCCCATTTTTAATAGGGTTATTTGGTTGTCTAGAGCCTAATTTCTTGAGTTCTTTGTATATATTGGATATTAGTCCTCTATCAGATGTAAGATTGGTGAAGATCTTTTCTCAATCTGTTGGTTGCTGTTTTGACAGTGTCCTTTGCCTTACAGAAACTTTGCAATTTTATGTAGTCCTATTTGTCAATTCTGATCTTAGAGCACAAGCCATTGGTGTTTCTGTTCAGGAACTTTTCTCCTGTGCCTAGGTGTTCAAGGGTCTTTCCCACCTTCTCTTCTATTAGTTTCAGTGTGTCTGGTTTTATGTGAAGGTCCTTTATCCACTTGGACTTGAGCTTCGTACACGGAGCAGTTTTATTTATAATAGCCAGAAACTGGAAAGAACCCAGATGCCCTTCAACAGAGGAATGGATACAAAAAATGTGGTACATTTACACAATGGAATATTACTCAGCTATTAAAAACAATGAATTTGATAAATTCTTATATAAATGAATGGAACTAGAAAATATCATCCTGAGTGAGGTAACCCAATCACAAAAGAACACACATGGTATTCACTCACTGATTATTGGACTGTAACCCAGAGGTCTGCAAGAGTCTGACATATTCAGAGGCGGATGCTCACAGCTAACCATTAAACTGATCATGGGTTCCCAACAGAGAAGATAGATTGAAGACTGAAGGAGTAGAAAGGGTATGGGACCCCATGAGGAGAGCAAAAATACCAACCAACCAGAGCCCCCAGGGTCTAAACCACCAGCCTGGGAGCGCTTAGGGAGGGACCCATGGCTCCAGCTATATATGCAAGGAAGCTATATATAAGTGGGAGAAGAGATCCTTGGTCCCATGAAGGCTGGACATCGTGGAGGGTGGTATTTGAGGGTGGGGAGGTGAGGTTCTGGGGAGGGTTGGTGTGGGTAAGCCATCATAGAGGCAGGAGGAGGGGGGAAGGGATAGGGAGTTCCTGGGAGGGAGGGGGGAAAGGGGGTAAGGGGAAAACACCTGAAATGTAAATAAAAGTTCCAAAAAAAAAAAAAAAGAAAAGAAAATAATCTCCAGAAAGGGAAAGAAAAAATGGAGTAAAGTGCTAAACAATGGATTCTCAACAGAGAAATCTCAAATGGCTGAGAAGCACTTAAAGAAATATTCAACATTCTTAGTCTTCAAGAAATGTAAATCAAAACAACATCCTGAGATTCCACCTTACAACAATCAGTATGGCTAACATCACAAACTCAAACAAAACAGATACTGGTGAGGATATGGTGAAAGGGAAGTAGTAGTCCATTGCTAGTGGGATAGGAAACTTGTACAACTGCTTTGGAAATCAATCTGAGGGTTCCTGAGAAAACTGGAAATAGTTCTATCTGAAGACCCAGCTTTACCACTCCTGGGCTTATACCTAAAAGATGTTCCAACATACCACAAGAACATGTGCTCAACCATGTTCACAGCAGCCTTATTTTCAATAGCCAGAAACTGAAAGCAACACAGATGTTCATCAACTGAGGAATGGATACAGAAAATATTCATTTCCACAATAGAATTTAGCTATTAAAAACAAGGACATCATGAATTTTGCAGGCAAATGGATAAAACTTGAAAATATCATCCTGAGTCATACATGGATGTATTCACTGATAAGTAGACATTAGCAAAAAAAAAAAAAAAAGTACAGAATATCCATGATACTTCTATGTAAACATATTACTAAGATCACAGCTGTATGAAGCACCATCAAGCAGAATCAGAGACTACTTCTTATACTATTGTTATGGCTTTTATTGTGAGATGCTTCCTACTTTTGCCCAACATTCTATATTGTTTGTTCACAATACATACATTAATTAATTCTCCTGATTCTCTTCCAGAACTCTGTGTGCTTCTGGTTTATATACCCCCAAAACATTAATGTCCATTCAGGTTTTTTTTTTCATCGTTTGCCCTAGTCACTTCATGTACTCTCTTTTACCCATCTACCCAATGTTGCAATTCCCAATACTGTGTTACATCCTACAGAGTGTCTTCTCTCTGCTGCCTTAACTATTTTTTCCAAGAATCTAAAATTAGCTATTAATCTTCTACAAACCTCTCTTTCCTTTGAGCATTTTTCTTTGGGAAAATATTCCATGCTTAACTTGATTATTACATCCAGAAATGTTGAGTCAGTGATATATTCATTCTCTTTAGCACTTACAGTTGAAATTTTGTGTTTTTACATTTTTTTTATTTTATGTTTTTGACAATATCATCTTTTGAAACTTTAATACTACAATGTTTTCTAGAAATAAAACTCAGGAAATGTATTCAATTTTAATATTCTCTTTGTTCATTCCCTTTCCTTACAAGGGTTTATTTTCCAAGTTCATAATCAGGATATGTCTATACTAACATTTAAGACTCCATTTATATATAGAAAATGTATGAAGACCTTTGCATAAAATTAGTTTCAAACTATGACAAATTTCTTGAACAATTTACAGAATTTTTACTTGTTAGTAATGATGGACACTAAAGAAAAAAATGTATTGCATGAAAGTGGAAGTTAGATTTAGGAAATTCAAGACAGTGTCAAGAATTAATAGGAAGAAAGAAAAGGCCCAAGTAAAAGTAAAAAGGTAAAAGAGTAACAGAAGGTGACTAATTATATGATAAAGGGGAAAAGCAGAACTAAGGAAGATTTAGGTCACAGGGTTAAAACCATGGCAGGTTTTTATTTTTTCCCAAAGCTAGTCTTAAGTTATGCAATACTTTAAAGTGATTTTTTTTTTTAAATGTTTTTTGACAAGCAGTTGATACAAAGTGAAAAGAATTTTCCCTGCATTAGACAAATGGCCACCAACTAACACTAAAATTTTTAAAAAAATGTCTTGGCTTATTGTTTTTAAACCTTATACACCATCCCCCCAAATACTTTATTTTAAATTTATCTATCCTGGACCATTTTCCACAAATATGGGGCAAAGATAAAATACTTTTATTTTCCATTTTTTCCTTGTTTTGGGGAATCCTGGAATGGTGTGGTGACTGCCTTCCTGGAATCCCCGACTGAGGCTTTTAAGCTGGGTATTCTGGACTCTAAGGCGAAGGTAGCGAGACTAACGTCTGAGCCCCTCAACTTGTTGTCAGACTCTCTTATCTTGAAAGTAAAATTAAAAAATTTAACATGCATTCCTTGAAAAAACATAAATAACCTTCCATTTAGCAATCTGTTTGAATTAATTTGTAGACAATTAATTTAAAAGCTTAATTTGTGAAAGCACCTTGATAATATGTTACTGGTTAAAAGAAAATTGATTACTCACGCTTTTTGTTCAAGAGGAAAGTTTACCAAAATATTATTTAAAAGTGAAAGCAGTATGGTTCCAGTCTAACCATATTTAAAAAGTGGGCTAAGTAAGACTGGAAATGAGCTTATTTTGAAAAAGACACTTTTCTTTTGGTTGGAAGCGGGAAAAGCAAGAGTAACATGGCCCACACAGAGAAGATTTAACTAACATGGTGTTACACTTTTCTAGATATAGATAGTTAGTTATCTGGTTTTAGATATCTGGTTTTCAAAAAAAACTTTATTATTAAAATATAATATTTATATATATATATATTTGGGGTGTGTTGTGTGTTGTGGTGTGTGGGGTGTTTTTGGTTTTTTAATGAAACTTCAAATAATAATTGAAATCTAAATAAAAACATATAGATTATGTTTTCTATAGGGAACATATATATAATATTCTTTAATTTGCATGTTTTAATTTCCAGTTTTTATTTTGTTAAAATGTTGGTTAACTGATACCCGTTCCCAATTTTACATTTTTAACATAAGTTGGATTTTTGCCAAATTTTATTTTTAAATATGTCAGTTTTTTTTTGAATAATGTTTTTTTCAAATTTTTTAAAAATATTGCTGTATTAGGATATCCCCAGCTTTTATTCCACTAAAAAGTTGAATACTTCTTTTACCATATTAATATAAATGGTTATAATTTCATCAACTTTTTGGCTTAGAATTTATCAAATGCTTCCTCCTTTCTTTCTTTTTCATTATTCTCGAAGTTCACAATGTTTAGAATGCTACCTTATCCTTATTAAAAGGGGCCATTTTTTCCATGTTGTTTTCTAGGTCATAAGGAAAATTTTTTAAAAAATTTTGGCCAAAAATTTTTAAAGTACATCTTTTTATGTCTTCTCTTTCACTCGAACAACCCGATAAGGGTTTTAAGAAAGCCCCTTAAAAAGTTCTTTTTTCCTTTTTTTTTCAACTTTCTTTTAAAACGTTCCTTTTCTCAATGTTTTAAAAAATTTGCGTTAGGGGGGAAAAAAGTTAAAAATTTGGAAAAGGGAAAATTATTTTTTTTCCCTTTCCTAATTTCAAGGGGGTTTTGTTCTTTAAAATTTTATCTTTTCAAAAT
Source organism: Mastomys natalensis (assembly GCA_021653895.1). Taxonomy (NCBI): domain Eukaryota; kingdom Metazoa; phylum Chordata; class Mammalia; order Rodentia; family Muridae; genus Mastomys; species Mastomys natalensis. Next base: position 113,663 of record JAJTUV010002116.1, on the reverse strand, counting down.
TTTTTTCTAAAGGGGGTATTTTTTTGTTTTAAAAAAAAAAAAGGAAAAATTTATAAAATGGTTTAACCCCCCAAAGTTTTTTCTCATTTCTCTTCCCCAAAAAGTTTGTTTTATTATTTTTGGCGTTCTCAAAATTAAAAAATGAGAGTACATAGTTTTGTGAGGAATATATGTATATAGAAAAAAAATTTTCTTTTATTTTTTTTCACTGAAGTCACTGGGGGCCAAGCAATTTTAAAAAAATTCTGCATTTTTTATAACTGTCTCTTTTCCCCCTTTTCCTACCTGTTTTTGCAGTTGGGTTTTGGCTGAAAAAAGAGTTAGAGCAACAAAAAAAACAAAAAATCCTCGGGATGTCTGCTTCTTTTGCCCCCTGCAATTTCTACTCAATTTTGGGTTTTCTGAATTCTTTAAAAGGGCCCCTTAGTTCTGTTAAATAAAACCTTTTCCCCCAAATTGTTTTAGGTAAGTGTTTTATTGTTGCAACAGAAAGGGGGAAAAAGGCAAGTTCAGAGGCGAATTCCTTGAGTAAGGGAAATATTCAATGGGGGGGTTTTAAAAAAACTTTGAAATATTTGTTTTTTAGGTAGTTCGGGTTTTTAAAATAAATCCCCCTTGTTTGAATGGCAATGAAATTTTGGGGACAAAGGTGGGATATTTAGGTTAAAAAAATGCTTTTTTTAAGAAGTTTTAAAATTTGGGGAGATTTTCTATTTATTCACAAAAGAAAAAACAAAATTTTAAAAACCTTTTGTAAACTTTTGGAGATCCTTATTAAGGTTTCTAAAAAAATCTAAAGAAAAATCACATTCGGAATGTGGGGGTTTTTTGTCTTCCATCAGGGGCATGCCAAGTGAATAAAAGAAATATTTTTAGACCATAACTTTTCCCCTCTTTTTTTCCCCCTTTTGTTAAGAATTTGATAACTATTTAAGCTTTGCAGGTTACGGAAATTTTTTTAAAGGCCCCTAAAACAAATTTTATTCCTTAAGTTTTGGGGGGAGAAAAAAATTTCCTAAAAATAAAAGGGGGGTAGTAAAAAATTTAGTTAAGAAATTTTTTGTCGATTATTTTTTCCTTAAACAAATTTTAAAAAAAAAAAAAATTTTACTCTTTTCCTTTTTAAAAAAATTTTTTTCTTTAATTTTTAAATATATTAAAAAAATTATGCCAGGCTTTTTTTTAAAAGACTAAGACCCCCATTTTTTATGTAATTTTCAAAACTGTCTACTAAAATCATAATGTTTTAAAGATGTTTAAAGTTTACTATGTATGTATAAAATAGAAGTAATAATATATCATCATAAATAATTATATAGAAGTAAATTAAACATTATACTTTTTATTGGTTACTTATAGAAACATGTAACTTAAAACTGGATCATAATTATAAAGACAGATCAATGACAAACACTGACATGAGATTAATTCATCAATAAGTAAACCTAATTAATAATAATAATTCAGGACCCCATGGCTTCAGAATAATTCTATAAAAAGTAAATGAAGGAATTAGTAATATCTTTAAGGTTTCTAAAAGTAGGTCATAACTCCATTTGCAAGAATGTGTCTAGGTCATGATGAAATTCACCCTTCAAATTGGTGTTTGCATTTTTATTTTTTTTAGAACATTAAACTGTCAATCATTTTAAAAAAAATTATCTTCTTTTGATAACAAAGCTAGTTAAGGATTCCCCATAAGTAAAAAGAAAGTATTTTTTTTCTTCAGTAAATGTTCAATAGCAGGATGTCTAAGAAAATAATGTGCAAAGTTTCATCAAAAGTGTTTCATTGATAAAAATTTCTATCACTAATCTCAGTCTTCATTGAGGTCTAATCCTTTTCCCAATATAGGATCTTGCCTCAATATGATGGTGTGGGTGTTGATAAAGACAAATCCTTGGACAAAACAACCAAAAAAATGTGCTTTATTGATAAATGAATGGCCAAAAGTATGAGTTAATTAATAAATCTATGAATAAATAGATTCTAGAATCACATTATCAATTCTACAATGTTCTAAGATTAAATATTCATTTTTTAACCACAGCAACAGTGATGAGACACTATGATTTTTGAGGCTGTATAAAATAAAATACTAAAGTCTTTTAAGAGTATTACATGAAAATAATTGGAGAATAAATTCTCTGATTTGAGATTAATATACAATGCCCAAATAATATAAATAATGAAAAATTAAATTAAAGTTTCTGAACAACACTAGCATAATAATAAAACAAACAGCCTTAATGTTAATGTGGAATAGTTTTTTGACTGGATAATAAAACCTACTTAGCCAAAACATTGTTTTAAGTTTAGACAGATTATAGGCAAGGTCCTAATCTAATCAATTGCATGACAATTGGAAGAAGTAAGGACATTACAGAAGAAAAAGCCTGAAGCTAGAGGTGATTGGGTCAGGGAATTCAATGTTAAAAGTATATCCTGAAGCAGCAATTGCTAATGAAGAAGTTATAGAGATTCTGTAGAATATCTACCCAAGGTAATTAATGAACCCACCAAAAAACAACAGAAATATTGATGCAGAAGTAGAAGGTGACACTGTGGACTTATATACCTAGAAAATAATCAACATCTGGCTTCATACTTCTGTAGGATAAAAGTGTGTGTGTGTGTGTGTGTGTGTGTGTGTGTGTGTGTGGTGTGAGTATGTGTATGTCATTTTTTAATTGGCAGCCGGCAATTTTTAACTATGAAGCCAGTGTTCATTTAGCATTCCTTAAATTGTGTACATGTGCTGTAAGAACTATATAACTGCACTTTGTCTATGTTCCATCTGCAATAAAATCTAATTTACGGTACTTTTATTACATGGATGTGTTTATGTAATTTATTATATAATTACAACAATTTATTACATGATGAAGCAAATACATTCATCTTTCTGTAGAAATCTGCTCTTCAGAAAGACTCAAACTATTCCTGATTATTGACAATTTACTTGATGGTCAAAAAAACTCAGATGTAGCAAAAGATGTTACTTCTTCAGGAAAATTTAAACTTTCAAGTTCTATCATTGAAGAGGAGATAGAGAAATGGTGTAATTTTATTATTTCAAATATACAGAGAGAGGAGGAGGGAGAGGGAGAGAGAGAGGGGAGAGGGAGAAGGAGAAAAGGGAGGGGGAGGGGGAGAGAGGAGAGAGAGAGGGAGAGGGAGAAAGAGAAAGAGAGAGGGAGGGGAGGGGAAGGGGGAGAGGGGGAGGGGGAGGGGAGGGGGAGGGAGAGGGGGAGGGAGAAGGAGAGGGGAAAGGGAAGGAGAGGGAGAGGGAGATGGGGAGGGAGAGGGGGAGGTGAGGAGGGAGGGGGAGGGAGGAGGGGGAGGGAAAAGAAAACACAGAGTATTACTGGTTAAATAGCCCCTGAGACTCTGGGTTATTCTTACTCTGTCTCCAGACTCACAAAAATGGACTGTTGAGATTACTGATGCAAGCCAGTTGCATATGACTTTCCTCCTCTCCTCCTCTCCTCCTCCTCCTCCTCCTCCTCCTCCTCCTCCTCTTCTCCTCCTCTTCTCTTCTTCTTCCTCCTCCTCCTCTTCTTCCTCCTCCTGCTCTTCCTCTTCCTCCTGCTCCTCCTCATCTTCCTTCCTCCTGCTCTTCCTCCTTTTCCTCCTCCTAGTCTTCTTTTAGTGCTTGAGAATATCACACAGGCATGAAAGTTTTAATTAAATCTTCACCTAGATTTGCCCTTCATCCCCTCCTCTTCCTAGCACCGCTAATTTCCTTCAAAATTTTCATATGATCTTTATTTTCCAAAGCTTGCCGAGTCCACTTAGTGTCACCCATAAGTTTATGGGCATGTATCATCTACTGGAGAATAAGAGCTACATCTCTGAATAAATCTGATTTTCCTTTTCCACCAGTCATCTATAGCTCTTCAGATAGAAGTGCTACTTCATGGATGCCCTCCTAAATTTCTGCTGTTATTTCGTCGGGCATGATCTTGTACAGGTCTTCTGCATGTATCACATGTGAATCCATGAATGATAATACCTTTCACGTAGGAAAATACTACTTTTTGCTATTGTTGTCCACTATCCTTGTTTTTTACAAAATTTCTACCCCATATTTCACAATTATCTTTAAGCATGAAAGGAATTGGTATTAAACAGATGTCACATTTAAAAGTGAGCACTGTGCATTACTTATTTTCTGCATAAGATTACTTGTGGATATTTGTGATAAAAATTATGTAGGGTATAAAGAAGGTTCTATGATGAAAGTTGATAAACCTAGTAATCTATGGATATTATTGTTACTATTTAGGAGGTAATCTAAATAAATTTTATATTAACTTCCAATGCTAAGCTATTGTACTTAACATCAATTATTTACTGGTTTTACGAAAAGAAATATTAGTGATCTTTATAAGCTTAAGCCATCAAATAAAAACTTCTAAATAACTATAATATGCTGGAAACAGAGACATTAAATTTTTGCTATGTGAATAAAATAGCAATACTGTAGAACTTGAATGGATAAAGTGTTCCTACAATTATAGTTAGCCTTAATACACCATTCTTTTCATAATGGATGTGTATGCAATAAATACAATCTGGGAAAGAAGCTATTCTGGACCATAATGAATTATTTTATCTATGATATCTGAATACTTGATGGAATTTTAACATAAACATTATTAACTATACTAGTTTCTCCCAACTGGTTCATATTTTAAATCACTTCTTTATTCAAAAAATATTTTCTAAAAGTTTAACATCTTGTCATTAAAATTTTCTATTATGTTAGAATTGAATGTTCTTTCCTATCCATCTATCATATCTTAATATAATCTATTTCTATAAATTCTTAGAAATGAGTTATGTGAAAACCTTACTGCTCAAGCATCCCCTTCCTTGCTCTAAGCATTTTATTTCCAAGCTGATACTTTCTTTATGCTTTTATAACTTTTTTGTATTTTTTTCTATTTTCATAACTGGAAGAAAATGGCATCCCTTTATTTTGATATCTAACACCACATGTTTCACTTCAAAACAGCCTCTCTCATTTTACCTCAGGAAATAAAGAGGCATGAGTTCTTCAAGAGACTACTATTGGATAGCTTCATCATTTCTTATCTTCACTTTTTATAAAACAACAGGATATACAGTTATGACACCATAAAATAATATGCATAAATTAATTTACTATGAGATATTATCATGTTCATATCTCATTATTTCATTCATTGTATCAAATGTACATAGTTCTTTTGTTGAACAGACCCTTAGCTGAGGAATTAGACATGCCAAAGTAGAAAACATAAGGTATAATCCCTCAGAAATTAATAAAATAACCTTTTATTGTAAGGTGATAAGTGACTTAGATAGATATATAGATAATATAGATTATAAACATAGATATGGATGTAGACATGGGTATAGTTATAGATATAAATATAAATATGAATATAGATATCAATGATTTGTAAAGAGATATATAGTAGATCTAGATATAGAGATATATGATATAGATAAATAAATGATATAGATATATAGATATGGATATGGATGCTGATATGGGTATACATATAGATATGAATATAGATTATAGATATAGATGTAGGTAGAGATAAAAATAGACAGACCGATAGAGATAGATGATATAGAGATATATAGATGATACGTAAAAGATAGATAGATAGATAGATAGATAGATAGATAGATAGATAAATGAAGTATAGATATAGCTGGATGGTTGATAAATAATAGTTAAATGATAGAAAAATAGAAAGAAGACAAATAAAGATGGATAGATAGATAATAAAAAAAGATGTATATATACATGCATGTATCATATATATGCATATATATGATAGACAAAGAGGCAGGCCAATAGATAGATAGATAGATAGGTTAGATAGATCAATCAAGTTAATTAGTAAAGAGTCAACAGGAGACTATAACTCCAAATAAGGAAACCTAAAAATGATTATACATTTTATCTAAGATGGAAAAAATTATCATAGATAGCTAGGTTGGTAATAGATGAAAGAGTGTGGCAAACCTTACCTGTAACCAAAGAATTTTGAGTTTGTTTCACTGCTTTTTTATATTGGTTTTAGATGTGCCTCTTCCTTCAGAAAGTGACTCTGGGCTTAGTTATTTCTGAAGACATTTAAAAAAAGGAGTATAGATTTGGCTTTTGTGAAGGGTGATAGGTATGGATATATTTGCTTTATTCTACATGTAGACTTCCAGTTAAACCAGTACCATTTATTGAAGATACTTCCGTTTTTCCACTGTGTAGTTTGATTTTTGTCAAAATTCAAGTGTCCATAGCTGTGTGGGATTAATTTGGGATCTTTGATTCAATCACATTAACCAACTTTTCTATTTTTATGCCAATACCATGCAGTTTTTATTACTATTGCTCTGTAGTACCACTGGAAATCATGGATAATGATACTTACAGATGTTCTTTTATTCTACATGAATTTTTTAGCTATCCTGGCTTTTTTTGTTTTCTATATGAATTCAATTACTGTACTTTCAAGTTATATAAAGAATTGTGCTGGAATTTTGATAGGAATTGCATTGAATACGTAGATTGCCTTTTTGTTAAGATGGCCATTTCTAATATGTTAATTCTACTATTCTGAGCATGGGAGATCTTTTCATATTCTGATATCTTCTTCAATTACTTTCTTCAAAGACTTGAAGTTGTCATACTTTTGATTGCTTGGCTAGAAGACAAAACTTGGAATTGGTGGTGGTACGGGCATCTGTGGGATGAGTTAGAAACCTAGAACAATTCAAACTTCCAGGAATGCATGAGGGTGACCCTAGCTAAGATTCCTAGCAGTAGGGAGTATAGATCTACTGTCAACTCCTGTACCTGGCATATCTTACTTCCAATGGAGGGACTGTTACTCCAATACAACCACAAAACCTTTGATGGACAAATTTTTCAGCCTACGAGATGTGCAGGGATAAAGACAGAGCAGAAATTCAGGAAATGGACAAGCAATGACTGGACAAATTTAAGACTCATGCCATGAGAAAGACCTCACCCCTTACACTATTAATGTTATTCTGCTATACTTGCAGACAACATTAACTGTCATCTGAGAAGCTTCACCCAACATCTGTTAGAAAAAGATGCAGTGACCCACAGGCAAACCTTAGGTGGAGCTAAGGAAATCTTGTGGAAGACGGGGAAGGATTGAAGGGATCAGAGGAGTCAAGAACATCACAACAAAACCTGTTGAATCAATTAGACTTTGCCCATAGGAGTTCACTGAGATTGAATACCTAACCAGAGCCCATGCATGGGAAAGACCTAGACCCTACACATATGTGACAGATGTAAGGGTCTTCATTTGGGAACGGGGCTCTCTCTGATTCTCTTGACTGCTTTTGGATCCCTTTGTCTTCCTAACTGGGCTTCATTGTCTAGACTGAATAGAAGAAAAATGTAACTAGTCCTACTGTAATGTGATATGCCAAGGTGTGGAGACCTCAACTTCTATGAGGAGAAAGGGATAGAAGGCTGGAGGAGAGGATGTGAGGGGAAAGGCCTGGGAAGAGAGGAGGGAGGGGAAGCTGCAATCAGGATCTATAGTAAATAAATTAATAAAAAAGTTAAAATAAAAATTACAGTTTTAGAAAAATATTAAACTAAGTAATGGCTATGATATATACATAAATGATATGGCATACACCCATGTAGTTCCAGTATTTGCTGCTTCAGATTCTGTGAGCTCATATGCACCTTGCTTGTTTGACTCAAAGGTTTCCTGATGTCCTCTTATGATCTTTCCACCTCTTTTTAGAAGGGATACCATGAGGGGAGAGATTTCATAGAGACATTCAAATTAGAATCCTTTTCCACATAATGTATGGCAATTTGTCTTGGCATCAGTTTCAGTCTGCTGCTGGGGGAAGCTTCTTGGACAATGGCTTCATAAAGCTCTGATCTATGAATAGAGCAGAATATCATCAGGAATTATTTTGTTGATATATATTTTAGCTGTGTTTCCTTTTATCCTAGATCTGTAGGCTATCTGGTCTCTCGTTCTTGGTTCCACAAGCAATATTAGATATGGGTTTCTTTTCTTAAAGCTGGGTCTTAGGCCAAATAAAGCATTGATTGGCAACTCCGACAAACTTTGTGCCACCAAATCTTAACGTATTTTGGAGGCAGAACAAGTTGTAGACCAAAAGTTTTGTGGCTACCTTGATGTCTACATTTCTCTTTTGCTAGTCTGCAGAATACTTTCCTGCACTGAAGAGATTGGAGAAAGAGGGGAGAAGGCTCCATGGAGGCATGATCTTGACTTCTCCATATTCAATAAGTTGTGTGGATATTGTCTTCTACAATGAGTCCCAGTTTTCAGTTTAGAGAGAGCCACTTTATTGTCTTAGTATCAGTTTGGGTTGTTTGAGATTTTTCTTTGAGACTGTTCCTTGGCTCAAAACTCAATTCCCTGGGTTAAAAGGGAATGGTCATTTGAGACTCCATATCACCCATTACTAGGAGTCCTCATTAGGGTCACCTTCATAGATTCCCAGAAGTTTCTGAAGACTATATGTCTACATCATCCCTAGATGCCTTCTAATTACAACTGTCCCGCCCAAGACTCTTTTTTCCATACCACCTTACCCTACTCCCCAATCCCTTTTGCTCTTGTCCCCACCTGGCCTTAGTTCAACTGTAAAAGCTATTCTATTTCCCCTTCCCAGGAAGATCCATGCGTTCTTCCAAAACCCTCCTCTTTACCTAACCTCTCTGGACCTTTGAGGCGAGATTCTTCTCCTTCTTTTATTTCTATTACTTTTGGGTTTGGTCGTTTCATAGTAACCCAGATTTCCTGGATGTTTTGTGCCAGGAACTTTTTAGATCTAACATTTTCTTTGATCTATGTATCCATTTCTTCCAGTGTATCTTCAACGACTGAGGTTCTCCCTTCCATCTATTTTATTCTGTTGGTGAAGCCAGCCTCTGTAGTTTCAGTTCAAGTTCCTAAACTTTTCATTTCTAGAATTCCCAGAATCTGTGTTTTCTTTATTGGTTCTTCTTCAGATCTTGAACAGTTTTATTCATTTGTTTCAAATGTTTATATATTCTTGGCATTTTAGGGGAGATTTATTAATTTCCTCCAGTTGTTTGTGTTTTCCTGGATTTCTTTAAGGTATTTATTTCTTTTCTCTATAAGGAAATCTATTATCTCCATATAGTTTATTTGAAGTTCTTTTTCTTGTTCTCCAATTATTATGTAACATTTAGGCCCTACTGAGGTAGGATAGCTGGGCTTTAATAGAGATTTATTGCCTTAGCAGTTATTGATCTCATTCTTACGTTGTTTACCAGGCATCTAGGTTTGTGATGATTATAAGTCTTGGTGCTGATTTCTTGAGTTTTCTTAATTGGGTAGTTGTTATTGTTGTTGTTGTTCCTTGATTTCCTTTTCCTCACTGGATTTTCTCAGAACATGTTGGTAATGTGCTACCTGCTTTACTGGTCTTCTCAACCAGTGTATTGACAGGGAGTTCCTCCTAAGTAACATAGCCTGGGATACAGGAACAATTGTAGTGAGAGAATTTAAAAGAGGATGTTCTGTGGGATCCACAAGACTTATGGGCAAAGGGGAAGGGAGGCTCTATCTTGTGGTCTATTGCAGCACTATGTATGAGACTAAAGGGTTGTATGTATGTATGTGTCTAGGGTAAGAGAGAGAGATGGGGGCAGGAAAGGAAACAGATTGGGGAAGGTAAGGGAGAGGGAGACAGAGAGAGTGAAAAGAAGAGAAGAAAAATTCTGTAAGCAGCCTACCTACTTGACTGGCTGAACCTGTTCCTATGGGTAAGAAGGAGTCACCTGCTGGAGTTGGAAACTGGGTCACAGTAATGAGGAGGGATAAAAAGGACAGGAGGAGATGGTCTGTGGGATCTACAGGAGAGAATATCAGAGGGCAAGAGAGGCTGCAGCTATTGTTCTATTGCATCACTAAGGACAAGTGTGATGGACTGCATCTGGGGGAACAGAGAGTGAGGAGAAGATCTCTGGGCAGACTACTGGGTTGTTTAATCATGTTTCCAAAATTAAAAAAAAAAAAATTTCTTCACAAAGATGCTCTAGAGAAGGTGGGAAGTTGTAGGTGCCTTGAGACCTTTTATATTAACAAAATCAAATGAATATTGAACTGGACCAGGCTCTCCTAACATCAGTGAGGGCTTTGTGAAATTCTAATTGAGATGGGCAGTGTCACTGAGTTGAAATAACATGTCAGAACCCTTTCATATTAATAGAATAAAGTCCGTGGAAATCAGCAGCAATAGTGCTTTTAGCAGGAACAGCTGTCTCTGCTTTAGCAGCTGTTTCATGTAGGTGACAGGCTGACAGGAGAACAATCAGGGGTTTATTTCTGGTTGAATTTTAGTTTCTGCTTTCATTTGGGGGTTATTGTTTGAAAAGAAGTGTACTCGTATTCTCTGCTTTGTCAGCATTCTTTCTTTTCAAGTTTTTGAAGCTTGTCATAGATAGCTTGGAAAAAACAAACTTTCTTGAGCTATTTTTTTTATATGTGCATGGTGTCCTCTATGACTTTGAATTTGAAATAAGTAAAATGAAGTTATCCATGCTTAAAAATTGGGTTTTGGCATATATGTAACAAAACTAGTTTTGCCTTCCTAATTGTTTGTACTGCTGAAGAACTGTGGGATATAAGCTTGTCTCGTGCACTGCTGGCAGTCAGCAACTTGAAATCCATTTTAAAAATGGGCATTCAACTCTGACTGGATCTCATAGTTCCACTTCCTTTGAAAAAAATTAGTTACTTTATGTGTAACATTATTAACTGAGTCCCAAGATCTCTCAGACACTGGATTACCAACCAGGAAGTATCCACCATTTGATATGAGGCCCCAGACACAGCAGAGGACTGCTGGGTCTGGACTCAGTCAGAGAAGACACATCTAACCCTCAAGAGACTGGAGGCTCCAGGTAGTGGGGAGGTTTGGTGGGATGGGGTGGGGTGGGGACACCTTCATGAAGATGGGGAGAAGAAGTATGGGAAGTGGAGCAGTCAGTATAGACCGGGAGGGGTATAAAATCTGGACTGTAAAAAAAAAATTAAACTAAAACAAATACAGGTGTTCCTATCTTGAAAACAAAGAATATTAATTTACATCATTGTTAGTTCTATCTTTATTGCTATTAATTGCTTCCAGGAAGTAAAGTAAGACAATTTTTGAGACAGTTGATGATCATACTTTGCATACAGAAGAGTTGATTGCAGAGGTACTTTCCCAAACCGTACCTTAGTGAACCAAAAAAAGAAATGCTAACGACATCTTTAAAGAAACCCATAGATGCAAAATTGGTTTTGTTATTGTTGATCCATAAAATGGCTCAATGAAGTAGGAAGCTAAAACTTGAACTTTGGCTTAATATTATTTTGTAAATTACTAATGAGAGTGATTCCTGAAATCTCAAAATGCATAAGCAAAAACACACAAGATTGTATAGTTCTAAGTAATTGGCTAAAAAGGACTACACGGCAATGTAAAACCTAACTTATTATAGGCAGCATATAATGATAACATGTATTTCAAATTTATAACCTAATTTAATTTAAACAAAAAGTATAAGGCAGGAAATTATTACTTTTATTTCATTGATAAGTACAATTCTAGAGATACTCATTTAGAAGAGTCACTAATATTGTTAAGACTATATCTGACACTATTATAAAGGCAAACCTATGCTGAACATACAACTGCTTTTTCTATATACGTCACTTACTATGTGACTGAATATACTTATCTCATAGTATTTTTCTTTTTTTATTGGATATTTTATTTACTTACATTTCAGATGTCATACCCTTCCCCCATTTCCCATCCTAGAAACCCAGTATCCCTTCCCCCTTCCTCCTTGTTGCTTTTATACCGTCTAAATTACATGCAAGTATTTTAAGGTCAGTTCTAGGTTGAGGAACTAGCAATACAGTAGATGCAAATAGCCACGGAACAAGCAAGACAACAAACACAAAAAGTCAAAGAGCAAGCAAGGCAATAAACAAAGTTCCATGAACACTCCCATGATCACTGTTTCTAAGGGCTTATCAGGATGACCAAAATATCTGAGCCATCTTCCCAGTCCTAGCCCAAAGTCATTTTCATGTCTGAAGCCTACTTCTTTGTCCTAGCCTAATAGTTAGATTCCTGCCTGAAATTACTTCTTTGTCCTAGCCTGTTGTCAGAATACTGCCTGAAGCCCACTTCCTTGTCCTTGGCCAATGTCATATTCCTGCCAGGCAGCCCCAAAAGCTCTCTGCCTCTCATAGTTTTCTCTTAATGGCTGGTTACTATACCAAACAGGACACAATTTAATTCAAATTTTTTTAAAAAAATAAAATAACGTTTAAAAAATAAAAATATTTAAAAATTAAAAACAATAAAAAATAAAAATTAAATCATCTTATATCATCTGATTCCAAAAGTAAGTAATCTAAAGAGAAAAATAACTCTGTGATAGATGCTTTCATTCATCTTGTAGATGTTTCAGTCCATGTTGTAGATAGAAACTAAGAAACAAATATTTTTTTCAGTAGTAAATTTATGGTTTACAAGTTCATGGTAGCCTTTGAAGAATAAGTTTAGTTGATGTACAAGTTTCTTCTATTTTGAAATAATCAAGAATTGAATTATTAAAAGAATATGTGACTTTATATATATATATATATATATATATATATATATATATAAAGAGAATATATATATATATGTATATATATATATATATATATATATATGTTTACATATATATATATATGTAAACTTCTCTATTTTAAGTGGGAGTAAGAATAGTATTAAATATTATTTAGATTGGCTGGAAGTAAAAATAGCAGGTAGTATTTTAAAAGTACAATTATTAAATTAGTATATAGAATAATCTCTTTTTAAAAATGCTATACAAAATAATCTGTCTTAAAGAGATGTACAATATTATTAAAGTAGTTAAATATTAAAATATAGGTTGTATATTATAAACTTATTAATCAAGTTATACAATAAAACACGTTAATACTTTGCTGAATATAACCAACCATCAATTCAATCATTCCAACTATTTACAGCATATCTATAATTAACAAAATTGGGGCATCATGAACAGCAACAGTCTTCTGAGAAAGCCAGGCTGAATAGTTTTATAGTGCTCACATAGAACTGCATCATTGCTTGGATGTATATAAAATGAAACCCTAACTAACATTTTCTAATCATAAAGAGCTTCTCAGATCAAGAGATGCCAAGACTCAAGACCTGAGGATGTTAACCCAGGAAGTATTGAGACTGAAGACAGGAAACGGTAAAAATGTTTCTCAGGCAAAGGGTATAACATGTGCAGAAGTCTAGATATGAGTAAACATGTAGAAAATAGGCCCCAGAAAATTTTAAAATTTTAAATTTTATTTAAATTTAAATTTCTATAACAAAAGTTTTATGAAGTTTCAAAAAGTAAGTAGAAGATAAACCAGAGAGGAGAAATAAATATGAAAAAAGCACACAAAAGGCTTTTCCAGCCATAAAAACGTCAAGTTTTACCCTAAAATCAGTGGGAATACAGAAAGAATAGGGAAGTGACTGGTCAGATTTTCAATTCATAGAGATGTTGTGAAGGATACAAAGAACCAGCCATCAAGGAAACTGAAATAGTAACTCAAATAAGAGACTGGACTGTTTTGAACTGCATTGATGCCAGTGGGGATACAGAGCAGTGGACATATTTGATACTTCTATTCATAGTGGAGAAAGAACTTGTTACTAAAATACATAAAGAGAAAAAGAGAAAAATAGACTTGTAGCACTGCTTTGAGGAATAGATAAATAAACTCATAATTTCAGGAGATAGGTGATATTGCCCAATACTTGATAAAACTGAGACCCCCCCAGGAATGTGTTATTTACTGAGAAAACATGTTTCTAGTTACGGTACAGCATTAGCACCCACCTTTAATCACTGTGATTGGAATACAGACATGCCCTTAGCACACATCTTTAATCCCAAAAAATGAAGGTAAAGTTAGTTTCTAGAAAGAAGCACCAGTGTTTGAAAGTAATGTCTAACTGAGTGGCAGACAAAGTGACAAGTCAGAGAAAGATTTACTGAATAGGATAGGTTCCTCAGGAGAAGAGGGGAAAGGTAAGCTACTTAAAGAGGAAGGGAAAGAGAGAAAAAGAGAAGGAGGCATTTCTCTCAGGACAGAGATGGGTAGTAGAGAGAACAAGCTTGACACAGATAAAGGATAAAAGGAGCCAGAGAATGAGAAGGAGCCAGATTAGAACAGATTGCTAGTTAGTTTGACACAAAACAGAGCAATTCAGCAGAGAGAGAGAAAGAGAGAGAGAGAGAGAGAGATAAACAGAGAGAGAGAGAGGGAGGGAGGGAGGGAGGGAGGGAGGGAGGGAGGGGGAGAGAGAGAGAGAGAGAGAGAGAGAGAGAGAAGAGAGGAGAGAGAGAGAGAGAGAGAGAGAGAGAAGCCGGATTCAATCATTCATACTGGAGAGGACTTTGAGCCAGGACAGTTGGTTGAATCACCCAGCCAGAGATCAGAAAACACAGGAAGGATGAATTTATTTAACAGTAACTCTGAGAGACTGAAAACATTCCGGGCCTAGATAAGAGTTTACAGAGGCTAGAAGTTGCCAAGACTAGGCTTAGTTTAAAGAGAGATGCAATAAGCCATGGAGATGACAATTACTACAGAATAAAAGTGACATTTACAAGATTATCAAAAAGGAAAATTAGGCTTGGTATGGAAGATGATAAATGATATAGAGATGCCAAATCATTTTAGGGAATCTGACCTAAGTTTGAATTCATGTAAACTAACAGGCTGGTACCTAGCATTAGTTTCCAAGTTGACCCCAAACAAAACCTGAACTAGCTCCAGTCTCAAGGCTAATCCCCAACAAGACTAGTGTTTCCAGGTTACACCCTCAACAATACCAGTTTCTAGAGGTTATACCCCAAAAAAACATGCACCCCCAGGTCACAAGCCTACTCCCTGCCTAACGACCACCAATGCAGAGGGGACCAGAAGTTACATTTATGATATGACTCCAGCACCAGCCAATTATGTTAAAGGCCACAATAGCTTTCCAAAATAGCTTTACACACATACTCCCTGCTTACTGCTCACTATAAAGCCTTGCCCCAATAGACATTCGCGACTTCCCCTCCAACAAAACCATCCTATGTGATGGTGGTGCGTTGGAGGGCTGGAAAACAAACTAGCTTGAATACAATAAAGACCCTGCCATGAGTTATATCTGAATGACTCCTGTCTGGTTTTTGGGGGGATCACTAACATTTCCTTGGCACAACAGTATCCAGACATTTTTTCAGTTGATGAGTTAGTGTAATGCTATAATGGTTTTTGGAGGTACCATAACAGATTCACATACGAGATGTTTTAAATAAATTAATGTTCAAATTAATTACTTAATGTGGAGAATAGATGTCTAATATTTTGATGTTGATAGTGTTTGTTTTTTCTGGAAGCACTGCTGGTGACTTAAAAATAACTATTTCCTTGTGTCTTCCTGTGGTATTCTATTCTGTCAATTTTTTTTTTTTATATTATCAGCTGTCTTCCTGAAAACTCACAAATCACACTGGATACAGGAATTGACAATTATCTTATTTAATCCTGAAGCTCTTATAATTTCTCTACCTCCAGTCACAGCCTGAATCCCAGGTGGATATAATATCAACCTCTGACTGTGGAAGAAGAAAAACTACAACTCTGTCTTTCACGTTCAGGTAAAAATGGAAAAGAGGACTGATATTCAGAGAATCCAGGCATGGGCACAATGATTATCAGTCTTTTTGTTGTTGTTGTTATTGTTGTTTGTTTGTTTGTTGTTTTTGGTTTTTGTTTGTCTTGTTTGTTTCTTTGTTTCTTATATTAGATCTCATGTTTAAATATTAAAAGGGGTGTTTAAAACTCACTAGATCCATGGAGGACTTTGAACTTTTGACCATCC
Source organism: Mastomys natalensis (assembly GCA_021653895.1). Taxonomy (NCBI): domain Eukaryota; kingdom Metazoa; phylum Chordata; class Mammalia; order Rodentia; family Muridae; genus Mastomys; species Mastomys natalensis. The sequence goes on along the minus strand of JAJTUV010002116.1, from coordinate 97,646 downwards.
TGCCTCCACCAGACAAGTACCCATAGTACAAACATAGGCCACCACAGCAGTTTATGTAGTGGTACTGAGGACATGTTTTTATCAACTGAGCATCATTACTCAGTCTGATTACTGGCCTTCTTGTTAGAATCAATCAGTGAGAAAAATAAGGGCCAAGAATACAAAAATACTTTGTATATTCCCTGACTTTAAGATGTCAAGTTTGTGTTCTGCTTTAACTTTCACTACAACTTCTTTCTCTCACTTTCATTAGTTCTTTGAGGATTTCTTATATACATTTTAATCTTACCCCTTCCGTCACTCCTTCCAGACTAATACCTCCTTGTCTATCTACACAGCATTCTGCTCTTTAAAAAAAAAAAAAATCAAATATGGCTTGTACTACTCATACACTCTTGAATACATGGCTTATTTCACACATTCTATATACTCTTCTCTCGATGGACATTAACTCATTGGGGGCTGAATACTTAAGAGAAATTTTTCCTCTCCCAGTTGTAATTAGCTGTCAATATCAACTTAGCTAGTAGGGTAATTCATGCCCATATCCCCTCTCCATACTCAAATTTTGGCTAGCTTGAGCCCTCACATGCCTTATGCATTCTGCTTAAATGTAGTGGACTCACATGTGAAACTACCCAGTTGTGTCCAGAAAAAGCTGTTTTTCCCTGTAGTCCCCACCACGTATGATTCTTAACATCATCCCTTCTTTATCATAATGTCTGAGTCTCTAGAACTCTGTGAACTTCAACGACGACCAACCTGGTAAAATAGGCCTATATACAAAATATTGAATGAATATTTTGCAAGTAATAAACCATTTTCTGATTAGATTTGAAGCCTGATTCTTAAGTTGAAAATCATATCTGTCTACATCATTAGGACCAAAAACCTGTATCTAGATGGGTCATAATCTCTATGGAAAAGCCAACTTCTAGTAATCTTCTAAATAAAAAATAAAGTATGTGGATTATTAAGCCTAAAAGGATCAACTGTAACATAAAAACTACAGTTATTTGATTAATTTTAGATAAAAACAAAAATAATACCTTTGTTTTCAGGGCTTTTTATAGACCTTTACTTCATGATACCCTTATGAAGGGATCTATCCTTTGCCCTTTCTTTTGTTTTTAATCTGTATTTTTTAAAATTTATGTGTGAAAGAATCTGTGCATGTATGTATGTGTGTATGGATGTACACATGTGAGTGAGTGTCTGAGAAGGTCATAAGATACATCCAGTTTCTCAATGACCAGTTCTAAGAAGTTTTGAACATTAGATGCGAATTCTAGTCCTCTAAAACAACAGCCAAGTCACTTGCCTGATCTTCAGTCCTCTCAAGTCCATTTTCAAAAGATCAGTTTGTATATTCTACATCTATGAAAGATTTTCTAATACAACATTACTTTCGTCAGAGTATTTAACTATTTCCTATTTACTTTGTACTATTTATCGCAAATTTAACTATTTTGTATTTGTTCGTATTCTTAGTTTTATATGTGATTTCAAATTCCCATGAGAAAATAGCCACATATTCCTTTGTCCATTGCTCTACCTGTATTATGAATAAGAATAGTTAGCTTATAGAAGCACTCAAATAAAAAAAATGAATACAACTCAATCATTGGATTGGTGAACTTATAAAATGCTATGGATTAAATAAAAATAAGGCAGCTAAAGGTGGATACATATTAGCATCATCAATATTTGACTTAATTATATACATAATTTGCTATCGTGAAAATGGCAGAATTTAGTATTTGTTACAAAGTAATTTTCTAAACATATATAGCCTGAAAAAATCAGCCTAACCCCACTGCTAAATCATTTTGCATTCACTCATTACCCTGTGAGATTTTATTTCTAATTTCTCAGCTGTGGTTCATGTATTTCCTCTCTGCAAGAAGCTCCAAGGTCGGTTCCTATTTATTTATTCAGATTTTATGCATAGGGATATGTTATAACTCCTTGAGACAGAGTATCTCATTTTCCAGGACACCCCACAGATAACAGCAATTACACTGCTATACAAAAGGTTTCCATCCGAGCAAATAATTTGTTTTTTAGTGAAAAATAAAGGATAGATCACCTCTGAAGGAATTTTTTTTTGTTTCTTTCATAACTGTGAATGACCTATGAGACCCTTCTGGTCTCCCATAAATGAAAGAAAGAAAAATTCTTCAAGAGTAAAATATTACTTATTCTATGAGCAAACAACTTTAAATTAATAAAAAATAAAGAATGAAGGTGTTTGGCTTCTAGCACAGCATGTGTCTGATTTGAATCACTTTCTGTGAGTACTATATTGTCCACTTAAAATATTTTTGGTATTTCCTACTGTAGAAGGAAGAAAATATTTTCAGAATAATCATTTACAGTGTATATGAAAAACATTTTCACAGTATCAAAATAAATTACATATGGTACATAGTAACTTTAGAGTTTATTAGCAAGTCAAGTAATGTCTTTTCATTCACATATATTGTTCTGAAAATTATTCCAAAATTATAGGGAAATATATCTCTTTTTTATAAAATGTGAAAGCAATAAAGTATTTTTATCATTATAAAACAAAAGAAATTGCAATTCACTGGTTAATGTTGAAAGCATATAAAGTTCTTTTTAATTTTCTTACTTTTTGGGGTTTTTCACTATATTGTATTCAATAGAGATAACAATAGTTCTAAGTATTGTTTCAAATAACTATTAAAAATCAAACTTCCATGTTATACACTTATGATTAGAAGTCATCCTCCCAAGTTTATAACAAGAAATATATTTTTTCTTACATTTATGGTAACCTCTTCAGCTCAGACTTTTCTTAACATACTGTGTTTTTCTAGACTCCTAACTTATCTTGAAACTACCTGTTTTGGCTCAAATCAAATGCTGATCAATATTACTTTGATATAAGTTTCAAATCCAATGTAAAGTAAAATAGTACAAAAAAATTAGCCCTTGGTTTTTCAATAGGTTGTTACTTGATAAGTCAGTTAAAATTTCTAAACCACTGTTATTATTCATACATTAAAGATAATCCCATCTTAGAGTATCTGTATTAAAATACTAAAAATAAATAGAAATGTGTTAATTAGCATAGAGGTGGAACATTGGAAGAACTGATTGAATCTTTACCAGTGAATTTATTGATACCTTCTTATCACCATATAAAAAAATATGAAGTCACTAAGACATGCAGGCTTTACATGATGTGTACACATTTCTACAATATCTTTCACATAGTCCCCTAAATTAAGCTCATGATAAAACAACGGCGATATTCAGTTATCACATAAAATGTTCTTTGCTTTTTATGTGGCAGCTCTTCCTGTAGACATCCTGCATCTTTCTGTATGCAGTATTTTTGGGGGCAGTATTTACTATCATGGCTAAGTATCCAGGTCCTGGACTCCACACTTCCCTCTAATCCTAATCCCTTCAAATGTCTTCATGTACCTGTAATATATTCTCAATTCACTTGAGGATAATAGTCCTAAAATTATGACATTAGTGTTTTCCACATCAATGATAAGGATTTATTTAATGTTAGAATAATAGTTATAAAATAGCCTCAGATTATGGCCAGAAATTTATGATGGTCAAAATAAACTATGGAATTAAAATAAGTTATTACTAGTTTTCTCCACAGATGACATTAGCCAAATTTTGTGATTTTCTTACATACATACTGATAAATTGATTATAAAAAATTATGCTTGATATGATAGTAAGTTTGTTTGCTTTGTGTGCAAGCATGTGGATGTGAGTTCAAAATTCTTACATAAAAGTTTTGTTGAAGTGCATGCCTGTTCCTCAAACATTAAAACATTAAAATTACTGATACAATTTTAAACTTTCCATCAGTAGACTCTTTATTTTTTATTTCCCTAAATATGTCCTAGGTTACTGTTTGTGGTTGTTGTTGTTTTTGACCAATAAAGGGTCTGGAATTCTGAACAGAGATCTCAAAATTTGTGTGTATTTTCACTGAGAATTTGGTTACTGCCAAGTTAAAAAGCTGAGGTGTGTCTATTAGAGGATAAAGTAGGTCAGAAGAGTCTCATTATTACAAACAGAAGGAATTACAGATTTACCTAAATATATTTGAATTTGAATCGTGTAGTACTGATAAACAGATTAATAAAAATATATTTCATATACACACTTGACCACAAAAGCTGGTATTTCTTCCTAAAATTATTATAATTATGGCTTCATACAATAAATAAACTCCAGGCTCATAGATTTCTTTTAACAATTGAATGAAGATGCAGCAGAAAAACATGTCAACCTGTAGCTGGGTTATAGGAAACATTAGAACACACTAGATTTTTTGAAAATATTACTTTATAATTCAAAAATTCATTTACATATTCAATTGAAGAAACAGTAATTGAGAAGTTTGAAGCTAGTCTAAGACTAAGACCCACCCATCAGTTACTATGCTAGATGATGAGATTTTAAATTTGGAGTGTTGGTTGTTGTTGTTATTGTTGTTGTTAATCTTTCCACCTGCTAGCATTAAATTGTCTATGAGTCCAGAACTGATATAATGTTGAAATTGTAATTATAATATTTTTCATGGGGAAAAACTCAAGTACAACTTCACTGTTGATGTAAGCCCAGATTGTTGGTTCTTGTAGACAAATGTCTATAATCTAGAATTAAAGTCATCTATCTGGGTCCAGTATGTATGCTATTCATATTATGCTTTATAAATGCATTTATATTACAGTAAATACTAGTGCACTTTGTACTGTAAGAAAACATCTATTTCTTTTTTGGGGATTTATTATTTGCTATGCTATTTATATAATGAGTTTCCTGACCAGTAGTAGTTCCATATGTCTTATTATTATACAGCTCTGATTGTAAAATTCATATGAGATAGATTTTGAATTTTAAATTTGTAAATTTATATATCTGCAGTGTGCTACATAGTCACACCTTAGCCATAATCCATAAAAGGAGTTTACTCAGCTCTAAAGTACAAGTTACAAAGCACCTTTTAAGCTAAGTTAATTTCAGCACAGCGATAATGGACAGCTCCTTGCATATAACCATCTACTTTTGCATTCAGACAGTCTGCTTTTATGTCTTTAAACCTTTCTCTAAGCCAAATAGAAGTCTCTTAGAACAAACACACCAGAACTTTTTGAAGGCAGAGGAATTGTCTGCTGATACCATTTCAATTCATCCTTCCTTCTTTATTTATTTTTAAATAATATTGGTATGCTGGAGTGACATGTGTCTGCCAATGCTATTGAGGCCAGTACAAAGCATACAACTATGAACCTGTAGTTATGAGTGCTGAGAACTGACATTCCCATTTGATGCACCGCAAGTTTTCTTAACATTAAGTCCTATGCACAGCACCCCTTCCCTGCTTTCTACAAGACAGAATATTCCAAGTAACATTCTACAGAATTCCTCAGACTGTCTCTAATGATATTGAACATCAATTACCCACTAAGTAAACAGCTCAATACCTGCCCTTATTGACTTTTCCTTTTGCTCCAGACTCACTTTCCTTTCGTCTCTCCCTTCCTTTCTTCTGGTAACTGAAAAGAACACCTCATACAAGAGACTGTGTGTTAAGCAGCACATCACCTTTAGGAATGAAAGAATCAGAATCTAGAGAAATAGTCCTTGAATTGTTCAGTTAGAAAAGTATCACAAAAGATGCCAAAATAGTGATCAAATAATATCAGTGTCTATTCTGAGATAACTTCATGTTTGACACACCTGCCTGTGTTCAAGGTTTTTGATAAAATTTCATTAGCAAACAGAAGCTGTGAATGAGAGTGATCATTGAACAGTGAGGAAAAGATCTGCTAGAGAAGGAAACTTACCTCTGTGATCATAAACCAAGCAATTTCATATACAAGACACAACAAGGAAATTATGACTATCTAAAGATATTATAAGTGCACTTTCCATATATGAGGAAGGTGATTTAAGAAAGAAAGAAAAAATAAGAAAATGTAAGACTGCATTCTATGAACCTTTTTCAGTTTATTTGAATATTTTTAAAAAGGAATTTACACAAATAATGTAATAGAAGTAATGGCAGAGAATATTATATTGCTGTCGTTGTTTTGAGACTGAATATTACTCTAATGCATTTGTTGGTATGAAACTGATTATGTAGCTCAGTTTGGCATCAAACTCATTACAATCCTCCTGCCTCAAGCTCCGAAAGGATAGGATTGTCTGTGTTACTAGATAGCTCTGGATTTTCGAAGCAAGAGAATAATATTTGATATGCAACCTAAGTGTGGTAAATGCATTCATTCCATCATTCTTAAGTAGAATTTAAGTGAATGTGACAATTTTGCCAATTGGTTTCATATTTTTGTACCATAATTTTAAAATGTGTCATGAATTCTAATAGTAGTTTTACATTCCTTTAGATTTGGGGGTTGTCTTTCTTCAACTTCTTTCTGGTTTTGTTTGTTTATTTGTTGTTTTGTTTGCAGAGAAGTTTTATTTTCTTGAAAATTTCCTAACTTTAAAGAGTTTCCAGGAGGATTAAGAAGATCAAAAACCTGAGCAATGTAAAAGAAAGCCTATAGACATATACTATGTGACGTAAAAATTAAGCAATGTCCAAAGGGCTATGAAGTAATTAACAATAATTATAAGAAGAAATTTGGTGATTGCTAAAGTTTTTTGAATCAAACTGATATATAGCTGGCTGAAAAATCCACCCAGAAAAATGCTAAAAGAAAATTATTTTTAAAATATCTAGAAGCAACAATTCGGATAGGTTTTAGCCACTAATAGATTTATGTTTCTATGTTGGAATCACATGAGCAAATCCCATGAAGAATTCTTTAAACCATTATTGGCTAGCTATTTAATGTTTTTATAATCTTAGTAACAATAATATAAACAATATATATAAACATATATTTTGGTAAAGCATATAACTGAAAACAAATGACTCAGTCTTAATGTACGTTTATTAATATAAATGAAGGTACATATGTATTAATATAAATAAATATACATATATAAGTAAATGTATTATTTTTATAGTCAAATGAAACCAATAAAACTATTATATATGTAAATATATAATACGTATTAAAATTAACATGTTAAAATATAAAGTAATACATGATTCTATGACCAGCTATTGTTCTATTAAAGTAATTAGTTGTAGACAATACATGTAGTTATCACATGTACTCAGTACATTTTGATGATTGCAATTTGGGTTTCAGATGCTATTATATTTTTAGTTAATTACTTATTCAGATGCTATTATATTTTTTGGTTAATTTAGTTATTTTTAGGGCTAGAGTAGAATTATCTTTTAATGAAAAAACCTGGAAAAAGAATGTTGAATAAAAAATAAATACAAATAAAACCCATTTTTCTAGTTTTTCATAAATACAACAAAGCCATATCGAAAACTCCCTTCATGACATGATAAAGGTTTAATGATGAAAGTGTTACCTTAGATGGTTACAAGTGAATGTCTCTGCTTTTGACTGAATCATGGGGTATATATCATTGTGCATGCTCATAATAAGACTCAGCCATAAATGGCCACATATCCCAGGTAGAAGTATATGAACTAAGTTGTTTCATGAATCACATAGCATCAAAAGTCCTCTCAGTACTCCAGTATCCATTGTCATTGTTGCCCTTATCAAATGGCTTACTGAAATATGCTACAACTTCCCTTCTTGTTATATCTGTATAGTATTTAAGTGGCATATTCCAGAGCCTCTTGATGCATCCTATAATGTATTTTTTCAGATCAGTGTTTGATTACACTTGCCTCTTCTGCAGCAAGTTGATTTACTACAGAAGAGGCTGGGATGTTGTTGACATTCATCAGACTGAGGATGCTACTTAATCCACATGACATTTTCACTGTTTCTTTGACCTATACAGTGTCTTAAGCAAACATAATGAGTTCGAGAAGTGCTTGATGAAATGTACTTTTGATTTTTTTCATATCTGCCAATTCAGTCCATTGTTTTTATGCAAAAATAATTTAAATTGTCATGTATTATTTTATAGTCATGCCACTATAAACATACAAAATGTACTTAAATCGTACAAGTAAACATAATACAAACCTAAATAAAATATTAATAATAACCATGAGATTGACCCAAACCTTATCTATACTCATCAATTTTTGTTGAAAATGACAATATATAACTATGGATATCAGAAAAATCTTGCTTGAGTACCATTAAATGCTGAATAATAGAAATGAGCATTGGCTTACAACAAAAAAACTCTGTAGAAATTCTAGAAATACAGAATCCTATATGGCCAGATTCATAACATTGGGTTAACTGTTACTTTCATCTATGTCCAAGCACTACTGATACCTAAGGGAATCTTGGGCATTTGTGGAAGCAATAACACACCAAAAAATGTTAGGTGCCAGAAACTAACACGTTTTCAGACCTGAAATTTTTAAAATAACTAATTTAAGAAAACTCAATGATCTTGAAAATATTCAGAAATGTTGCATTATTCCAATAGAAAAAAAATTTGAAAGGAGATAAAAGTGACTGAGGAATCAAACAAAAATTTTGCACTAAAAATATACTTAACAAAATTAAAAAATTCAATAAAAGACACCAATAGCAGGTTCACAGTAGAAGAAGAAATTGGGGGACACAAAGAAAGGCCATTTGAAAATACTCAGTTGGAAGAAGAAAAAAGAAAGAAGAGAAGCAAAGGAAGTTATATTAACTTTGTGACAGCATTGAAAGAAATAGGATGTTCTGAGCTGGGATTCACAGTGAACCAAATGATGTCCAAGGGTGTCAAGATCTTATTAAAAGAAGAACATAAAATTTACCCCCACATGACAGTGATACAAAGTAGCCAGCTACAGAAAAATCAAAGGTCACCAGTTAGATTTGATTCAACCAAGTCTAACTCCATCTAATTTTATCATCAGTCTTTAAAGGGCAAGAAGGGCAAGAAAGATTCTCAAAAATACAAAAGAAAAGAATCAAATAATAGATAGTGGACTCCAAATTTGCTGAAATACACAACTTTCAGCCTATATCCATAATTTAGAGGAGAGCTGGTAGAAAATTTAGAGAGTAAACATCCATTCAAGAAAACCGTAATCAGAAAAATATTTACAAACTTAATAGAAAGAAACACATCATTAGGCCAATTAAGTAGAGAGAATGTATTTCTATCACACTAAAAGATGTGTCAAAAAAACTGCTTACCAAAATGGAATGCTTTTGTGGTACAAGGACTTAAACGCAGAGCCTCATCCATTCTCAGAAAGTTATTGATCACTTAGCTATGAGCAGTATCTCCCCAAAATATGCTATTAAGTGCTACATCATAAACTAAATAAAAAACAACATAATTAATACATAAAAAATAATTTGAAGAGTATTGGTGTTCTTTGAAGGTCTAAGAGTATTATATGCTTAATTCATTGTTCCTGACGTTTTAGATGTTGTTAGGAAGTGTTACTACTGATCATATTTCATTAGATGCCATATATACATTTCTTAAAATATGAAACATAAATGAGTCATAAATACGTAAATAATGTTCAAAGTCCTTAGCATCATGGAAATGGAAACTGTTATAACTATTTTGAATTTTTATCTTATCACAGTCAGAATGACTAATTCAAAAGAAAATGACAAAAACTCCTGACATGAATGTATGGAAGGTGTAAATTTATTAACTGCTAATGAGAGTACAAATTACTGAGGTCAATTTGCAAATTAGTGTGATAGTTTCTCAGAAAGATAAACATAAAATCTAGCACATGATCAAGCTATACTACCACTCTTGAGTGTTTACCCAGAGCTCTTAAGTTCTTACTATAGAGTTATTTGTTCAACGATGTCTATAGCTTCACTATTTATATTATACTGGAAATAGAAACAGCTTATATGTCCCTCAACTGATAAATGAGTAATGAAAATGTGGCACATTAACACAATGGAATATTATTTGGTTGTAAAATAAAATGTAAATGTAAGTGTATGGATCTAGAAATACTGATAATGAAGATGCTAACCCAGATTAAGGAAGACAATGGTCTAGAGTTTTCTCTTCTTAGTGAATGCAATTTTTAAAATATGTGCATCATATGGAATGTCAATACAGATCAGAAAACAAATATAGTGCATTCAGGGGTCTTCAAAGAAGGGTGCTACTGTAGCACAGTCCTTAATGGAAGAGTTACAGTGTTGTGAATCTAAATCCACACAGCTGCATTAAGAAATTCATGAAAAGAGCTAGAAACTAAAACACCCAGTGGAGTAGTCAAACTGAGCTCCAAATTGATACTTAGTCTCAAATTGGGTCATGTTAGTCATGCAGTGTGCAACAGAGCCTTTCACCCAAATGGAACACATCAGCTTACGATACATAATAAACAAACATGATCTGCCTTCAGGGAAACATCAAACTTACATGTTTGAAGCAAAGTAAATGAATATTATTAATATTTTGAATTTTGGAAAATGTTTATAAAAGAAACATAATAACCTAAACAATGTTGGTATTATTTGCACCAGAAACTTAATTTCCTCATATTGTTATATGATTCCTTCATTGAAAAAATCCCAAGGTCATTATCCTGGTTAAAAGAAATTAAACAAAATAGTCAAATAGTGGTTGGAATTAATCATTCTCAGAAATCACATAAAACAAAGTTGTTGATCATAGAAAATGAACACTAGTGAATATTATAAATGAATCATGAATATTGTAAAAATAAGAATATTAGATGTTCAAACTTTAACAACTAGGAATGAATACAAAGGGATTTTCAAAAATGTTTCACTAAAGTAGCAGAAAAAATAAGGAATACATTTCCAATAACTTTAATCTTAGCATGAGTTTCTTATCTTAAAGGGAGCTAAGTAAAAAAATTTCTTGCCTACACAGATGATTTGGTGGGCAAGGTCAGTGGCTGCCCTTCAAGAAGACTAGATTCAATTCACAGAAGTCATGTGGCAGCTAAAAATCATCTGTAATGTTAGTCCCAAGGGATCCCAGCATCATCATCTGCCGCTTTGGAAAGCACACAGTGCTTCAGACAAACACTATATACACAATGAATAAATAAATTATAAATAAATAAATTAATAGAATTTGTCAACATTTGGCAAATAATATTTTGTTGACTACATTCTTGATCAGTCTGGAGACCAGGGGAAGAAGTTATGCTAGGAAATCCATGAATGGAACACAATACTAAGTAGATTAAAAGTAAGTAAGACTCTTGGTGAAAAGCAGTCTAACAGGATATGTTTTGGGAAGACTTACAGCTATCAAACACTAGAAGAGCATGTGGAGATGAGAGAATTGCTCAGATAGAGAGAGAAATCTACTACCAGGTGTTTATGACATTCTCAAGTTTCTTGGTAGAATTATTTCTTAAAAATATAATTGCAAAGAAGTACTAACAGAGGATTAAAAAAATCTGACAAAATTTAGGTCAATGAGGATTGATGCCTAAAATTGTCTTTGATACTTTGTAAGTATTAAATTCATTTGCCATCCATTCTGATAAACCTAATTTAGATGTTTCAGTCAAGTATAACTACTAAAAATGTAAAAATAACAAAACAAAACAATGTCTATTAAGAAATAATGTGAATTATTCACCCTGATGTTTTTTCTCATTTACTTAATGATAACTATTTTAAGAACCAAAACAAAGCTCAACCTTTATCTCCTCTTTGGTGACAGTTTTCTCACTCAGAAATGGCTTTAGTGGAATTGTAATCCTTGTATCTATATTCTAGAATAAAATAATATATTTCTGGCTCTTGCTATAGCTTAAGAATATTAAGCAATGAATTGAAAAGAAATTTCATTTTTTATAAGAAATATTGTCACCATTTAGTAATATATATTATAGACTATAAATTATTTAAAACATTTTAAATTTATCATATTGCACATATGTCTGTCTTTTTGTGTTTGTGTACCTGTGTGCTATGAATTCATGAGGAGGTGAGAGAACAACTTTGTGCAGTTGGTTTTCTCCTTGACCTTCATGTGGATTTCAACAAGATACAGAGAAATGCAGTCAGCACAGTTTGTGCTTTTATCTATTGAGAATGAAGAATTGTAGAGTCCAGTCCAGTGGACACATCTCCAATACGAATACTGCACCAAGACTCACTGACCATTGGGGAAGAAGGAGCAGAAAATTTATTATATCCACAAGGAAATAGAGTTTGTTATAATATTGTGTCTACTTTAAAAGCTTTGAAGGCAGAATGCTTTCATGTATGTGCTAGTTTATACAGGAGAGCTATCTTATACAGAGTGATCAAAAGTATCCTACTTCTGTCAGTTCCTATTCCAAATGCCACTAAAACCAGTGGACTGAACGTTCTATGATGTGAAATTATTTTTCAAGATGTCATTCATGAAATTAAAGTGAAATTATTGGCAATATTTACTTAGCAAATAATAACAATTGAAATATATAATAGCATATACAGTGTTTCATATGAGATATATGTTCTTTCTTCCATCTCTTATATTACGTTGGTGATGCTTCCAGCACCTTTCCTGTTCACTTACCCAGATTTTTGATTTCCAGAACTTCTTCAGTTTATGCTTTCTTTTTGTTTTTATTTCCATTTTTATCTCTTGAGGAGTTTTCCTCCCATGTTTGTTTCTTTATTGGCATTATTGAAGGTATTTATTGATATCCTTCAATATCCTTCCTTTTTTGTTTATCTTCAATATCTTTAAGTGATTTTTTTTCATTTCTTCTTTTATCATCTTCATAAAGTTGGTTTTACAGATGTTTTCCTGTGCTTCAGCTGCATTGAAATACTCAGGTTTAGCTATCCTAGAATAGCTAGACTTCTGGTGAATAGGTTGGCCTGTGGTATAGCAGTGAGTCTTTCTTCTGAATAGTTGACTTGCATCTGAGCTGCAATTGGAGTAAGGGCCTTGCCATGAGGCAGGAGGTGAGCTTGGGTTGGAGGGACAATGAAATGTGCTTTGGGGAAGGGAGTATAGGGTCTCAGTGATTTTTTAATGTGAAAATAAAGTATAATATAATCTGCAACCTATTTTCTTATATATATATTAAAAATGTGTTTATTCTAATTTGTTTTTTTATAAATCCTCCAAAATATCTTCATGAATGAAGTAAATACAAGGTCATACTCCAGTCATTCCTGTCTTACTTAATTCTCTCTTTCTGTCTCTCTCTCTCTCTCTCTCTCTCTCTCTCTCTCTCACTCTTTCTCTCTCTCTATCCCCTTTCTCTCTATACATCTGTTCTCTAAAACATACCTGTAGTATTTAAACTGCTGAAATATATTATCCTGATAGTTGATGTCTTGGGTAAAGTTGACCATCTCAAATAGAATGCCAGTGGAAAGGCAAACAAGATATTACTTACCTCTCCCTTAAACAGCAAAGACAATTTTACATAGAAAATGAAAAGTTGTGAGGTTTCAAAAACTCATGATTTTTATTTTTTTTTTTTACTTAATGTTAATTTTTACTGTATTTACCCCTACTACAAATTTTCCCAAAGGTCAAGTCTTAAGATAGATTCCTGCAAAATAACTCCATTAAATGACTAAGACAAGTGAGATGAGTCATACCACGAGGAAATGGTAAAACAGCAAATTCTTAAACTTTGTTAGAATGCTTCAAATCTGAAAAAAGTATGTCTTCAAATAATTATACATTTAGCAATAAAGAAGATAAGAACATACCTCTACCAGAAAAAGAAACAGGAGTCCTAATGATGGCAAGTCATATCTGATTCATATAGTAGGAGTTTACTCATGCACAATGTGGCAAATTTCCTTTGACTTACATAAAAGGAGTTTATGAAACCATTCTTTTTTCCAAACATATATAAATTCATTCCATCCCTTTAATACAAATGACCTTACAATACAAACTACCTATTAAAATAATATTAAAATTGCAATTGTTATTAATGTATTGGGTAGTTGCTTATGGATTTGATTACTTAAAAAGTGTTACTAGGTGACAAAATATGGGAGCTGAAGAATATTATCTGCCCATGAGATAAACTATTAGACTATACTTTAATTCTATAATATCTCAGAAAATGATTATCAGGAAAATTATGACAGGACATAAAAGTTTCTCTTTTTTTCTCCTATTTTGTTTTAAATAAACACAAACAAACACATTTATTTTATGTTATACCAAGAAGAAAGACTAATTGAGAGACCATCAGTAATTATCTGGTTCTCCATTATTTTCTCTGTCATCAACTAACAAAAATAACAAGCACAGAAATCCCTAAAGCAAAGTGTCCTTCCTAATATGGAATTTTGTTTATTATAATGTAAGGATGACTAATTAAATGAACAGAGTACATTCTCTCTGAAAATCTCATTTCTTTGACTTTTCCACACTTGTGAGTTTTCAAGGTTTCCACTGAGAAAAATCATCAAATTTCATCTAAAGAATGAAAATTGACATAATTTAAAATTCATTTCATTCCAGCAAGCAAGAAGGCGAATGACAGAGTGTGACAATGGAGCTGGAGAGAGCGCCCGTTGGTTACGAGCACATGCTGCTCTTGCAGAATACCGAAGTTGGGTTCCCAGCACCAATATTGTATTTCACAATCACCAGTGACTCCAGTTCCATATGTTCTGCTATGCTGCTCTGATCTCCACAAACTTGTGCACACAATCAGTGTCCATTGGTAACCCCAGACACTAAGACATACACATAAAAATTAAATAAATCTTTAAAAAGAAAGGAATTGTGAGAATTAAGAAATTCCTTCAATGTCTTTGACAACTTTTGGATGTGCTTCTGTGAGATGCAACCTTCTCCAGTTTATATGAAATCACTGTACTGATGTCACAAGCTTTTTGCATTTATCAACTCGTTGGAAACCAGATTGTCAGGTCAGTGAGGAATTGCAATATTTCTACTTAAGGAAGTTCAGTTCCACTAATTCTGCTTTAGTCTTATTCTCCTAATTCACATTGTCCTAACAAAGTGTTCGAAACAAATATTTTTTAAAAATTAATAGTTCAAATTCACTGGTATCCTTCATTTAAGTATGAAATGGGCAAATTGTTGTTACTATTACTATTATTACTATTACTATTACTAGAGTAATATAAAACTTTCTTGTTTTACACTATATTTACACCTCAATGATAATATATTTAAATATTAGATGATGACACAGACAAGCTTGCTAACTTTTCTAAAAATCCAATGTCTCATAACCACAAACTATAAAACATACTAATCTTTCTTTTACTAAACATGAAGTCATTTAATGATTTCAAATATTGTTTATCATACAATATCATTTATTCAGTTAATATAAATCACTTGCTCAAAAAAAGAGCACTCATCTATGATATTTCTAGAAATAAAATTAAAATTCTGAATTTAAATTTAAAATATGACTTGAGAAATAATTATAGAGTAAATCACCAAATTTGACATTATACCAAAATAATCAAAAACATGTTACTTTTCTAGATATAATGTGAAGAGAAATAATGTCTGAAATTCATGTAAATTCATTTACTCAATCACCCATTCATTAATTGTTATTAAGTTTCACGAGCAATCTGTCATATTCCATATCCAATCACTTGTTGAGAAAAGTGCTCTAAAACTAATGAAGTTAGTTCTTCTATGGAACTGCTTTTTAAAACAACTCATTTTAGAGAGAAGATAAATAAGACATTTTCATAAAATCCAGTTTGAAAGTGCATTTTTTCAAGATGAGATTATATTTACTTTCTTAGCAAAAAATACTACATTTACAGTTTCTATAAGCACTATATTTATGACTTTTAGAATTATTTCTAATAGAAATGTCACTAGGGAAGGTTCATGATCTCATATTCTCTAGGATTCTTTCAGTTGTAAGAAGAGGAACATAGGGTAAAGATGACTGAAAGCAAGTAATACAAGGTAAGTTGAGGTTATAAGGTCAGATAAGGTCAGACAGCCTTGCTGTTGACATGAATCCTAAAGTGATGTCTTGAATTATAGACACAAAGCATCAAGACTCCTCTATACAGAAGGACCTTGGGAGTACTATGGATCTCAGCTTTCAGTTATCAATAACTTGCATGATTGGCTCAAGTATAGAAATCACACCATGTACACACAGTCACTTCCCTTAGGTACAATTTGTACTTATCAATAGATTAATGAGGCTTTACAAAAGCAGTATGCCCTGAAACCAGATGTCTTTTAGATACAGCTGTAGTACAGGGGTACCAAAGTTTATGACTTCTCATTCCTTTCTTTCCTTTTATGTTTGGATCTCAGCCTCAAATTGTTTTCCCCCTCCAGCTTCATGGTTTTTTTCTTTCTCTCTTCCTCCCTCTGTCCCTTCTTTCCTCTCTTTCCTTCCCTCCTGAGTCCCTTTCATGTTGCCTATATCTATATGTGTTTAGGACAATATATAAAACATGGATATCTACTTTGAAATAGAGTTAATGCTTTTAATATATGATAACTTCCTTATAAGATTCCAGTTCCAGAGTAATCCAATCTGTGATGGGATCTTTGATCTGTGATATTCTCATGTATAAAAAAATAATAGAATGTTATGATTTTTATCAAGACTATCTAAACAAAGTACTCAATTTGATGAATTACAAACACTAGCCTCTTTTATCTATAGTGGTGAAGATTATGATGTTTATGAAAGAAAATTAGGATACACAGTCATGCTGTAAGTCTGGGATTCAAGAATCATGGCATTACATCTTCTGCTTTTTTTTTTTTCCATTCTCCATTTAAATTTTTATGAACAACATTTTCACTTAGTTTTGTATTTGTCTCATTTGCTCTTAGTACCAACAAGTACATCCAAAGCAGTAAAAGTAGTAGGCCAGATGTGATCTCAATGCTATAATAAATACTTCCTGTTTGTGAGGTAGTTATCTAGTGATATACTTTGACCTTAAGTTTGACCTGGGTCATGCAATGTCACTTACAACTTCTACACTTTTAACTAATTTGCAAGCCAAATATACTTAAGACTACTTGGACTGTTACAAATGAAAGTTAAATATTCTGTTCCTCTTGAAGTGCTCATCTTTAGAAAGAGTTAATTCTATATACTGTTTAAATATTAAACTTAATTTTTAAAAATTTATACATCATTTACTTAGTGTAGACATTGACAAAGAAAAAGTAGGATAAGAATTAATATCATCTTACAGAGTTGGAATAAAGAAGTGAAAATTAACAAGCAGTTAAGGAGCCTAAAACTCCTGAAGATATTTTCAGATATAAGCGAGTCAGAATATTTAGAATTAACTTTGTCCTCCATAAATGTTGACACAAATCTGATATTAACAACACATGGAACAACAATTTCTGATGTATTTGTAATATGGTTATGTTCTTATTTTGGATATTTGGAAAACACCTAGTAAAATAATACATGAAAATAAACTTAAAAATACACATAGTTCTTTCTCTCTCCCCTATTCAATATATGGAACACTGGGACCTTGAACTGACTATTCCAAATTAAGGAAGCAAAGAGTTCTGCCCTTCTTATGGGTGAACACTTCTTACTGACAGATTTGAACAGAGTAAAAACACAGTATCTGGGCAGAATAAAGTTGAACTTGCCTTGAAAAATCATTGCTTCAAAAAACAAAACATGAGAACTTGCCTAATATTGTAATTATAATTTATTGCCGCTTTTGACCATTATGGAATATATCTAAATATGTCAGTGTATAGCATTTTTCCATGATTTGTGTTATTTTGGGGAGAAATTTTCTAAGAGATACTGCTAGTTACATGAAATTTTAAAAATGAGAATCTTGACAGTGAACAAGATGAGAATACGAATAAAGGTTCTATGACTAAAGGTTCTCAGCACTACGAAATGTTGCAAATGCTCAGATCCTGATTGCTGTCATTCTAACAGAAAATCCCACTCCTATCCTGTGAAGTCTGTCTATTGCAGGTTTTGGAAAGTTTCCTTGTTCTGATACTGCTCTGAACTGTGTCACTGACTTTCCAGTGCTGGAATCAGTAATAACCCCAACTTCTTACATTGCTACACATTTCATACAGAGATGAATAAAATGACATCTATGCAAGCACATGCAGAGGCACACATGCACACAAATACACACACACACACATTTTACGCTATCAATTCTTAAAAACATATTAAGTGTGGTTTCATTATTTGCTTGTATGTCAATAATGTAATTTCATAAATATTGAACATTCACATACATTCTTTTCTTTTTTCTTTTATTTATTTTTACTTTTATTAAGTTTATCTATTTATTCACTTTACATCCAATAGCAGCACTGTCCCAGTACTAGTTACTGTAGATCCTCCCCAATTCTTTCCTCCTCTCTCTCCTTTCAGAAGGGGGAGCCCCCTCGAGGCATAAGCAGGCAGTCAAGAGATTTAGGGATAACCCCAGATTTTGTTGTTGTGATGAAGACCAAGCTGCTCACCTGCTACATATGGTATCAGGCCTAAGTCGAGCCCATGATCCCCTTTGGTTGGTAAATCAGTCTCTAAGAGCCCCCAAGCGTCCAGGTGAATTGACTCTGTTGTTCTTCCTGTGGAGTCCCTTTCTCCAACACTTCCATAAAACTGGAGAACTATTTAATGTTTGATTGTGGGTCTCTGAATCTGTTTCCACTGGCTCCTGGATGGAGCCTCTCAGAGGACAGTTATACTAAGTTACTGTCTGCCAGTATAACAGAGTATCATTAATAGTGTCAGGTATTGGTACTTGCTCATGAGATTAGTATCAGTTTGGGTCATAAATCTGTTGGCTATTCACTCCATCTCTACTCTACATTTATCTGTGCACATCTTGTATGCAGCGTCACACATGGGTCAAAAATTTATGAGTGGGTCGTTCCCTCCACTGAGAGATCTGTTTGGCTATTGGAAATGGCCAGTTCAGGATCCAGAATTCCCATAGCTAGGCTTCTTAGCTAGAGTCACCCAAATAGATCCCCTGGGGTCTCCTCAACCCCAGGTCTCTGTAACATCCTAGTGATTGCCCCTCCCACTGCCAATTTCCCTTCTCTTTCTCCTGCTCGCCTATATCTGACCCTCCCCATGACAAGCTCAACTCCCAATCACCTTTCCCACTCTGTTCCTTCACACTATCCACCTCCAATATCTATTTTATTTCCCTTTCTGGAGAGATTTAAACATCCTTCCTTGGGTACCTTTGTTAATAGACTGCTTTGAGTCTGTGGATTACAGTGTGGTTGTCCTGTATTTTCTGGCTAATATCCACTGTAAGTGAGTACATACGATGTGTTTCCTTTTGGATCCGAGTTACTTCACTCAGAATAATATGTGCTAGTTCCATACATTTCCCTGCAAAATCCATGGTGTTTTTGTTTTTAATAGCTGAATAGTATTCCATTGAGAAAATGAACTGCACTTTCCTTATCTATTTTTCAGTTAAGAGACACCTGGGTTGTATCCAGTTTGGGGCTATTATGGATAAAGCTGCTAAGAACATAGTTGGGCAAGTGTCTCTGTGGGATCATGGAGCATTTGTGCATATATGCCCAGGAGTGATATACTAGGGTGTTGAGGCAGAACTATTCCCAGTTTTCTGAGAAACCACCAAATTGTTTTTTAGAGTGGTTGTACCAGCTTGCACTCCCATCAGCAATGGAGGAATATTCTCCTTGCTATACATCTTGCCCCCATGTGCTGTCACCTGAGTCTTTGATCTTAACCTAATAATGTGTATAAAGGGGAATCTCAGTTGTTTTGATTTGGATTTCCCTGATAACTAAGAATATTGAACATGTCTTTAAGTGCTTCTAGGCAATTGAGATTCCTCTTTTCAGAATTTTCTCTTTATCTCTGTATACATTTTTAATTGAGTTATTTGGTTTGTTGGCATCTAACATTTTCAGTTTTTTCTATATTTTGAATATTAGCCCTCTGTCATATGTAGGCTTCGTGAAGATCTTTTACCAGTTTGTAGGTTCTTGTTTTCTCTGAATGATGATATCCTTTGCCTTACTGAAGCTTTTCAGTTTCAGGAGGTCCAATTTATTAATTGTTAATCTTAGTTCCTGAGCCATTGTTCTTCTGTTCAGGAAGTTGTCTCCTGTACCAACAAGTTTAAGCCTATTCCCCATTTTCTGTTCTATTAGATTTAGTATATCTGATTTTACATAGAGATCATTGATCCTGTTGGACTTGAGTTTTGTTCAGGGGGTAAATTTGGATTTATTTTCATTCTTCTACATGCAGTTATCTGGTTAGTCCAGCACCATTTGTGGAAGATGCTCTCCCTTTTTCATTGTATGGTTTTGTCTTCTTTGTCAAAAATCAGGTGTTCATTAAATATATAGGTTTATTACTGGGTCTTTAATTTGATTTCATTCATCAGTCTATCTATTTCTATACCAATACCATGCAGTTTATATTCCTATTGCTCTGTAGTACTATGTGAAATCAGAGATAGTGATACCTCCAGAAATTCTTTTATTATTCAGGATTGTTTTGGATATACTGGGGTTTTGTTATTCCACATAAGGTTGAAAATTTTTCTTTCAAGATTTGTAAAGAATTGTATTAGAATTTTGATGGAGATGCTATTGAATGTGTAGATGGCTTTTGGCAATTTTTACTATACTATTCCTACCAATTTAGTGCCCATGAGAGATTTTTTTCATCTTCTGATATTTTCCTCAATTTCTTTCTTCAGATATTTGAAGTTCTTGTCATACAGGACTTTTATTGATTTGTTGAAGTTAAAATAAGATATTGCATATTATTTGTGGCTATTATGAAGGGTATTGTCTCCCTAACACTTTTCCCAGCCTGTTTATCATTTGTATAAAGGAGAGCTACTGATTACTTTGAGTTAGTTTTGTATCCAGCCACTTTGCTGAAGGTGTTTAGTAGCTACAGACATTCTCAAGAGGAATTTTTGGGGTCCCTTATGTATACTATCATATCATTGGTGAATAGTGATATTTTAATTTCTTCCTTTCCAACTTGTATCCCTATATCTTCTTTAGTTGTATAATTGCTCTACCTAGAAATTATATTCCTGATCTCTCCATGATTTTTAACATGGAAAGATGCTAGATTTTGTCAAAGGCTTTTTCAACATCTAATGTGATGATCATGGGGTTTGTTGTTAGTTTTTGTTGTGTTGTTCAGTTTGTTTATATGGTGGATTATGTTGATGGATTTTGATATATTGAACTATCCTTGCATTTCTGGGATGAAGCCTACTCAATAATGGTAAATGATGTCTTTGTTGTGTTCCTAGATTAGGTTTGCAAGTATTTCATGGAGTATTTTTGTATCAATTTTCATAAAGAAAATTATTCTGAAATTCGCCTTCTTGATTGATTATTTTTGTGGTTTAGGTATCAGGGTAACTAACTGTGGTCTTAATTGACTTTGGCAATTTTTTTCTACTTCTATTTCCTGGAAGAGTTTTGGATTTGGCTCTTCTTTGAAAGTCTGGTAGAATTCTATGCTAAAACCATCTGGCCCTGGGCATTTTTTGGTTGGGAGATTTTAATGACTTCTTCTATTTCTTTAGGGGTTATGTGACTACTCAGATAGTTTACCTGATCCTTACTTAATTTCAGAAAGTAGTATCTGTCTAGAACATCATCTATTTTATTTAAAATTTTCAATTTTGTGGAGTATAAGCTTGGAAGTAAGACTTAACAATTGCGTGAATCCATGATTGTTCTTCATGGTCTGTTGTTATGTTTCCATTTTCATTTGTTATTTTGTTAATTTGGGTTCTGTCGCTCTCTCTGTCTTTTATTTGTTTGGCTAGAGACTTGTCTATCTTTCTGATTTTCTCAAAAAAGCAGCTCTTGGTTTTGTTGATTCTATGCATTGTTCTCTTTGTTTCTAATTGATGCTTTCATTCTTGAGTTTAATTATTTCTGTCAACTTCTCTTCTTTGGTGTGTTTGCTTCTTCTTTTTTAGTAGAATTTTCAGGTGTATTTTTAATTTGTTATTATAAGAATTCTCCAATTTCTTTAGGAAGGTACTTAGTGCTATGAGCTTCCCTCTCAACATTGCTTTCATAGTTTCCCATAAGCTTGGGTATGTTGTGTCCTCATTGTCATTGAATACCAGAAAATCTTTAATTTCTTTATTTCTTCCTTGACCCAGTAATCATTGAGTAGAATGTTGTACAGTTTCCATGACTATGTATGTTTTCCAAAGCTGTTGAAGTCCAGCTTTAATCCATAGTGTCCTCATAAGAAGCAAGGGGTTATTTCAATCTTCTATCTGTTGAGGCTTGCTTCATGACCTATTATATGGTCAATTCTGGAAAAGGTTCCATGAGTTCTGAAAAAAGGATATATTCTTTTGTTTTCAAGTAAAATATTCTATAGATAGATGTTAAGTCCACTTAAATCATACATTTGTTACCTCTATTAGTTTCATTATTTCTAAGTTTCTGTCTCAATGATCTGTCCATTGGAGAGATTGGGTGTTGAAGTCAATGTGTGTGATTCACACCATAAATTTTAGTATTGTTTCTTTTACAAATATGGATGCCTATTCATTTGGGGCATAGATGTCCATAATTGAGATGTCATTCTGGTGGAATTTTCCTTTGATAAGTATGAAGTATCCTTCCCCATCTCTTTTAATTACTTTTGGTCAAAAGTCTATTTTATTAAATATTAGAATGGCTACTCCAGCTTGATTCTTAGGTTCATTTCCTTAGAAAAACTTTTTCCAGCCCTTATGTTGAGATAATATCTACCTTCGTTGATCAAATGTGTTTCTTGTATACAGCATCATGATGGATTCTATTTATATATCCATTCTGTTAGCCTGTGGTTTTGGTATAGAATTGAGTCCATTGATTTTGAGAGATATTAATAACCAATGATTGCTACTTTTTCTTTTTATTAAAGTTGGTGTAAAGATTATTGGTAATTATTGTAATGTGGTTGTGTGTGTGTGTTTTGTTGTGTATATTTGTGTGTATGTGTGGTATGTTTCTTTTATATTGGTTTCAACATTATGAAATTATTTATTTCTTGGGATTCTCAAGTGTACTTATCCTTATTGGCTTGGAGTTTTCCTTCTTGTATCCTCTGTAGAGCTTGGTTAGTGGAAAAGCACTGTTTAAATTTGGTTTTATCACGGAATATCTGGCTTCTCCATCTATGGTGATTGAATATTTTGATAAGTATAGTAGTCTAGGCTGACATCTATGGTCTCTTTGGGTCCGTAAGACATCTGCCCATGCCTCTCTAGCTTTTAGATTGTTAGTTGAGAAATCGAGGCATATCTCTGATATATCTGTCTTTATATGTTACTTGACCTTTTTGTATTATAGATTTTAATATCCTTTTTTCTGTTCTCTACATTTAGTGTTTTGATTATTATGTGCCAGGAGTCTTTTTCCATTCTGGTCTGGTCCAATCTGGTATTCTGTCAGGTTCTTGCACATTCATAGGCACAAGGGTTTTGTTGTTGTTGTTGTTGTTGTTTGTTTGCTTGTTTGTTTGTTCTTTGTTTTATTGGTGGTGCATTTTATTTATATTATGGAAATTTTCTTCTATAATTTTGTTGAAGATTTTTTCTGAGACTTTGAGCTAGGAATCTTCTCTTTCTCTTTCTATTATTCTTAGATTTCACCTTTTCTTTTTTATTGGATATTTTCTTTATTTACATTTCAAATGTTATCCCTTTCCTAGTCTCCCCCAACCCAGAAGCCTTCTATTCCATTCTGCCTCTCTCTGCTACTATGAGGATGTTCCCTCACCTAGCCACCTACTCCCACCTCCCTCCCATCTCATTCCCCTACACTGGAGCATTGCTTCTGCCGTTGATGCCTTACAAGGCTATATATGTGGCTGAAGCCATGGGTCGCTCCATGTGTATTCTTTGGTTGGATGTTTAATCCCTGGGAGCTCTGGGAATCTGCTTGGTTGATATTGTTGTTCTTTCTATGGGGTTGCAAACCCCTTCAGCTCCTTCAGTACTTTCTCTAACTCCTCCATTGGAGACCCTACTGGCAAGGAATTAGTGGAAAAAATGTTCCAAGCTTGTAGTTCTTGGAGCCCTCTGCATGCCTCCACACAGAAAGACGATGGTCTTGGGGTCCCGCAAGTCTCCTCCATACCAATGGCCAGCCAAGTGCCATAAAATGGAGGTCAAAATACTAGGTGCAACTCACCTAGGCTAGCTGTGACCCAACTGGGAATAGATTGGTAAGGCAAGATTCCAAGCTGACTGTTTGCTATGCCCAATGCAGACCTGACTGGAAGGAATTGTGGGCATGATTCTAAGCTGGTTAGTCTTTGGGCCTCATAGGCCTCATTGGGGAAAGAAAGATACTCTTGGGGTCTTGTATGGCCCCTTGAGACCAAGGGTGATCCAGAGCTGATAGGGACAAATTTTAACGAGTTTAAATACTCAAAAGTTCCGGAGGTACTTCATTTCAGAAATAAATGAGTCAATCAATCAATCAATCAATCAATAATAATAAATAAACCAACAAACCAGAATATTTTAGCAATTTTGTTTGCAAACAAAGAATTTGAGCCTCTCTCCTCAAGACAACCAAATGCTCATCCATCTTTTGTAACAATGTAATCCTAACATCCAAGCTTTGTTGTGTTAGTAGTTTCCCAAGTATGAAAGGAAAAGCAATTCTGTCTTCTGTCAGTGTTTTCTATGATTACTCAAATAACTGCTTACAAAACAGCACAAAGCCAGGAAATACATGCAAGGCAGCTGTGTGGAGGAGCTCTGTGGTTTCAGACAACAACTTATATATTATCCAAGAATATAATCTATAGAGGGAGACTTGTTTAAAAAAATAACAAATTCTATTATTGAGAATAGATTTACTTCTGAGAAAAGCCTTCATTAGTTTTAAAGTTTGGATCTGTTATACGGAAATGATCACTCAAAGAAATTTATTTTTCGGGTAACAGCAAATCAATCAGTTACATAATTAAAATCCCAAAGAAAGGAGAATCTGCTTTCAACTTTAATTTGAAATGTTTCCTGTGTATTTTTAGCCTCTCTTTCAGACAACGTTTCAAAAACAATGGTGGCAATAATTAGATGTCTTGCTGTACTGGGTGCTTTCCAGTTTATTGTCTAAGCAAGGTTAAGTTTCAAAATCCAGAGCCAACTGAGAACACTGATTAAAGATGAGTGCAGTGGTATTCAGTAACAAGTACTGAGGAGTATGCACAACATCATATGTATCAAAATGGTAATTCTTAATCTTGTGTCATTTGAGAATTGATTATGTTAAAATTAATGTTTATGTCCTTTGTATAGCCTGTGGTGATCAGTGAATATTTTAAGGCAGATAAAGTTTAATTATACACAGGCTGATCCTGGTGACAGAACTAAATAAAAACTTCTCTGTCCATAGTTTGTTACATATCTATTTTTTATTATAATGGTAATACTGTTAAAAAAACTGAGGTGTTATAGGATACAAAATTAATGAATATTGTTATTACTACTCCCTAAAACAAATTTAAAACATCTCCAATCATATACTGTATGTTTCATAAGGTGTTTTTCTTATCCTAGTTTGATTTTTTTTTAGAATTTCATACATCATAATTTGATTATATTTACTTCCTTCTCACAACTTCAGTCAGCCTCACCTCCCTCTCTTCAACATCCTTCTATTTTTATGTACTCATTGTTTTTCTTTTTCTTTTCTTTTTTTAAAATTTATTTAGTTATTTAAATCACATCATAATTTACTTATTTACACAGGGGTTATAAACACAAAAAGGCAGGATGTGGGGAAGGGAATGGCACCGAGCATAGGTGTTCAGGGGGAGTACAGATACCTTCCAGAACAGGGTATCAGCTGGTGTAGGTTCAGGGGACAGGTCACTATGACTCTGCCTATGATTCACTTGTCCTTATCTAAGTTGGTACTGTCCACGAGGCTGCCTATTTATAAGACCTATGGCTACTTGGGCTGGTAAATTTCCACAGAAGCTGCCTGTTTACAATAGCTTATAGCCTGCTGTTTCAGTGTTTTTCCACAGAGACCCAAGACTTGGTGTTAGCATGCATGTATGTCAGGCCTATTGCTGACTTTAGGCCTATGGCTGATTTTAGGCCTTTAGTGTATATGTAGGGCTGCTCCTGACATCTCCTCCCTTCTCTAAGTATAGAAGAGCGTTGGCGATTCCCAACCTAAAAGAAGAGACTTCCACCCCTAGACCAAGCAGAGAGGGGCTACTCAGAACCCTCTCTGTCTCACGATATGAATTCTTGCTTAGGCTGCGAGGCTAAGCACTGCAAGGGAATATAAATAAAAGTTAAAAATATCTCTCTGGGTTTCCTGAGGGACAAGCCTGACTGCATAGGGGTTGATGTCAAAAGTATCCCCTCTCCAGGAAAAAGACATCGGGATGGGTATGGCCCTCATGCTTCATTGTTTTTCAAACTCACAAAGTCTTGTTAATGATAACAATGTACTCTTAGATAAGGAATGACCTACTAAATCATGGTCCACTTACTTCCTACCCTTAAGAAAACTCTCTCTCTCTCTCTCTCTCTCTCTCTCTCTCTCCTCCCTCCATGTCTCCCTCCCTCCCTCCCTCCCCCCATCATATATCAGCTAAGGATAGGACTCCATGAATGCAATATAATATAAGTATGTATAAAATCACTAACTTTGTGGAAATGCAGAAGTCAGTAGAAATGTGGTGTATGTAGGTAGAGCCTCTTCAGTGGTTACAGAGATACAGTAAAATGAGAAATATAGGCTCTGATAGTTTATCCCTCAGTTGGATGAAGACAGTCAATAACTACTTGTTCATCACTAACTATGATAGGTTTTTATAAGATTGCTCATGATAGGGCTTTGGGCTTTTTAATTGTCTTATAGTATCATCGTCTTATTTCTAAATATGGTTAGTTTTATTCAAAAGTTGAATTGAAAAATCTTCCAATCTATATAATGCATTCAAGAATTGATTTAAATTTTGTTTCATGAAAATTCCTTTTTGGAACTTACCAAAAGTCACTACTTAACATCAGTTTACAACCTCAAGTAAATATCATGCCTGTGTTTCTTAATTGTGTTTATTTAGAGTTTAAAAGAATGCTGACTGTCTTTTAGCAGCTCAGAAAATATTTGTACAATTAGGAAAAATTTAAATAAGTAAATAAGAATAAAATAATATATTTTGTTCTATTTTTGCTATTGATTTAGGAAGCCTGGAGATACCTTCTACTTAACATTAATTCAAAATTCTATTGCCTAATTAACTTCAAGGAGTAGACCATAGTTCATGCTTTATTTATGTGTTCATTTTTCTATTTTAGAATTAACTTTAAGAATTTTACATTGAAATTAATTACTAAATGTAATTATCAGTTTGTACTTATGAACTAACAAGTAAAATATATCTCATTGTTACTGTCTTCTAAAATTATATAATTAGTTCAGTTTTTCATTCACATCATAACAGAACAAATGTAATTTTTCTTTAAATTCTTAACTTTGTTTTAATCTCACATGTCCCAGCAAGTGGCTTTATAAATGTTTTCTGGAAATTTTGTAGTTCACCAACACGTGTTTCTGTTTATTTCTACTATTGAGCACAAATTTGCAACTTTAAGCTACTACTTACTAATTATCTACCAGCCTGACATCTAATTTTTAAAATAATTTGAATTTCTAAATCATTTCAGCACCTAATGGAACTCAAATGCTATTAGAACTGAAGCTACTTAATAGGGCCTTGTTAATAAAGATAATCTAGTTAAATTGGGCACTTTCAGTGAACATAGTTTATCTTGGTCACTTGATGTAATCCAATATAATAATAATGGCTAATAAGCACAGCCTGGTACATGTACATTTTCTCCATTAACCATTTACCTGGGCTGTGGGGATATTTTACTTCAGAGTTATTGATTTGATAAATTCTCTTTTAGATTCTCATTTGTAATATTAAAATAAAAAAATTAAAATGCAATTCCCCATGATTAACTGAAATTGCTATAATGTAAAGTATGCACAATAAAGACTACTAAAATTGTGTAAGATTATAGCATTTTCAAAAAAAAAATGTATATCTTTCTTACCAGAGATCATGAAAATCTTCACTTTTAATTATGTGAAAAAGTTAAAATATCACAAAATCTCATTCAACATGTTCTGTAGCTGAAACACTTTGCACATTATATATGATAGTCATAAAGGTTAAAATCTTTTAAACAAGATATTCCAAAGTTACAAGATTCTTTCTTTCAGATAACTATCACAAACATTAAAACATATTTTAATGTTAGTTATATTGTATATCCATCTCTGTAGAGGAAATAAGTACTTTCTTTTACCGTGTTCTACACTCTCTGTTTAAGATGGAAGTTGACATTTTAGTTAAAAGTAAAAAAAAATATATAAGGTTTAAAGAAAATTAAAAATATGTCCTAGTTTTTCTGATTATAGAGTTCTTGAGTACACAACAAAATATAGAATTAGACTTTAACATAATCTATCTATTGGATTCTATGTTAACCAAATATCTATATTTATCATTCTATAATTATTTATTATCTACTTCATGTTACATATTATGCTAAGTTTAACAGATACATATGAATTGTCCAAAAATTTCCAAATATCAACTCAGCATTAACCTGCTTGTATTCATGGATGAATTTCAAAGCTTCATTAGTCAAGGGACATTGTGCTGCTGTCCTAGGACAGAACTTACACAGACAATAATATCTAGTGACAAGAGAAAAGGAGCAATGCTTTCTGTGTTTGAAGCTGTGTTTAAGCAGTTAAGATCATTTGGTCATGTTTCCTCCGGGATCTTTTCATTCCTTTTCTAAACCTCGCTATATGAAGGCAACTCTCATAATCCAGTGGAAAATTTCCTTGGACTCTAGGTTATATGAGATAAACTTTTGCAGAAAATCATTCAACATATTAGTGCAAGTGATTGGTAGAATCTTGATAGCAATTCTTAAACTTGATATTTTAGAAATACCCTTTCACTTTTTATGCTCTGATCTATCTAAATATAAAAATTACTTATTACTTATTAATCACTTTTCTTGTCTCTTCTGCATTCCGACAAGATGAGTCTACCTAAAATGAAATCACCCCACATTTGACATAGAAAAAATGTGAATATAACAAATAGCAAACCTAATTCTAATTATTAGAAGTATGTTTATTGAATTTCAGTGAAAATTGACTTGTTCAGCTAATTCGCTGTTCAAGATACATTATAGATACACTTCTATTTTTAAATTTTGGTATAACTTTTTTCATAGCTGATACACGGTTTTCATTCTACCTGATAGTGTTCAACTCTAATAAATAGTAGTAGTGTATGAAAACAAACCTAAAGTAACAGAATGACGAGCAATAGTTACGTGTAAGTAAGTAAGTAAATAGGGAACTGGTAAAGGAATGAGTATGTCTCAATGAAGCACAAACCGTTGCACATGTTGGTTTCTGCCAAGCATGATGACCCAAATTAGATCTGTACCTGGTAGAAAGAAAGGACTCTGGGAGGCATTGTCTAACTGCCACCTTCAAGCTGTGGTCTGTACACACATTAAATAAATGCATGTAAATGTGTTTCATTTTAAATTTTTTTATAATCACTGAATGTTTTTTTCTATATGTGCATGTTAGCTTTTAAATTCTAAACATGTATTTCATAGAAAACATTTAAAAGAACCTCTGCCTGTATAAATCTTGCATCCTCATGTAAAAGAAATTATGTGTGCTTTATTTAAATCTTGCATTTAGGCCCCAAAACCTCCCTACTCAATTCTTTGGCCTAGGGACTAGAATTTTGCCACTTTTGTTTTATAGACCAACTAAAGTTCTTCTCTGAAGGCAGATCTAATCAAGTTTAAGAATTTGCTAAAAAGTAATTGCTGTTTTTTTTTAATAATTATAATGTCTTTGAACATAGTTATATAAATAGTCCAACAAATACTATGAATAAAAATCTAAGAGCAAAAGCATCAAAAGATAATAAAAACAAGTGTTTCAATAAATTTCAAAAAAATAAAGTGAGCCAGTTTATGAATTAAGTAAGCATTTTGGAGAGTCCTCAATTTTTAGGAATTACAGTATCTAGCTATTTACATGAATAAACTAATAGAAATTATGACAGATAATACAACACATGCAAATAGTGTAGTAAATATATGTGTAAATATATGTGTGTGTACCTTCATGTATGTAAAAGTGACCATGTAGAGGAGAACATATTCACATTGATCCATGTAGGTTTAGGCTAGCGGACAAACTGAGGTACTCTTTTTCATGTGCATTCCACATTCTTTTCTTCTGAGACAGGGCCTCTATTTGCTAGGAACTCACCAATGCATGATAGCCAGTGATGCTCTGAGACTCTTCTACCTCTACCTTCCTAAATTTAGAACGAAAAAAAAAACAGTTCCTCCAGCTTGCAAGGCACATGTGTTACCAAGAGAGTTATCTCTTCATCCCCTGTATGGGGATGGAGATGGCTCAGAATATGCAATTTTTAGTGGGACTGAGAAAAACAGACATAACAAGATATTTAAAGATATCTACAACAGAGCTAAGAGATAGACCAAAATTGCAAGCTGGTACAACCACTTTGGAAATCATTCTGGTGGTTCCTCAGAAAATTGAACAGAGTATTACCTGAGGACCGTACTATACCACTCCTGAGCATATCCAAAAGATGCTCTAACATATAACAAGGACATAATGCTCTACTATGTCCATAGCAGCCTTATTTATAATAGCCAGAAACTGGAAAGAACCCAGATGTCCATCAGTAGAGGAATGGATACAGAAAATGAGGTACATTTATACAATGGAGTACTACTCAGTTATTAAAAACAATGACTTCATGATATTCACAAGCAAATGGATGGAACTAGAAAATACCACCTTGAGTGAGGTAACCTAGTCACAAAAGAACACACATGGTATGCACTCACTGATAAGTGGATATTAGACAAAAAGCTCAGAATACCCATGATATAACACACAGACCATGTGAAGCTCAAGAAGGAAGACCAAAGTGTGGATGCTTCAGTCCTTTTTAGAAGGAATAAAATGCTCACAGGAAGTAGATTGTGGGAGGTACTTGGGAGGAGGATAAGAGGGTAGGGGAAAAGGGGAGGCAGGATCAGGTATGGGAGGAAACAATGGTGATATAAAGGGTCAGGAAATTGAACAGAGGTATGTGGCAATGGGACATGGATAGCTGAGGGGTAGTCACCAGAAAGTTCCAGATGCCAGGAAAGCAAGAAGCTTCAAGTACCCAACAGGGATTACATTAGCTGAAATACCCAACAAAGGAGAGAGAGAACCAGTAGAGACCATATCCAGAAGTTAGGCAACACCCCCATTTGAGGGATAGGGCCACCCACTCACCTCCAAAATTTTAACCTAGAATTGCCCCTGTCTAAAGTATTATGGGGACAAAGAGTGGAGCAGATACTGAAGGTAAGGCCATTGGTGATGCCAAGTGCTTGCTGACAGGAGCCCGATATTGCTATCTCCTGAGAGACTTTGTCTTAGTCTGACCAAATACAGATGAAGGATGCTTGCAACCAACCATAGGACCACAATGGAAGAGTTAGGGCAAGAACTGGAAGAGCTGGAGGGGTTTGCGACCCCATAGGAAGGACAACAATATCATCCAACCAGACCCCCCAGAGTTCCTAGCGATTAAACCACCAACCAAAAAGGGACCTACCCATGACTCCAGCTGCATATGTACCAGAGGATGGTCTTATCTGGCATCAATGGGAGGGGAGGCCCTTGGTCCTGTGAAAGCTCAATGCCCCAGTGGAGGGGAATGCTAGGGCAGTGAGCTGGGAGTGGGTGGGTGCATCATGGAGCACCCTCTTAAAAGCAGGTGGACAGCTGATGGGATAGGGGGTTTGCAGAGGTTAAACAAGGAAAGGGGATAACAATTGAAATGTAAATAAATAAAATATCCAATAAAAAATTAAAAAACAGGAAAGAAAGATAAATTTTAATCTGACTTTCAGTTTTCTAACTTCAAACACATGAATAAACAGTGGGGAAGATTAAGAAGAGAGGCATTCGGTATCTTGTAGTCCACACTACTAGGCAAGTACTATTTGACTGAATAGAATACTAAGGTCCTCACAGATAGGGACTTTACTTTGCTCATTTGTAAATCCCTATGCCCTAGTAAAATACTTATTAATGGGGATGGAGCCAAAACTGTTTGATGGATGAATGGACAAATACTTACGGGAAAAAAGACTAAAGATTCACCTTTTCCTATTCATAACTGGACACTTAATGTTTCCTCATTACAGGAAGACAGATTTCATTTCCATGTAAATATTACCAGTTAAATGGAAGAGTCTGTCTTGAAAATAATATCTTCAGCAGAAAATAAGTAAGGTGTCCAATTTTAAAACAGAATTGGAAATTAACTCATGCAGAAATATTAATTTTTCTAACTTCTACTTAATCCCTCTTTAAGTTCAGAGTACCTTTTATTGTCCATACCTTTTGAACAAAGACATTTTATTTCCTCTTAATTAAGTTATTGAATTTATGTTAAAAGGATGTCTTCAAAAACTGAAGAAAATTTAAATAACTCCTTTCTTTTTCAGATAAATAAAATCTACGATTGTGATTTTCAATCTGTACTCATAATTTTTATCATTGAGGGGAAAGAAAAGGGAAGAAGCAACTATTTGACTTCCCTACAGTATTTCTAATTTCACACATTATACCAAGTAATACGATTGTGAGATATAAGTGTATTTTCCTGGGGAAGGAAGAAGCAGTTAGGCATTAACTTGTCTACTTGATAGTAATTTTGGCTTAGCAAATCATCTTTAACAAGGCTCCTAGTTGTATTTTACAGTTACTTGGTTCAAGACTTTGTCACTGAACACCAGCACAGAGAAAACGATAAGACAACTACAAAAATGACTCCACTGAAATTGCAGAAATCACACGTTGCCTTCATTGATTACAGGATTATTTTCATAAGTAAAATAATCATATATTTAATACTGCAGTATTAATGTGTATTCATCTCAACCAATGAATTCATTCATTCATTAATAAAGTGTTAAATTTCCTTTTTAATTAATATAACTGTTTAGATGTGAATAATATATGATAAGATGCTCCCACATAGTCTTTGTGCCATATAATGTACATACATAAAAAACAAGTAAACAATATGATTTTTAACTAAGAACACATTATGTGAGAGTAAAATGAGGTCTTTGGTGGAAAATCACAAAGAATGTTAGGTGAACACTGGTAGTAGAATAGAAAATAAAATGTTTGTATATTTTGATCAAAGTTTAAACTTGAACAGTTATTACTTGATTCCATTAGCTTTAACCATGTTGTATGATGGTCAAGGGGCTTTTATAACTATAACACAAAAATTACATAGTAGAGTAAATATAAGAAACAGGAACATGGAAATGACTATAACTGTAATAACTGAAAATCGTATTTGAAAATCTGCTTGGCTCAACTATAATGCTAAGACTTCCTTTACCTGATTATAGAATATGCTTACTGTTGATGCTATATGACTATTTTCTAAGAACAGAAAATTTTCCAAAGTAAGTTTAAGAATGAGAATCTTGATTTATATTTTAGAAGCTTTGAATGAAAATGGCCAGACTTTAAGCCACATATAAGACAATGAACACAAGACTTCATGGATCTGGCACACAAAATGGGTTGTTTTCTACTTTTCTCTAGCCGTTAAGGGTGCATGTTCACCTAAACATGATGACTCACATTTATAAAGCAATGTCAGAAGGTCTCTGGCATACTGTTTGCCCTAATTTATCGATGACTGGAAAAAAAAAAAGAAACATTCAACCTTTTTCTTTTAGTCTTTATTTTATTATCAAACAAAACTACCTTATTCAAGAGGTTAATATGAGTATTATTTTTTGCTAAAATCAGCCTGTATATGTCTGACTTTTACATATCTGGATATATATATATATATATATATATATATATATATGTATGTATAAAATCTTACAAATTTTGCAAAATCTTTTGAAATCAGAAAGATCTCTGTTTGTAATTTTGACCCTTAAAAGTGTATATTAATTATTCAAAAGACACCCATAAATTATTAGAAAAACAAAATAAATTGTGAATGACAATCAGGGTGATATTTTTATCTTCTCTAAAATTAGTGCCACCTTTGCCTTTCTGGTGTTTCTCTTTAATAAAAATAAAGTAAAAGACAAAATTCACAGGTACATGCTTAAAATATTTCTGAAAGTCACTGCTGATAGCAGTGATCCATCTAGTGAGGTCTGGTTATCCATACCTGTCATCCTGCCTCCCTGCAAGGCTGAGACAGGAAGACCAGAAATTCAAGTTCTTCTCAAGTAAAGAATGAGTTCAAGGGGAGCCTGAGCAACTGAGTGATTATGGGTCTCAAGATAAATAGTAAAATAATACAAAGTGTACAAAGGTGTAGCTTAATGACAGGATGTCTTTCTAGTAAGGAAAGACTCTGTAGGGCTCATATGTCAATCCCATTTGAAAATGTAAGAGAGACATAGAAAACGAAGAAAGGAATAATGGAGGGAAGACATTGAGAAATGAGACAAAAGAAGAAATAAAATTCTAGTGAAGGGCTTTATTTAATATGAATAATTTAGAAACAATGGCCTTGATAATAAATATTGACTCAGCCCTTGAATATAATCAATTCTAGGTCTCCTATTGAGAGTATTTTTGGACTGTGATACATGGCTAACCTGGGAAACTGAATTTAAATATTATCAGGTATACATTCTGTGTTTGAAGATTTGTGCTTACTCATTTCTCATGTACATCTCCAGGTGCAAGACAGTAGGAAGTACATCAGGTTCCATAAGCATTGTTGTAAAGTTAAAACAATGTAACAACAAACAGTCATTTGAGTCATTCAGGAACTCAAATGGTCATCCCCAAAAATATCAGGCACACAAGTAACATTATATGGACTTAATGGGTTATATTTAGGAGTGTGGGAGGGTGTGTCTGTGTGTGTGTGTGTGTGTGTGTGGTGTGCGCATAATAGATATATACATACAACAGCTATTAGGGAAGAAGAGGTCACAGAAATTAGGAATATGGTAAGGAAGGGTTTATGAGGGCTTGAGGGAAAGAAAGGAAAGTGAGATATATTGAACTTATTTTATAATATCAAAAATAAAAGAATTCAGGAACTCTGATTAATTCTGTACTGTGTCTTCTTTTTTTTTTTTTTTTTTTTTTTCCTGAGCAAACCATTCAAATCTGTAGCCAAGCCATTTACTTTATGCTGTGGAATAAGGTTTTAGAGTAAGATGTTCATACTTCTGTATAGATTGCTTCTAGTGTGCAAAGGTCCAAGTAAAAGTTTCTCAAAAATACAGAGGAGAAAACTGATGTATGCAGCTAAATGTTGATTAGTGCTCCTTTTCTGTGATCATAATATGTATTATCAAACTCTCCTTTAATGGTGTACAGTGGCAGTCAGCTATCTCTCCTACTCAGCTGTCTGATCACTGAGCTTCTTAGCATTTTATTATAAAATCCATTCTGTATCAGACTATTTCACTGAAATGCAAACAAGAGAGATTTGATGATGTTTTAAAATAAATTATGCTGTTCAGTAGGTAAGAACACTAGGAGTATTTTTGTTACTATTTTTAGTTATGATAGATTTAACGGAACATAAATTCATCATAAGGTGAAGAACATCTACACAAGATTCTGAAAATGTTATGATATAAATTGTGTCCACCTAAAAATCCATATTTTGCTACCCAAGCACCCAATTGTTCATAATGTGACTATTGTTTTAATATGTCACCCAGAAGACCGTGTGTCATAAAGACTTGGTGTTCAATTTCTAATGTATTTAGCAGATAACAAAACCTTTAGAAAGTATGCCTAATAAAGCCATTGAAAACATGGCTTTACAAAAGATATTGGAAGCCCTGGTACCTCTGTCACACACACATATTTATGTAGCTGTGTCAAGAATGATTTCCTCCATCAAGAGCTCAAAACAAATTTATATGAGTCATTTTTTAATAGGTCAACTGAAGGAAACATCTAAGGCTAACCTATAGTAATTATTTCCTTTAACTTGATTGTCTCAGGTGTTCAGTTATAGGAATATATTTATACAAAGGGTCTTTTAAAATGTAATAAAATACATTAAGATAGCTAAAATGGATTGTTAATCCAATCAGAATTAGTCTTATTAAAAAGGCATTTGTATAATCAAAAAGATAGCTGTGATCTACATACAAGAGGAAAAAATAAACAAATGGAGAGAGTGTGGGTATAGATTGCTCACAACTTACTCTATTTAGGGTTCTTAAACACTTCTTCCTCCCTTCTAGTTCACTGACCAGTGGTAGAGGAGAAAGAAGGTTAATAGGAAAGGGAGCTTGTGGACCTGTTTGAAAGTAGTTCTTTTGTGTGATTCCTCTCTTCCTTGTCAGAATAAAAGCAGTTCAGTCCAACAGTAAAACCAAACACAAATTATGAGCAGTGGCTTGATTCAACAGAGACAGCAAGGCTCTATCAGATTGGCAAATGTCAGCAGAAGTTTCCAGAATCAGCTGGAATACTACAAGAAATTCTTGGTGCTTTTCTCTCTATGATCTGAAGACCAATGAAGATCAGAGAAGACCAGCAAGGAAGTGAAGCATTTCATGGACTAGCAATGCAAGAATGTCCTCTCACTCTCTGTGGGGTTCCACTTATATTCTTTCTAAACATCACTGACCTCTCAAGTGTCTATCTTCAGCAAAACATCACATCCCCTCTCACAAGACAGCTTCCAGAAAGAAACATCATGTGACACAAATGAGTTTTAAAAAACAGAAATTTACACTTCATTGGGGAGGGGGCAGAAAGATTGTGTCTGTGCCCTGGCTAACATTAAACCACCCCAAAAGAATCCAAATAAGACAACAGCTACATCTCGGTCATGTAGCCTCAGTTTTTAAAACAACAAGCAATTTTTTTCTGTTTGAACTTTTAGTCTATGGTAGTTTATTATAAATCAGTATAAAAGAGAATTTGAAAATAAGTTATTTACACCAAAAATAGGCTAAAAATATTCTGCTGAACGTACTCACAGGATTCACTCTCCTTCCACTGTGCACCTATTATTTTCAAATAATGTTGTGTGGCTCAAGCAGTCCATAGGGTTATTATCTCATTTCTCTGACGCCTGTTATACTGATTTACATAGTTTTACAATTTAAAATTTTTTAACTTACTCATCACTTGTCTTATTGCCTTGTTTTTCTTACCTATGTATTAAAGTCAGTAAAGCAAAAGAGCATTACAACTAATCTCTCCAATCTTTACTATGTCAAGAGCAGCCAATTTATATTTAAAAATGCATGAAAACATAAGAATTTATAATTGGAATTATCTAAAAAGAGGGACAACTAGAGAAGACAATATATGTGCCTAATGTTTTGATTTATTTTAAACTTGTTTTAGGACTAAGACATTTGGATTATTTGACACCCTCAGTTCTGACTTGAACACCTAATATTTTAGGAGTTATAGTCAGAGATGTTCTGGTGCCACATAAATTCAATTTTTATTTTCTCTGCATAGATTTATGAGGACTATTACTATGTATATCTTTACAGCTAACCATTTTCCCAGAACCCTTCATTAGACTCCAATCTGTTTTATTTCCAAACCAGATCAAGTCTAACATGTAGAATTGATGGTATTGTTTATATTCAGACTAAATTCAGACTCCCATACTAACCAATCCTTGTACCTCATGAATGAAGTTTTTACTCATAGCTAGGAAATTATGGCTTTAAGATGCAAATGAGCTTGTAGTTCAATTCATTGGCATTCCAAAAAGGCTTAGAATAGATTAAAAACTCTTATATTTCTTCTTAATATTTATCATTTAAATAAGCTTTCAAAAATATTCTACTATCCACAGCTTCACAAATTGCCCTATGTAAGCAGACACAGAACCCAACAAGGCAGCCATTGCTGGAGATTAGCCCAGGAGAATGGTAAAAGAATTTCGGGCCTTTTGGAAAAGATGCTGCACAAGAATCATTGAATTTGTGTGTTTTATGCATCTGATTTTTAGGTTTTATTGTAACTGGAGCCTATTGTGAAATAAGTTATTTAAGACTAGTATTTTTTTTTTTTCTGGTTTTTCGAGACAAGGGTTTCTTGTGTAGCCCTGGCTGTCCGGGAACTCACTCTGTAGACCAGGCTGGCCTCGAACTCAGAAATCCGCCTCCTCTGCCTCCCAAGTGCTGGATTAAAGCGTGCGCCACCACCGCCCGGCTTAAGACTAGTATTGTTTGTATAAAATCATTGTTGTTTGAAATAGGTCTTTATATAAAAAGTTGTCATATATTGTAAACATCAAGTAGTGGCTGTTAGACACTCAGATTCATAGGTGACACCTCATATTATATTAACCAAAATTTGAAAGAAAATTATTGTTCAAATATAAGGAAACTGGTAAAACTATTAAAGAAAGTACGTTTAACCATTAAAGAAAACAAGCTTAACACTTACAAAGCATACAGGAGGCTGTGAGTTATATTCTCAGTAACATAATCATGCCTGCACACACATATATATACACACACACACAAACACACACACACACACATTCAAGTCACTGAAATTATTCAAGGCAGACCTACTGAAAATAGCTACATACAAGTAGCAATCAACTGGATGATCAGGTTGTATTTATGTATTTAGAATGATTTGTGTATATTAATACATACATACATAGTCAACTTAATGTAAAAAGAGATCATGAATCTGAAAGATATCAATGAGAGGAATAGAGGTGAGTTTGGAGGGAGTAGAGAAAAGGGTAAATAATGTAATTGTAATATCAAATTAAGAAGAAATTTTTTCAAAAAGTTGGTACCCACACAAGCCTAGCAGAAGAGTTTAATCCCAGAAACCTATACACAGGTAGATGTAGAGAGTAACCTCCAGAAAGTGGTTGTTTGACCTCCACATGTCTGCCTTGGCATGCTGGCCCCAATGTACCCACAAAGACTAACTTTTAAATGCCCATTTCATTTTCAAGTATGTTTTAAAACTTAATGAATTTAAATTTCTAATAGTCAATGCTTCATTGTGTTACAATACAATATTACAGTTTCTATGATAAAGTGAAGCAAAAACTGAAATAACTCTCCTCTCTCTCTTTCTCTCTCTCTCTCTCTCTCTCTCTCTCT
Organism: Mastomys natalensis; assembly: GCA_021653895.1. NCBI lineage: Eukaryota > Metazoa > Chordata > Mammalia > Rodentia > Muridae > Mastomys > Mastomys natalensis. Next base: position 58,389 of record JAJTUV010002116.1, on the reverse strand, counting down.
CTCTCTCTCTCACACGCACACACACACACACACACACACACACACAAAAGGGAGATGTGGTAGGAACCATCACCCCTGCATCTTTCACACTGGTCATCTTACTGCACACACACAAAAACATACACACACAGAGAAAGACAATACTCACAGAGCAATATACTAAGTCTTTATATTGGCCTATACTCCTCTGATATACTTTAACACCTATCCCTGTCTGACATTAAAACCCAGAGTCTTTTTATAAATGTGTCGTAAATTTAAAAATGTGATATAGCCATTTTAGCTATATTTATCACAGTAATTTTTCTTTTCTCCTTTCAGGACTGACATATTATAAGTTAATATCCGGAACATTTTTCAGCTTTTCAGGTATGAGAAGGAAGGTGAAATGGGTTAGAGTTACTATTTATACTAAGAATGAATGAACATTCTTTGTCATTTTTCCTAGAAAGTCAAAAGTCTCATAGAAAAATGGCTGCATTTTTGCTTTGAATTTCTTTTCTGCTTTTATAATAAAAGAAACTAATAAAACATTTTCAGTCACATAAATCTCTCTGTATAATAAATACAGATGCATATATAGATGTGTTTAGATATATAGATATATATTATACATTCATGTGTCTCAAAATCATTAGAAAACTTCCTATAACCCATAAATTAAATTGAATTTTGACTCATAAAGAATAAAATTTAGATGTTTGTAAATTGATGTTAACACAAAAATAAAGCAAAAACAAAACTAAATATTACAATATGTTGCCCTCTTTAATTACAAGTATGTTGTAAGGCTAATCTCTCATACCACCGAGTTTAATAAAAGCTTGGGATGTCATTTTGTCATCAGAAACTTGTAGGAGAGGAAAGAACTCAGGTCAAGCAAACAAGAAAATATTTAAACAGAGAATCAGGCACAACTATAATTGGGCAGCAAGCTAAGCACCTGATTATAGTTTGCCAGGCTACTTAAATTACTGCCGTGATTAGGGAGATCAAGAAAAGAGTGGGTTGAAACATTAGGAAAATTAGTAAATAGACTGATTTTAAAAATGATCTCTCATTTCCACTATCTTCGGTCTCTTGAAGTGACAGCACAAAAATTGGATAAGCAGAATGTTATGGTACTGACAAAAACCTTGGCACAGCACAGCTTCATACTATGACATATTCCAACCATAAAAGATGTTTTCATATTTGTTACCCTCCAAAGTTTATTGTAGGACTCTATTATGGAAAAATACCACAAGGTAATGACAAAGAACATGGAGAAATCAACTTGGTACTCAAGTGGAAACTTCACCACAACTGGCACTTATTCTTAGTGTCAGAAAGGGTTATACACACTACCAGAGGAGAAATGTAATCAAAAGTCTAAAACTATAAACTAAAATGTTTACCTGCCTGCAATACATGCCCACTGATGAAATAAAGGCACAAACGGTATAGAAGTAAACAACCACTTTTTAAAATTGAATTTATGGTTCACTGTAAGAGTTGGAACCTATACCTGTCATTGTTAAATGACACCAAGAACCTAAGAATAGATAGTCATTGACACTATAAGAAAAACCTATAATTCTGCTAAATGAACATTACAGAAGAATAACATATCACTATGTCCACACATCAGTTCATCACTCAGTATCCATCAAAGAAGCTTAGTTTTGCAATATATGGTAATTTATCAGCAATTAACAACTGGACAATGTACAGAAAAGAAGAGATTTTGAAGTGCTCATCCTTAAATAGATATCTGCATCACACCCCTCATCTCAAAGATCAAGATCTATGAAAAGGAGTGCATGAAAATAATGGAAGAGCCACATATAATAGCCGAATTTTCAAGAAAATGATACTTTTTTTTTTTTTGACTCTCCATTTGGGTTTATATAAAAAAAAAAAAAAAAAAAGAAAAACAAAACTGTTGTGAATAGAGACTTAGCACAGTCAAGAGCTTTCAAATGTAAATATAACATTTTAGACACATATATGAATTTATAGACAATGTGACAACATGCAGAGCATAGGAACAAGTTTAAGCCAGACAAAATTCCAATCTAATGGAGAGGAAATGGACACAAAGTCCCACCACACAAAGAAGCTATTCAAAATTGAAGCTTCTAGGAGAAAGAAAAACAGTTTTCTTTAATAGAGGGACAATGATATATTAACCACAATACAAGACAAGCCAACATGTTCAGGAGTTAGCAAACATTAATGGAACTCATGTTTACTATGGGGGAGTTATGTGTTGTTGTGTGTGTGTGTGTGCATATTTTTAAGAAAAAAAATATAAAATATAAGTTAGATGATTAGTGAGGACAGGCAGGACCAGGGAAGAATTTAGAGTATATGCAGAATATGGTCAAAATAGTTTATATGAATTCAGAAAAGTAAATAAAAACATTAAAGAGAATCATAACCTGCACTTTTTTTCTTTCAAAGTTACCATTGTGATATATTCTTGTAAAAGTAACTTTCATTTGCATGTTGTACTCATCATCTTGAATGCTTACTACTGAAAAGGATCACCCTTATTAGTTCTTTCTGAACTATGGCTGACTGGTTCAACTCAGCTGTTCTGGCTCAGACTTCTCTCCAAGCTGACTGATTCAATCTGGCTTCTCTCAGCTTCTCACTGCATTGCTCTTCCTGGCCTCAAACTAATTCTGGCAATTTCTTGTAATCTTCTGGTTCCTTCTTGTTCTCTGGATTCAATTGACTCTAGTGACCTTCACTGAATGCATGAACTCATGAATAGACTCAGTTCCACTGGAGTGCATTCACTGCACTTGCCGCACTGAGGCACTGAGTCTCACCTGACTTTATCCCTGTACTGCACTTTTAAGTTGCTGCTCTTTCCTGTCCTTTTAAGTGAGAGTTGGGTGTATCCTATCTCTAACTCACTCTGTCAAATCTTTCTCTGATTCATCATTTTATTTGCCTCTTAATTAGATCTCACTTTCACTTTCAGATTTCCAAATTACTGAACTGAACTGCCTCAAACTGCACTGACTGGATTCTACTGACTCCACTGCATTGCAAGATCTCACTGATCTGCACTGAACTGACTGGAACTGACTGAACTGACTGAACTGACTTCAACTCCCTCTACTGTTCTCCCTGCACTTTCTTTTTTTTTTTTTTTCTTTTACTGTTTTTGATTGTACTACTCAGCTATTAAAAAACATGACTTTAAGAAATTCGCAGGTAAATGGATGGAACTTAAAAATATCATCCTTGCACTTTTTAAAATAACCTCTATCCCATGCTGTTCTTACGAGATTTGGTTGTACCCTATTCTATCAAATCATCCTCTGAATCATCACTTTGTTCCTCAATTAGTCAATTAGTCAATATTGTTTGGGATTAAAGATGTATTAAGTAGACATAAGACAAGTCTATTATTCCTTCATACAACCACCCAACTCTGTAAACATTACTTAGACATATGGTTTCAGGAATGACCATTGGTGTAGGTTAACCAATTTCTATGTTCTTCTAGAGGGAAAGATTATCTTTCTGACTTTCAGCATTCCTTAATTGTCTATAGATCTTTGTGTAGGTTTGGGACCTCCTACACAGCCTCTTGTTCCCATCTACTATAACATATCTATTATTGCCCTTGTTCACCTCCTGTTTAGACAGTCATGTTGGTGGATATGGTATTATTACTAACATACACAGTCTCATAGCAAAATTTCTGATTTGGGGGCTCTTATTATCATTCCTCCTCCTCTTCCTTAATGTCACCTGGGATTTATTTAGCTCTAGTTGTTTTGTCAATGTATCCATTTGGAGTTGGTTCAACAACTCTGAATGTCGACTGGTTGTGGTATTCTGAAATAGTATCTATCTTTTGCAAAGAGAAGTTTCCTGAAAGAGGACTTTGCTTATGTGTCGGTATAAAATATATACATAGAATAAAGTTAGAGATTATGCTGATCTAGTAGACTGATGGTTGTAACTTAACCCTCCATAATCCATAATTTGACTAGCCCTGCCTAATTGGCTTGTTTCCAGTACCAGATTTAATTCTGGTAGCATAGATTTTAAGTCCAACTAGAGAGCTGATATAATATTATATATAATGTATAATTGCCACAACAGCACCTTTAAGATTATCATGTCATTCTGGATATTTTTGTAAGTCATAGGCATTGTTTCTATTACGACAAAAATTTGTCCACAGGAAATAAACTTTCAAGTCAGTTCCACCTCAGTAGTCTCAGGCACTCAATGTAAAGTGCATGATATCTTTAGTGTAAAACTTCCATCAATGGGTAATGCCACATGTAATAATCTGTAATGTGGGATCTATTAGACATGCTGACCAACACTCACGAGTCTCATCATGTGAGTTGTTATTATGCTCTTACAGCATTATCATCCAAGTGAAAATTGCACCTAAACTTACATGTTTATTATAGTATTATAGAATATAGTTGTTGTTATGAGGTAGATGCTAAGAGTATAATTCTTATGATTTTTTCAAACAGTCTTATGGAAATTTTATCACCAACATTTTTTGTATTATATCCTCTTTACTGCATATTAGAGCTCCTTTTTCCATTTTCTTGATCCAATCCCATTCCCATTTGTATGCTTCTTACCCTTACATCTACAGGTCTACTTTTACTTATGACTTTGTAGTTCCTCCAGAGTATGTACTCATACCAGAGTCTGAGCTAGAGTCTCCTATGATAGAAAAATGGAGCTTGCCTTTCTGGCTCTGATTTACTTCATTGACTATCTTCTTTGCAGTTCTAGCCATTGACTTCAAAGTACATGATTTCATATTTCTTTACAGCAGAATAGTATGCAGATGGTATGTACCACATTTTCACTGTCTATTCATTGGTTGAAAGGCAGACATTGGTTATTTCTGTTCTACTTATTGTGAATCATATGAATGAACTTACTGAACATGGCTGTGCAATATGTGTGGAGAATAATGTCTAGTCCTTTGACAAATATCAAAGGGTGGTATAGCTGTGCCAAACATTACATTAATATTGGATTTTGAGAATTTTCTACACTGGTTTTCATAGTTGTATCACCAGTTTCCAATACTATCAGCAGTGAAATGGATTCCCTTTTCCCTGCACCTGTTCAGTGTGTATTGTCAGTTGTTTTGTTGACTTTGCTATTCTGAGTAAGGTAAGAATAGTCAGCTTTGGGGTGGTTTTTAATCCAGCACTTGCAAGGCAGCATTTAGTCAGCAAGCTGGTCTACCGACGAGTTCCAAGGATTATCGGGTTGTCTCGAATGAAAAGAATAGTCAGCTTTGTTTTGATTACTTTTCCCTAAAATTTTCCAATGGCGATCTTTTTCTTTTTAGATATTTTTATCCATTCTTTTCCATCATTTGCAAATTCTTTTCAGGTATCAGGCCTACATATTTTGGAAAGGATTATTTCTTAATTTGGTTCTTTGTTATTAGAGTTCTTTATATATTCTGGGTATGAGTCCCTTGTTAGATGAATACCTGGCAAAGATTCTATCTATTCTGTGGACTTTCCCTCCCCAGTTAATATTTTTCCTGGTGTGCAGAAGCTTTTTAGTCTACAGAGTTCCTCTTAGCAATTCTTGGTCTGAACCAAGAATTTGGGCAAATGGAGCCCTATACACAGAGTTACTTTTTGAAAAATTATTATTTGCTTTAAAATGTTCCTTATTTGATAAACAAAAATTTGAGCTTCACCAGATTATCAATTTATTAATTTTCTTTGACAAATATATGATGTATGACTGAGAGTGTCCAAGGCAGATGTATTTTACAAGATGTTCCCATTTTAACATCCATATTAAGGATTAAACTTTAACCACTTTCTTAAGAGCTGAATATAGTCCTTTCCCACTATATCAGGCTGCCATATGGTTACATCATTCCAGTGGTAGAAGTGGAAAGGTCATTGATGATCCTTTCATTGATCAATAGGTTCTGTCAAGTTCTTCTTATGGACACATAGGCATTAAACTACAAAACTATTGGACAAAAGTATCCTATCATCAAAGATTATATCAGATTCCAGACTAATAGCTCTTAATGCATAAAAAGACATTAGAAGAGGGGTTGTCAACCTACAGACTGAAAGACAACTTTAGCCATATATATATTTACAGATGATTTTCATGTTTCACTGTTTTGATAGTGTAACAGCAAATTTAGTAGTCACTTGAGACTTCATGATTTTATGAATAGCCTGAAATATTTACTGTCTGACTCCTCATGGCAAATTTTAGTAACATCAGCCCCAGATATTCTATAATCTGATGATAAATTGGTCCTCACAACAAGCCCCCTATTATCCAAGGTGGCACCAGTTGTTCCATGAAAACATTTCTCCTAATCTCTTCACATATATGACTAACAATTGATTTACATCTAAGGTTCAGAAACTTCATTAATATGGTTTAGCTGATAAATTAATGAGTTACTTTTAAGTTTTTAAAACTTTTTAACAGATGTCTTTGCCAATATTTAATAAATTTTATGTTATATGTATTTTACTATATACTTTAAAATCCAAATATCCATCTACATGCTTTTACTATTGCTTCTTCACTGTTAAGGCATAAGAAATTTTTCATAGAAGTAACTTTTCTTAGGTATCATGTTGTTTTATTCTGAGTTATTTTATATGAACAGATGTATCATTACTTACATGAAAATAGAAACACTGGAACACTCTTGATCTGTACACTTAAATAAAGTATACCAAGTTTATATATATATGTAATTATGGTAACTAATTCTCAATTCCACTAAAGTTAATTTAGAATTACCTTTTAGTTCCTGTTAATCATATAAACTTGAGTGTCTAATGAAAGAAACTCAGTATTATAGCAATGTAACATTTGGAAACTGTCTTTTAGCTTCTATATTCTGCATCTCACAGCCAGAATTAACAATTGAATCTCAAGATAACTTAAAACCTAAAATTTTATTTAATCTGCCATTTAGAGAACATCATAAAAACCAATCAACTTACCTTGAATTTCCCATGCAGTCTACATTTAACCCTTAGTTAATGCATAGCTACCATCTTCCATGCCCCTGACACTGAGTAACAAGTGTGCATTATTTGCTGAAAGCAGTCAATACAAAATTTGACAGCAGCTTCCTAAACTTTCCTAAAAGTTAAAAGCAACCATCTCTGTTTATTAGTGATAAATAATGTTTGTTGTCTTAGTCAGTTGAGATGAGTTTGAGCCAATGACTTAATCTTCTGTAAACCTCTGTTAAAATTTTTTCTAAAGTATCCATTCCTTCTCAGTATAATGCTTTCTCTACTGTTCAATAAATAGAGTGAAGCTCATAGACATACACATGCAAAAGACTGTCACACCACTCACAGATAGACAGCTACCAATAACATACTAACACACAGTTCCTATAACAGACAGTCACACTAGTGATAAACACAGACATAGGGAGAAACGGATTCGTAATCCTGAAGCAAAAAGGCAGAGGATGGAAAACTCAGAGATTGTGAAATAAGGGATTCAAATCTGAACTCAATTTGGTTAAACAACTTCAAAGGCATGTGTTTTCATTATTTTTCTTTTTTAATGTAACCCTGATGCATTAATGGTAATTCATACTTCATCATTAAAGCAGCATAACCCTCAGAAAGTACCTTTACAAGTCAGGTAAATAACGCAAATATTTTGAATCATGTTATATTTTTCACAGTATAAAGAATTCAGAGTAATGGAATAGAAGAGATATTAAAATACTGACATTTTCAAACAAAATGCATTCATTACCTAAAAAAGAGAAATTGTAACACTTTCAAGAAAATATTTAGTAGTCATTTTCCACAGACTTCATCTATATCAACTATTGCTCAGCCTCCACATGTACTTCTCTCACTAATGACTATGGGTAAGATCATTCATGCTCTCCTCCATCACATGGACAATATGATCCTTTCCTGATGGACCTAGGAAATTTAGGTAATGATACCCAAATTAGACATACAAGTTTCCAGTTGGTAACTGTCATATTTTATGTCATCTGAAATAACAAATATTTTGCAAGTTAGAATGACAATGAAGATTCCTTAAAACTTGTAATGTACACTAGCTACTATATCTCTGTGTCTCAATACTGTCACTACTCATTCAGAAACACATGTTGACAACTTTGTATTATCTCTAACCAAATGCATTTTCCATTTCTCAGGGGGTTCACCAGTCATGTTTTGGTGATCTTAATTTGATTTTCATTAACAACTCTTTGTGTTATATCATATTTTATACCTTTCCAGATTAAAATAGTTAAACTTAATATTTTACACTTGTATATTCTTCAATTTAAATAACATATATCATTATAGTAGATGATAATTCAATGTTTATCTCCTAGGGACTTCATCTAAATATATTCACTGTTCTGGGAGGAATAAACTATAAATGTTCCTTTGTAAATTCATATACAAACATTTTTCCAAAGATATTCAAGATAAATTATAATGTTAAGAGTACAATGTCCCAATGTTGTAGGGTAGAATTCATACAGTTTTCATGTTTAAAATACTGAATTGTTCAGTTGCTTTACTCTAAATTTGAGATATGATACATTGTTTATAAATATTGTATAACATGTAGGCAATAACCTGAGGATTCCCTTCTTTTTCCTTTCCAGGTAAAAATGAAACACCCATGATGTCTGCTGGTAGAAGTTCTAATCCTGATGCTGGCCTCCAGACTTATACTACTCAGACCTTTGATGGGCCATTGACAAGGACACCAAACAGCTAGAGATTGACATCACTAATCTGAAGAAATCACTCGTTTTGATGTCTGATAAGATCTCCAAAAATTGCAAAGGACTTTATTGGACTTGATTTACTCTTTTACAATAGAAAAGACTGTGTACAGCTCTTGACTGTGTACAGCCCTTAAAGAAGAATGTTGCCCTTACATAGACAAGACAGGGATGGTTAAAGAGAACATGAAAAAAGTCAGAGAAGGCCCGGAGAAAAGATAGAGAGAAAAAGAGAAAGATGAGAGCTGGTACAAGGATTGGTTTTCAACCTCTCCATGGTTGTCAACCTTACTTCCTCCCATCTTGAGACCATTAATTGGGTTATTTTTGCTGATTTCTTTTGGTCCTAGGCTTAAATAGGCTGACTAACTTTGTGATACAACATATAGATAATTTGGTAGCAAAACCTATCAGATACATTAGCAAAGATAGCTATGGAGGACCACGAGACTCAAGATGAGGTTGTTACTCTATCCAGAGTGTGCCCAAAACCTATCTCCACCCATACTAAAGAGGGGACTTCCGCTCTAGACCAAGCAGAGAGGGGCTACCTAGAACCTGACTGCATAGGGGTTGATGTCAAAAGTATCCCCTCTCCAGGAAAAAGACATCAGGATGGGTATGGCCCTCATGCCTCACTAGACAATGACAGGAGGACCGGAGCCATTACAACGTCCCCTTCAATTATTGGAGGTCAGGCCTCTATCCCTGCCTTCGCAAGATTAGAATCGCCAAGACTCTTCTATACTTAGAGAAGGGAGGAGATGTAAGGGGCAGCCCTGCTTATACACTGAAGCCCTAAAATCAGCCATAGGCCTAAAATCAGCAATAGGCCTGACACACATACATGCTAACACCAAGTCTTGGGTCTCTGTGGAAAAACACTGAAACAGAAGGCTATAAGCTATGGTAAACAGGCAGCTTTTATGGAAATTTACCAGCCTGAGTAGTCATAGATCCTGTAAATAGGTAGCCTCGGTGGACAGTACCAACTTAGATAAGGACAAGTGAATCATAGGCAGAGTCGTAGTGACCTGTCCCCTCAACCTTCACCCAGCTGATACCCTGTTCTGAAAGGTATCTGTTCTCTCTCTGATTACCAATGCTCCAGTGTCATTCCCTTCCCCTCATCCTGCCTTTTTTGTGTTTATAACCCCTGTGTGAATAAGTAAATTACAATGTAATAAAAAAAAATTTATCCACAAATCTTTAAACTTATAAAATAAATTATGATTTAGTGTTCAGAAACTTTCCACTGTTTTCTGATTATCTTACATAACAATGCAAGCATCCAACATCTGATAGTTTCAATAACATTAATCAGTACAAATTTATTATTTAATGATAATTTTAACAAGTTGTTTTACATTTTGACACCCATTTATTTGTATGTACCCATAACTATCCCATTAATTGATATTAGTTTATTGAGTTGCTTAATGAATACATCAATAAGCTAGTAACAGCTTTTTGACCAGTCTGTGGAAAAACTCAGAACCAAAAATATCTATTTTTTACATTATAATCAAATGCCCAAAGCTTAGTGCTTTCTATATAAGATGTTTTATTTTCATCACATTCTGGGAGCTAAAAGCAAAAAATTCAGATTATCCCATGTATAGGTGTTTATTGAAGACCTTATAGTAGGGGAGAATCATAGCATTTGCAACATATACTGAAAAGATTACAACAAGACCAGTGAGTCAAGAGAGATTTTTATGGTCAATCTTGATTGTTTGTAACAGCCCAATTTGGGAAAAACTGTCTAATTCTGTATGAAATACATTAACCATTTTTTGAGAATAAAAGTTTGACTAGCTTTCTCTCTTTCTATTCTTGGGCTGAAGCTTGAAATCACATAAAATTATTGAGAATAAAACATTTAGGAATCATAGCAATAATTATGCCATGTTTGAAGAAACCTAGCTGTTTATAGTACAATAGTATAACATAAACAAAAATTTGTAAATAAAGGTAGCATATATTTTGAACATTCTGAAGTTTAATGCAAGTATTACACATATAAGATACAGATGAGTAAACTATAGAAAAATATTAGGTATATTAAATGTGGTGACCACAAGGCTACACAATTGGAAAATGAGCCAAACCTATATATGCCACATTCCTTAAGGGACTTACAATGCATGCAATGCTTTCTATTCTAAAGTACTTGGTGTAAAGAGCAGAGACATTGTTCCTGCAGCAGCCTCTGTGGCTTCATGTGGGGATCCCATGCCATCCCTCTGAAGTAAAGTCTCAGACAAATACTGTTTTTGAAATCTCATTGTAACAACTACAGTGAAAAAAGAGTAACTTTCAAAGTCTCGGATTTAATTAAAAATAAAACACAGCAGTTCCCTAGAGCTAAGAAGTGTCTATTATAGAATCTTTGGAAACCAAGGAAGAAACTGCCCAAAGAATCAAAATTAGGATATAAGAGTCCTGCTACCAACACAAAAATTTCTACCACAAGTATGTTAGTTGATGACACTTATTTTCTCTTATGAACAGTTATTTCAATCATCAACTATTCGTAGGAAATCATAAACAATATTGAACAATGGCTGAACAAATTTTTTGTTTAGTTATTAACTGTTTAGTTATTTTATTTTTCCTATTTTACTACAGATCACAATAAAACCTTTGGTGATGACTACCCTTGGACTAATTCATCTTCTGCACTTATGTAAATACAGAAATTATAACATTGTAAAGACTTTTGATTTTAATGTTTTTACCCTTCCAGTTATTCTCAACTGCTCTCCAGATAATACCTCGCCTTTTCCTCTGTATTTGCCTATCATCTTAAACACCTTAGAGGTATCCTAAATTAGCATATAAAATCAGGATTTTTTCTATAACATTCATACTCCTCCTTCAATTACTGCATCCACTACAATCTCTAGATAACTTTTGTGTGTGGCAAATTTTATAACCACTAATCTATGGAAACCCACTTAATCCAACTTTTGACACTGAAATAGATTCCCATACTTCCTAATGACTCACATAGACAGGTGAAAAATGTTCCATTCATGGTTCTTTCTTTGCTTTGCAAGGCATAGTTATGATAAAAATGTGAGTACGTAGTACAGACTATATTCTCTATACACCATACAGTATACTTTGATTAGATTGCACAGTAAACTATGAATAGAGGGAATAGTTTTGCTTTCCTCAATAATAGAGGATGAAATGAATGTACTTTCTCCATCCTCTCTTTTGCTATCAAATGACTAAATGTCCGCTTAGGAAACTACAGTAACTATGTAGTACTGGTATACCCTCTATCAACCTGGTTCTATGAGTGAGTATGTGAACATCAACAACACTAATGTTTTCCTCTATACAAATTGAAAAATAAACAAGTCATTAGTGGAAAGTTAGTTATACAAACATACACACACACACACCACACACAGAGAGAGAGAGAGAGAGAGAGAGAGAGAGAAACAGAAAGAGAATAAAATATTTTCATTTGATTACATGTAACTCAATACTTGAATTGCTACTAACTACTAATTAATAAAAATGAAACACTTTAACCATAATAATATCTCCAAATAATATGTTTCAATATATGATTCTGCAGATTATGAGTATATACTATAAAAATCTAACACAATAGCAAAATGCTACAAAATATTCTAAGTCTAAATATCTCTTTCCAAAATATCATCAGTAATTATTCACTGGAATGAATCAATGTGCTACTAAGAGATCTTTTCATGTTTAGTCATGTATTCTTTCATTCTTTTATTTCTTCTTTATCCAGTAGCTAAAGACTATGCATATGTATATAGGGTATCTCTCTCTCTCTCTCTCTCTCTCTCTCTCTCTCTCTCTCTCTCTCTCTCTTTCTCTCTCTCTCTCTCTGTCTCACTCTCTCTCTTTCTCATTTTATATATATTATATATATATATATATATATATATATATATAAAACACTGCTCATTATATTTATATATACAATTATATATAATATAATCATTATATATATAATTTTGCTCATTTAATCACGATTGAAATAATTTAGTGGCTTTTAAGTATAATGAGAATTAAATAACATAATGGAAAATCAAGACACCAACTGTCTTATCAATGAAAATGTATATATAACAAATAAAAATACTAAAAGATATTCAATGTTAGCCCTCTCTGAGGCATTGCAAATTAAAGCAAAAGCTAGAGGTGACTTCCTCAATATTAGAATGGATAAAATACAGAATATTGACAACACCAAATGCAGAAAAGTACAGAGAACAATGTATAGACTCATGCACTGAAAATACTCATGCACTGATGTATTGGTGTTATATGAGTACACAGTTTCAAAAATATTTTGACAGTTTTGTATGCTGCTGGTTTCATAAAATCCAGACATTTGGCTCTTTTGTCTATGACTATGAAAATGAATTGACAATATGTATATACACAAAGATCTGCATGCGGTTATTTATAACAGTTTTATTCATAATCCAAAACTTAAAATAAAGAATAATGGCTTCAATAGGGAAAGATATAGAAACTAGTATATTCCAACAATGCTCTGTTCTCCACTTTGAAAGAAGTTAGCCATTAATATACTAAGTTTCACCAAGAATGCTAAGTGGAAATTACTGTGTGCAAGGTGTCAGTCTGAAGAGGATTCCTAAAGTATTATTTCAACTTCAAAACATTCAGAAAAAAAAAAACAAAGGACAATAACTGACACAGATACAGTGAAAAGGAAGAAAATGCAAATCTCCAGTCAAGTTTTTCCAAGGGGAGAAACTATCTTTTATGATGATACTACAATGGTGGAGATATGTTACCATATGTCAAAATATATAATCCTAGACTGAAATCCTGAAATCCAGTACAACCGCTTTAGTTTATTCTGACTTACCATTATTGGTGGTATACTAGCCAGGGTTCTCAAGTGTAACAGAACTTACAGAATATATATATATATATATATATATATAATGTGTGTGTGTGTGTGTGTGTATACACATACACATACATGTATATTCTAATTAGTAAATCACATATATGTGATATCTTAGGGTTTCTATTCCTGCACAAAACATCCATCATGACCAAGTTACAATTTGGGGAGGAAAGGGTTTATTGAGCTTACACTACTACACTGCTGTTCATCACCAAAGGAAGTCAGGACTGGAACTCAAGAAGTTCAGGAGCTGCTGCAGAGACCATGGAGGGATGTTACTTACTGGCATGCTTCCCCTGCCTTGCTCAACTTGCTTTCTTATAGAATCCATGACTGCCAACCCAGGGAGGGTGCCACAAACAGTGTGCCCTCCCCCCTTAATCACTAATTGAGAAAATGCCTTACAGCTGGATCTCATGGAGGCATTTCCTCAACAGAAGCTCCTTACTCAGTGATAACACAACCTTGTGTCAAGTTGACACACAAAACCAGCCAATACGTATGAGATATATGTTCATATGTATATATGAATATATATGTGTGGAGATATATATATATCCCCATATATATGGGATTTACTAATTAGAATGACCTACAGCTTGTGATCCAGCTAATCCAAAAATGTCTGGCTATGAACCGAATGGCCAAGAATCCAGTAATTGCTCAGTCTACAAGAAGGGATGTCTTGGTTGGTCTTCAGTATTCACTAGAATCCTGAAGATGTAAACTCTAATGTCAGTGAAAAAGTAGACTCACTAACAAAGCAAAAGCAATTACTGAAAAAGCAAAATCTTACTTTTTATTTCTTTATATAGACTTGTAGCAAAAGGTGAGACCTAGATTAGTTCTGGTTTACTGATCTAGACTAAAGATGTGTCATCCTTTCTCAAAGATGCAGATTAGAAGTTCTTCCATCAGAGAAGGTGGGGAAGACCCGCGAATACCTAGGCACAGGGGAAAAGTTCCTGAACAGAACACCAGTGGCTTATGCTCTAAGATCAAGAATTGACAAATGGGACTTCATAAAACTGCAAAGTTTCTGTAAGGCAAAGGACACTGTCAATAAGACAAAACAGCAACCAACAGATTGGGAAAAAATATCTTCACCAATCCTAAATCCAATAGAGGGCTAATATCCAACATATACAAAGAACTCAACATATTGGACTCCAGACAACCAAATAACCTATTAAAAAATGGGGTATAGAGCTAAACAAGGAATTCTCAGCTGAGGAAACTCAAATGGCCAAGAAGCACCTAAAGAAATGTTCAGTATCCTTAGTCAACATGGAAAGGCAAATCAAAACAACCCTGAGATTCCACCTCATACCAGTCAGAATGGCTAAGATCAAAAACTCAGGTAATAGTAGATGTTGGAGAGGATGTGGAGAAAGAGGAACACTCCTTCACTGCAGGTGGGATTGCAAGATGTTGCAACCACTCTGGAAATCAGTCTGCCGGTTCCTCAGAAAATTGGACATAGCATTACCAGAGGACCCAGCTATACAACTCCTGGGCATATACCCATAAGATGCTCTAACATATAACAAGGACATATGTTCCACTATGTTCATAGCAGCTTTATTTATAATAGCCAGAAGCTGGAAAGAACCCAGATATCCTTCAAAAGAGGAATGGATACAAAATATGGGTATATTTACACAATGGAATATTACTCAGCTATTAAAAACAATGAATTCAAGAAATTCTTATATAAATGGATGGAACTAGAAAATATCATCCTGAGTGAAGTAACCCAATCACAAAAGAACACACATGGTATTCACTCACTGATTATTGGATTTTAGCCAGAAGCTTGAAATACCCAAGATTCAACTCACAGACCACATAAAGAAGGAAGATCAAGTGGGGGTGCTTCAGTCCTTCTTAGAAGGAGTAACAAAATACTCAAGGGAGCAAATATGGACACAAAGTGTAGGACAGAAACTGAAGGAGGGGCCATCTGGAGACTGTCCCACCTGGGTCAGTCCATCCCATGTGCTGTCTCCAAATGTAGATGCTGATGTGGATGTCAGAAAGTGCATGCTGACAGGAGCCTGATATAGCTGTCTCCTTAGGGGTCTGGCAGAGCTTGAGATATTCAGAGGCAGATGCTCACAGCTAACCATTGAACTGATCAAGGAGTTCCCAATGGAGGAGTTAGGGTGAAGACTGAAGGAGCTAAAAGGGTTTGCAACCCCATGAGGAGAGCAACAATACCAACCAACTAGAGCCCCCAGGTTCTAAACCACCAGCCTGGGGCACTTAGGGAGGGACCCATGGCTCCAGCTGTATATGTAACGGAGAATTGTCCTGTCAGGTATAGGTGGGAGAGTAGATCTTTGGTCCCATGAAGGCAGGACGCCATGTGTGGGGGAATTCGAGGGTGGGGAGGCGGGAGTGGGGGGTAGTTAGGGGCACATCCTCATAGAAACAGGAGGGGGCCTGGGATAGGTGGTTCCTGGACTGGAGTGGGGAATGGGGTAAGGGGATAACATCTGAAATGTAAATAAAATATCCAATAAAAAAAGTCTATTAAACAAAAGAAGTTCTTCCATCTTCAGATTAAGCAGAAATATCTCACAGATGTGTCCTCTATATTTGGGTTTTAGGTCTAAAAGTACTCAAGTTATAGATAGATAGATAGATAGATAGATAGATAGATAGATAGATAGATAGATAATAGATAGGCAGACAGATAGACAGACCTATAGAACAAAACACCGAGCAAAATAAAATGAGAATACAACATATAAACTTTATAGCATTCATTCAAAATTATAATTAAAAATTATAGAATTGTTAGAAAATAGAAGCCACAAAACCAAATAATTCATTTACAGACTTATAAAATATATTAAGAACTGCAAAATAAACAGATTTTACACAGATTTTATAGCTGCTCTCTTTGTGTCTATGAAAACATTTAAACTGCTATGTCTATTTTGATTGGTTGCATCTCTGTCAACTCAAGTCTTCTGATAATTAGAAGTTGAGGTGTGGTAGGTTTACAAGAGCCCTCTGTCTCCACTTTTCAAGGATGACAGGAAGAGTGGAGGATGAGGTAGACAGAGTATTTAGATGCCAATTACACCTTACCTTTCTTAAGGTCAAATGGAAAAGAGAGGAAGATTGTATAGAACCAACTCCAGTCCTAGTGCAACTCTGACAGAGTCACATGGAATGCAATAGAGATTAGCACTGTAATAATTGTCTCACAAATGTACCTCATAGTAAACAGTAATCATCTTCTCAATTTACAACTGCTATATTACAACATTGCAAGTAGTTACGTAGTTAAGTTCAAGCCCCAGGTATCCAAGGAAGCAGATTCAAATATGTTCCCTGTGCACCACACTG
Organism: Mastomys natalensis; assembly: GCA_021653895.1. NCBI lineage: Eukaryota > Metazoa > Chordata > Mammalia > Rodentia > Muridae > Mastomys > Mastomys natalensis. Next base: position 41,317 of record JAJTUV010002116.1, on the reverse strand, counting down.
TGAGCATGGCTTCTTATAGGAAGTTACAGAATGCTCTCTATCCAACAGGCAGTGAACAGGGTCTGGGAGATCACCTGAAAGAGAGAATGGGGAGAAACAGGTGAACACAAAGATTTGTCTATAGTCTGATCAAATATAATTTCTACTTTTTCACTCAGGGGTTAAAACCACAGAAAGGCAGGATGTGGGGAAGGGAATGATGCAGGAACATCATTTTCTGAGGGGGAGAACAGATATTTTCCAGAACAGGGTATCTGCTAGGTGAACGTTCAGGGAACAGGTCATTATGACTCTGTCTATGATTCATTTGTCCTTATCTAAGCTGGTAGTATCCACCAATGCTACTTATCCACAAGGTCTATGACTATCCAGGTTGGTAAATTTCCACAAAGGATACTTGTTTACAAGATCTTATAGCCATCTGTTCAGTGTTTTTCCACAGAGACCAAGACTTTGTGTTAGCAGGCTGACTTAACCCTATTGCTGATTTTAGGCTTTCACTGTATAAGCGAGGCTGGCCCTGACAACAGGATAAGTTTTTAAACCTCAAACTTTTTAGATAAACCCACCATTACTTAATTCTTTTCAAATATTTTCTTGTGTTCATGGTGTCAGCCATATAATACTTCTAGCATCACTTTTTATAAGAACCAAGAAAACTTGGCAGCAAAATGTAACAAAATTAATTTAGAGCAGCCTTGACTAAATGAAATACCATGCTTCACAGAGCGATGAGGAAACACTTCTGTAGCATGTGTTAAATTGTTATTTTGAGTCATATTTTTCCAGAATTACTAATTTTGAAGTAGAAAGTTACAATTCTTTAATAAATGTTTTGCCTGTGATTCTCATGTGTATGCTATAGACCTCATTACAAATGTGGAGATGCATTGGGGACAAGATAATTCATCCTCAAAGTTCCTTTACACTTTTATAAATTCACATTCACTTTATTTTAATTCCTATATGGTTTGATGCAGTTCATTTTGAAATAAAAACCCATGTTAAATATTAAAGCTTAGGGTTGCACAATCGTACACCTGAAGCACAAGCAATTAGAATCCTCTCTGTGCAAACATATGCAACCTCTCAGTCTCTGTTATCAATGATATAGCCAAAGCTGGAAGGTTATTAGTATTATCTCTCAGACTATCATTTTCAGTATTATCATTTTCCTTCTCAATATCACAGGTCTGTGAAGGAAATTCTATGTTCAACAGTATTTGTTGCTCTTCAAGAGTACCAAGTTCAGTACACAGAACTCGTCAGGCAGCTCACAACTGTATGTAACTACAGTTACAAAGGATGCCCTCTTCTGGCCACCCCAGGTACCACAGACAAATAAGTAAAAATTTAAAAAAATTAAAATATATTTTTGGAAGTCTAATTTGGCACCAACTGTAGTGGCACTTGCCTTTGATTCCAGTAGTTGGGATGCAGAATCAAGTGGATCCTTGAGAGTTTGAAGCCGGTCTGGTCTATGAATGGATTTCCAGGTCAGCCAGAGCCACACAAAAAAAACATTGTCTTAACAAACAAACAAATTGAATTTGGACAAGAAGACTTCCAAGACTGAACACTGGTAGAAAAGCATAATTGGAGGTGGACTTTTTGCAACTGACATGCAAGAAGCCAATAAAATTTTCTGGAAATGAAAATCACAAATTCATGCATAATTTCAAATACTACTCACAGGTAGAAATCCCCGAGACAATAAAACATGCTGGAAATTTAAAGTAAGAATCTGTATTGAAAAGAAAGCTGAATATCCAGTATTGACTGTAAGAGCTACAGCATAAGCTTGAAACGGTTAACACTGAGAAAATTTTAGATACTTTCACATCACGGAATCTTTCATTCCTCTCTTTGATACAGGTGTGAATGCAAGAAAGAAAGACATTCTTAGCATCATTAAGGCTTATAGTATGTCTGAATATGACATAATTGGTCTAAAAATTAACAGAAAAATGTTTCCCATTCAGTAAATCCCTTTTAGTTAAACTTCAACAACATCTACTTACTATGAAGCAGACTAAGGACTCCATCGTTAGCTATGTAGTACTGCTGTAAATCTGGAACTAATCTTTCACAAGGCTTTCCAGGGGCCTTGCAATGTAGTATTATGAATCTTTTGGCTAGAGTAACAATATCTCAAATGATAGTCCCTGCTAACAACCCTCCAGAAACAATGCCCATTTTGTCCAGTCATATCCTCCACTTCCTTTCAAATGTCTTACACTACTAGTAGGTCTCTGAGTTCAGCTCTTGCATCCCAGAGTGAGGAAATTCAACAAAGATCATGAGATTTTGCTTAATGAAATTTTAGGATAATTCAAAGAAAATGTTTCTCTACAGACCATGAAGCATGTTTTGTAGCATATTGGTGCTAAAATTATCCAAAATAGAAACAGAAATGGTAGTTATTTTTATTTATTCTAACACATGTCAGACATTGTCTTAAATGCCTGTCTCACTCCATTATTTCAAAGAAATTTTACATAGATGAGCTCAAGATTGAAGAAAGTAAGGAATTTGGAAGTGGCCCTTGATTAATGGAAGTTCTGACTTTAAACCTGTACCCTCAGTACTAGATTTTTAACCACGGACAACTAAGATATTCTTTTCAAAAGCTAAAGAAAAAAAGCTTTTAAAATAAAAACGGTGGTCCATTCTCATACAAGGAATGAGATATATTTTATAATTGAAAAACTTGTTCATTTGCTCTTCTGAGTGATATTCAAGCATCCTTACTTGGACCTTCCTTGTTATTGACTTCCTTCAGGCTGTAGATTGTTGCTTGGTTACCTGTACATTATGGCTCATTATAAGTGAGTTCATACCATACATTTCCTTTTGGGTCTGGGTTACCTCACTCAGGATATTTTCTAGTTCCCTCCATTTTCCTGAAAAATTCGTGAAATTCTTGTTTTTAATAGCTAAGTCGTATTGCATTGTGTGAATGAACTGCATTTTCTTAATCCATTCTTCAGTTGAGGAACATCTAGGTTGTTTCCACCTTTTGGCTATTATGTAAATATAATAAATGCTTATATAACATATAAATATAATAAAATAATATGTATAATAATATAATAAAACAAATATAATAAAATAAAATGTAAATAATATAAACGCTTCTGTAAATATAATTGAGTATGTGTCCTTGTGGTATGGTGGAGCATCTTTTGGGTGTATGCCCAGGAGTGGTATAGCTGGGTCTTGAGGCAAAACTATTGGCAATTATCTGAGAAAATGCCAAATTGATTTCCACAGTAGTTGTACAAATTTTCACTCTCATCAGCAATGAAAGCTTGCTCAAACATCCTCATAGTGTGTGCTGTCTATGAGTTTTTTGATCTTAGCCATTCTGATAGATGTAAGGTGGAATCTCTCAAATTTATTTTGATTTATATTTCCCTGATGACTTGGGTGGCAGTGGGGATGGAGAGGGAATGGGGCAGCAGGGGGACAGCAGGTTTAGGGAGAGCAGGAGAGAGAGAGAGAGAGAGAGAGAGAGAGAGAGAGAGAGAGAGAAGAGAGAGAGAGAAGAGAGAGAGGAGAGAAGAGAAGAGAAGAGAAGAGAAGAGAAGAGAAGAGAAGAGAAGAGAGAGAGGGGAGAGAAGACAAACATCTCTGGAATGTTCCAGAGACCTGTGACAGAGGAGACACCAGGAGTCTTTGCAGGTAACTGTAGTTGAGACTTCTAGAAGTGGGAATATGGCACCTGAAGTAGCCACCCCCTATAACCAGGCAGAACTCCCAGTGTTAGGGATAAAGACAGAAACACATCCACAAAACATTTTAGCCAATATGTACCTTGTCTACAAAAATGTGCAGGGGCAAAGATGGAGCAGAAGTGGAGGGAATGGACATTCAATGACTGGCCCACATTGATACCCATTCCAAGAGCAAGAACCAATCCTTAATCCTATTAATGGTACTTTGCTGTGCTTGCTGATAGGAGCCTAGCATAACTGTCCTCTGAGAGAGTCCCCCAGCAGCCAATGAAAACAGTTGTACAAACCCACACCCAAAAGCTAGATGAAACTCGAGGTGCCTTATCCAAGAGTTGGGAGAAAGATATGAAGAAGACAGGGGTTTGACATGAAACCAATAAGTATCAACTAACCTTTACCCTTGTGAACTCCAAGAAACTGAACTACCATCAAAGTTGTGAGCTTGGGCTGGACCTAGGCCCGCACACATATGCAGATGTGCATATTGGTTGTCATGTGAGTCCCCCAAAAACTAGGGCAGGGGCTGTCCTTGAATCTGATACCTGCCTGTGGATGCTGTTCCCCTAACAGCTCCTTAGAGGGAGAGGATGCACCTAGTCCTTTAGTGACTTGATATGCCATGGTAGGGTGTTACCCAGGAGGGACTTCCCCTTCTCAGAGGAAAAGGAAGGGAATGAGGAAGAAGCTGTGTGAGATGGAGACTGGAAGGAGAGGCAGGGCAGATATTGGAATGTAAAATGAATAAAATAAATGAATTAATTAAAAAATCGAGAAATAAAAGAAAACCTAGGCAGATAGCTTGATAACTAAGTAGAAGTTGAACATAGAAATCAACCAGCTGTTTGATCTACCTAACCACACCAGTTGATGTTACCATAAAATGATAAAAACTCAGCAGCAGCAGTGTTGCTACTAATGTCCAAATGATCCATCAGTCTATTCCACGCTGCTATTATATGACAAAATGTCACAGACTAGGTAATTTGTAATGAGAGAAACTCATTAGTCACAATTCCTTAACCTGCTAAATTCAGGATCTAAGTGTTGAATGATGATTCAGAGCCCAGTGAGACCTGCTTTCTGGATCCCTATAGAACATATATGACATCCTTTGAGGAGAGGCACATGAGTTTTGGCAAGGCTAAATTATCGAGCAAGCAGATTAACTATGGCAAGTGTCTTTCATTTGTTCTATCCCTTAACTGCCTTATATTTGCCACAGGTTATTGTTAGACATGTTACCAAAACAGTGTCAAAGGTAACTTAAGGGCTTTAGTTGGTGTACTGGATAGTTTTGTGTCAACTTGACACAAAGTAGAGTTATCTGAAGATGGAAACCTTATTTGAGAAAATGTCTCCATGAGATCCTGCTATAAGGCATTTTCTTAATTAGTGATTGATAAAGGAAGGCCCCAGCCACTGTGGGTGGTGCCATTCCTAGACTGGTAGTCCTGGGTTCTATAAGAAAGCAGACGGAGCAAGCTGTGAGGAGAAAGCCAGTAGGCAGGACCCTCCATGACCTGTGCCATCACCTCATTTTTCTAGGTTTCTGCTCTGTTTGAGTTGTTCTCCTAACTTCCTTCAATGATGAACAGAAATATGAAAGTGTAAATCCAATAAACCCTTTCTCCTCAACTTGCTTTATAGTCACGGTCTCTTTTGTCGTAACAACAAGAACCTTAACTAAGACAGTGAGTATCATGCAGCACATAGTAAACCCTGTATCTGAAAGTCTTCTCTTTCTGATAAAGATGCCATATGCTTCCCTTGGTAAAACCTCATGTAAACTTCACAACAGAAACAGAAGACAGGAATACAACACAGAATGTGTGACAACAGTATCTAAACTAGAGAATGCAAACAAGGAAAAGAGAGTATAAATGTGGACTTCAAAGTAGGCTCCCATAAGGTCATTTGCAATTTTGCTTAGAAATATCCAAGGATTAAATTCATGATGCATGGAATGTATGTTCTATTTTTTCTGTGTCAAGTGAAAACTAGCAAGTATACAATTAGGAAACATAAATGAAATACTGTACATATCCGTTAAAGGGTTTGTGAAGGCACAAACTCAGCAGTTTTAAATTATTGTCTGAATAGTGTTCATTCCATCATTTGTTTTCTCCTCTCCTTTGAAATTAGGCACTAGCAAGCTAGATTTTTGTCTGCTACAGTTAATTATTGAAAACCTACATGAGAAAAGACTAAGGAGACTCTGTACATCTTTTCACCAAACAAGGCTTTCCTTTTTTGGAAATGGAAGCTTCAAAATCAATTGATGTTACTGCAGATGTGGGGTCAAATGAGTATTTCCAACTATGGTGACTTTTCCTTTGACTGTGAGTCAACTGTCAAGACTGTACTTCTGCCATCCCCAGCTACAGTTACTCCACCACCATTCATAAATGCTGAACCAAATGTGCACACAGTTCTGTGGACAAAGAGCACTTTCCTTGTATACATCTCTCATGTATCATATCCGTTATTTCTGTTGCAGATTAAAAATGTGCTTAGGGTCATTTCCTCTGTGAGACTATTAGTCCATATCACCTAATTTCAAATTGCCATTGCATTCCTCTGCTTCTTATGCATTTGCCTTTTTACAAATATTTTTGACTTTGCATGTAGTTTATGCACATACACATTCTTACATATAAACATTGGCACATATGCTATGGCACAGAAACAGGTGTCAGAGGATAATCTCAGTCATTACTCCCCACTCATTACTTTCTTTGATGCAAGGTGCCTGTTTTATTTTACACCTGTGTATTCTTGTCTAGATAGTGTACGTGATTCCAAGCTTTGCCCTAATTCTCTATAGCAGGGCTAGGAATACAGATTGTAGTACTACACTTCTGAATTTTATGTCGTTTCTAAGGATTCAAATGCTCTCCATGCTTGTGTGGTAAGCGTATTTGCCCACTGAACCACCTCATATTGGTCTTTTTACCACTGCTTACTTATTTGTTTACTTCTTGCTTACCTCATTACAAATAGAAGTAGACTGAATTGGATTCCTTACTCAATGCCTATAATCAATGGATGTAAAAATATAACAATAAAAGTTAGACAATACTTGATACATAGGTAATAATTCAGAATTTACCAACAAATATATCCATATAAATATAAAAATGTATTCTCAGGTTTTTTTTTTTTTTAAAGAAAATCAAGCAATCAAGAACTAAAGATAAAAATATGATTTTGCAGATAAGCTGTTTCAATTTTTGGATGTTATTATTTCTAATACTTTTCAATATTTAATTCATAGTTCATGTGATACTAAATATTTGATATCATCTAAGGATATGCTTTAATACACATATTCTTAATTACATCATTTGTCACCAACACTCATAACCATATTCTTTTACATAAATTATCTTTTACATTGAAGTATTTGAATTAAATGGATTAAATTTGTATTGGTTTTCCTTGAATAGTAATGTGACTTTATTGATGGTGAGTGGGACATTTTTCCTCCTAGTACTCTGAGGACACAGTTGGACAGCTTTTTGTTTATTCTGGTATATATCAGACTTCTTCAATCATTCATGATTTGCAAGATGTCATAATTTTTACCACAAAATAAGAAAAATAGTAATAAGCAAGAAGAAAAGAACATACATTTCTTGGAAAAACTTTTATAGTTCTATAAAATGTAGCTTTTATAGAACTATAAAAGAACAAAACAGTTAGCTAGCAAGAAATGCTATATTTGTATGAAGACTGTCTCTTACATGGAGAAAAACCTAATACAGTTCCCAAGGATCAATTCACTGAAGGATGAGAATACCTTCAGAGGTTGTGTCTGTTTCATGAATAAAATGTAAATGTTTCCATCACATGAAATTCCATATAATCTATGATTTCATAATCTATACATGTGAAACCAGAAATTCTCAAAATTTTGTGTGTGTTTCCTAAAATATAAAATTGTCGTGTTTATGACATTCAAAGTGGTGAAATGTTTATGAAGCTATCAAAGATTCTATCATGTGCCATAGGGTGTAAAAATGGTTAAGAAAAAAACAAACAGAAGAACCCAAAGGAAAAAATAGGAAAACCACTTGATATTCTTAAAAATACACACACACACACACACACACACACACACACACACACACACACAACACACACACACTGGGGGAGAAGGGCTGGTAAGGGAATCTCCTAAATTTTCAATATTCTTTCATTTTCTCCTAGGCTGAAGTTTTCATAATAATCTTAAATGTACTATAATTTTTCTGAGTAAAAGGATTTTTTTAATGTATAATTTCCACAGAATCGTGTTTTCAGAAAATTGGTCTTTAAAGATAATTTCTGCTGGCTCCTAATAATGACACCAAATTTTAAAGCCTTGTCTCTAGAACATTTATATTCAGAGCTGTATTCTAATAGTTTGCAAAATGAAGCCTTAAAGTCAACGCTTATTTGATTATTGTCCTTTTGATGGTAAGATTTCCAGCCACCGTGACATAAAAATATTAAGACATTTCGAGGAAAACGACAGCACACAGGCTCTCATCAAACAAAGAGAGCATTTGTTGTAATTGATATTTGACTCATCATTACAAGAGACATTTCCATTAACATAATGCTAAAGAGAATCACATTTGTGGGAAAAGAAGAATAAGTTTAGGAAACCATTGAGACGAGCTATAAGCAGTTAAAGAAGTTTAAATCGCATATTCTTCCAAAATGCAAATAAATAATTGCAGCATTTCTGTCTATTATCCAACTCTAAAATTATAGTAATGTAAATTTCTTTTACATTTCTCCACAGTGATCAAATATCCAAATTTAATAAGTCTTTTATTACTCATAATTTCTTAGACACAAATTAAATCACATATCAATTATGAACTGAAAGTAGTCCAACTTTATACATTTGTTACTACTGTTGCACAGGAAAAGTAATACAAAAGGTATTTCATTTTAGTGAGTTCCAAGATACATCTAAAGCTTCTCCTTATAGATAATAATAGCTTATTGGGACAACAATATCTAGAGCACATGACATTCTGTCATTTGGATGAAGAGTAACTAGGTTAAATATGGTAACATTCAAATGTCATAAGTTATATAAAAATAATTCACACACATACAAACATGAGAGACAGAGACAAAGACAGAAACACAATAAGAGGTAACAGACAGGAAGCAGGGCAGGAGGTAAGGAAGCACATAAAGAGAAAAATCAATCCAAATAAGTAAGATTTTCAATGAATTTTGTAATGTTTTGTTTTTGCTTAAAGGAAGGATAGTAATTACACATATCATAAAATAAAAGCATTTGGCAAGTGGTTCTAATTGAATATTTAGGAAATCTGAGTATAGGATACACATGTGATTTAACTTTCGTCATGACTTCTCATGCCTTATTCACTGAACTGGAAGCAAATGTTTTAGCAACTGTGACAAACTGCCCAATAATCCGCTATCATAGATCAATAAGTAATTTTGCTAAAATCTATTAATATCTAGGGATTCAGATATAACATTAGATGTATAGCTTATCTTAGCTTTCCTGGGACTCAACTAAGGGATTCAAAACTTGAGCCTGGAATAATATTAGGTTATATTCACTCATCTGCTTGGATGGGGGTCATTAGTCAGTGAACTTGGATCCCCTCGTTTGAGCATATTGGACTTCTTTGGGGAATGACAACTTTTTACCCAGAAAGAATACCAACGAGAGAATCAATCCTCTAAGCAATTTACCTATCTGTTTTTGGTCTGATCAATCAGAAGCTTCCAACCACATGTAAGGAATGGGCATAAGACTTCAGTTATCAGAAGAAAAAAGCAAGAGCAACAAGTACCATGTAGGAACCTGTGGTGTGGAGGAGGATGCCACTGCAGTTGATTAAGCAACTTCCACAACCAGAAAACAGTTACAACACAAAGCTTAAATCTCACCACTGTCATTCTATTGGTTAGTTTCCCTAAATCAAAGCTCACACACTGTTTTCACTATACTCTACCATCCATTAAAAGACTTATTCACACATCTTAACTACATGCTTTTCTCATTCCTTTCGCTATATTTTACTAAGAAATGAGTAATTTTCAACATATAAATCTAAAGAGTACATAGATAGAGCGATTATAATTTTAATTTAATAATTTTAGTTCGGGGTAGATAACAACTTTAAGAGTTCAGAAGTACTGATTCCAGGGAAGATCGTGTTCTCATGAGCCATCTTACTATCTTCAATAGTATTGAATTTTTGCTTTTTTAAAACTTTATTTTAGATTTAAGCCGGGCGGTTGGTGGCGCACGCTTTAATCCAGCACTTGGAGGCAGAGGCAGGTGACTGAATTCGAGGCCAGCCGGTCACAGGTGAGTTTCCAGGACAGCCTGGCTACGACAGAGAAACTGTCTCTGAAAACCAAAAAAAAAAAAAAAAAATAAAAAGAACTTGTTAGAGTTACAAGCATTCTTTTTTAGTATTGGAACTTTCAAAATCATCTTGTGACCAGAGATGGGTACATAGATGACAGGATATTTTGTAGACTCTGTAATGAAAAATATCACTTGTGAGCTATGCAAGAAAGTCAGGAGCCAGAAGTCTGATAAATGTATCAACTTCAATCATGCTGTTTCAGAGATGTTGGACCTGCAACAGACACAGTTGCTTAAAGAACCAGGGATGATAATCACTCATGCTGTTAATGAAAGTGTACAATTGAACTGAAAAACTACAGAAGATAAAAGGCAAGAACTGGAAAGGTGAAAGAAAAATATTAGTTCATTTATTCAGAGAAGAATCAATATTTGTGGATGTGTATTCAAATATACTGTCTCAGGGCAGCAGATCAACGTAGTTCAAAAGAGAATACTTAAGTCTAAAGACTTTGATGGTGTGGAAGACACTAACTCTATATCTGAAATTAACTGCAAATTTTATATAATTTCTTATCTGCTTCATATTCATTTCAGGGGAAGGGGTAAGAATGGATTAACACACCGACTTTTCAGGTGTCATTATTTTTGTGCTGATTACAAAGATGAAGTTATTTATGATTAGGGTTTATTAAACAATACACTGATGGAAGGTGCTGATGTTTAGTTTTTAATGTAATCTCATATCATTCAATGAACTATGCAAAAATTTTAAAGTAAATCAATGTAGACTTTTTGTTTAAATAATTTAATCTTTCTCAACTGAATCTCATTTATTAAAAAAAAAAAAAAACAAGCAAAAATATGCCAAGGTGTTCTTTATGTCTCCAGATTTTGTGCTGTTTATGGAACCTTGGCTAAGGAAGAACAAACCAGAGGCTCAGGGCAATACTGATCAAATAATAATAAAAATATAATAATAATAATTAATATTATTATTGATATCATCATCATCATTATTAGTATAGGAAAGAGCATGGATGGGCCACTGTCCTAACAATGTGAACATTCTTTCTTAAGTAACACCAAGAGACTCAAATCACCAAAGTTGTTTGCAATTCAGGAAAGAATCTCTGGCCTCAGGTTTATCTCTGAAAGAAAAAACTATGGTGTGCCCAATTGCTACAGCTATCAAGCATTATATCAGCACTCTTTACAACATTCTTTAGGACATATCACTTGAACCCAATCAGAATAGGCAAAAAAAAACCCACTAATAACAGAGAAATATGTATTAATATCCCTCATGTGTAGTTCTAGTGCCTAGCAGGCAACAATAAATCAGGTGTGCTAATACATTAATATTTTGCTTAAATTTGAAACACATATGAATATATAGAAGACTGAGAGATTAAACAGACAAATGAATGATAAATGACAAATAGGTGACAGATAAATAGAGATAGATAGATAGATAGAATAGATAGAATAGATAGATAGATAGATAAACAGAAGAAAACAGAAAACTGTGTCTAAGTCTGATTTATAAAATTATGAGAACTAATAATATGGAACTTAAGTATATTTTAAATAAACACAGTTCAGTTAAAATTGTGCTTATGTATTCACTTGCAGAAGCAAATCATAAGGCTACCTGAGAACTTTATAAGGTCAAATTTATGCACTTTGAGAACACACATATTTAAAACTACAGAAGATGTTTTTATTTTTGCCAAAAAGTGCTCTAGCAGTCAGCAATACAAATATGTACTCCTTACTAAATAATGAATTGCCTATCCAAAAAGCATTCATATAAGGAGCAAAGTCAAGCAAACCTTTTAAAATATGTTTTTAGAATCATTTGAAGGGCTTTCTAATCTTATTCTAAGTTATGCTGTGTCTTAGTGACACGGCCGGCACTTGCTTTTAAAATTAATGGTATTATGATTCTGCCTAATTCTAAAAGGTATTTTCAGTGACTAAAACCCATACATGATCGTACAAAAAGATGTCTTGTTAAAATAGCTGGCAGAAATTGAGGATAGACCTGTGACTGGTATGTTCCCAAAGATGGAAGCACCATTCTGCAACCAGTAACATGGAAAGAAGGTAGTCATGGTCACAAGCAAGGGAACGGCATGATAATTTCTTTTCCTCATGACCATATTATGACTTGTGTAGTCTTTCTCAGTCTAATGGAGTTGTCATATCACCTTTTATCCTTGTGATTTCCTACCTTGTCATCACATTCCTTCCTTATGACAGTTTGAGTTACACTGTAATTTAAGGATGTAGAAGCAAAAAAATTTAAATAAAAAATAAAAGTGCGAAAGAAAATCATTCAGCTTCTGAGCATTTGTGAGCATTCCCTAAATTGACAAATTTAGGGAATTGTTGGGCAATTAACAAACTTGTTTTAAGATACAGATTTTCAAATGTTTAGCCATGGGGCTTAATGATATTGTTGAAATTGTTTCTGGGCTAGAAAGTCGTGTTTAAAGCACACAGCACTGGAGGAGTGAGATGTGGTGAGATTATAAGGTAAAAGCTATCTTGAAAATGGCCAAGCTTGAGTGAGTTCTGTGTCTATGTGTTCTGCTATTTTAACGGGTGATTTAGACTCCACTTTTCCATGGGTTTCTCTATTGCAGTTGTTATGATTTTTGAAAGACATTCATGTTTACTTTCTTAGTGTGTGCGCAGAACAAACAAGCATTTACGTTTTTACTCTGAACCGCTCAAATCTATGGCTCTACAACTGTCAATATCCTAAATCCATTAGGTAAATGCTTAGAAATGTACAGAAAACAAGCAAGAACAAGTATCAATAAATGCAGAATTTTATCAATGGATGTTATTTTGACCTTCGAATTAATTATACACAATTATCCTCCATATAGTTTGGTTATATTCAACCAACTGTGATTCACAATTACTTGAAAAATATTGATTTTTTTCAAATTGATTATTTCAAAATGTGGATATTTCTCCTGGTTCTCTGAAGAAAATTATGTGTTTTCTATCCTTTAGTAATCAGTAATGTATAATGTGGAATCTGTACAAATTCTGTTACTATGCCATTGTATACAAGAGAATGAGTATCTGAAATCTTGGGTATCTAAAATGGATCCTGGGACCACTACCCAAAAGATATTCAGTAAAATTTAATAAAAGGGTAGATGAAATACCAAGTTTTCATCAGAGGTGAGCAAGCCATCAGATTGAACTTTTGAAGCCTAATTATATGTTACAATAAATTCAATAGTTATATTTCTGACTTCAGGTACTCAATATGTTAGTTTAAAATAGGGTAAAACAATCAGTATTTCTTTTAGTTTTTCAGGAATATAGCTTTCTAGTCATATCAATTGGAATCATCATGTAATAATGATGATTATTAAGAAACATTAAGGAATTTTAACATCCCCTTACCAAAAAAAAAAAATCAGTATTTCTTTTCAAGCTCTGTAAGATGTCCTTCATTATACGTGATATTTTCAATTACCAAACTAATTATGTCCCTAGTTACATAAAATTCCATTACCAACAACACTTTCACCATTTCATACTATCATGGCTTATGAGTATTTTCTAAATACTAATTAGGTAAAAATTTGATAATGTATTTATTATTTTTATAATAATAATTTTATTATACATAATTTTTTTAACTTATTATAATAAATTATAATCATTTATTCATTTCTCTAGACAATATTTTACAAGCACATGTGCTGTCTCACTTATAGCAAACTCATTCGACATTAATAGATTTTATGCTCAGTTCAAGACAAAGAATGAGAGCTTAAGTAACAGGCAAAATATCTGACCTAGACATAGTTAATAAATGCAAGATCCCAAGAAAATATATTTCTAAAGGCTCTACAAGACAAATCTTAAAACTTAATGTACAAATGTATTTGTAACGTTGAAGTCACTGCCCATTTTGAGTAGATTAGTATGGTGGTTTGAATATCAATGGCTCCCATAGTTGAATGCTTAGTCACTAGAAAGTAAAACTATTTTAGATGATTAGAATGATTAAGCAGTACAATCTTGTTGGAGAAAAAGTGTTACTGGAGTAGGTTTTAGTGTTTTAAAACAAGAAAGAAAAGAACTCAAGACAGGTTCTCTCTCTCTCTCTCTCTCTCTCTCTCTCTCTCCTTCCCTCCCTCCCCTCCCTTCTTTCCTCCCTCCCTCTCTCTCTCCCTCCCCTGCTTGCTCTCTCTCTTTCTCCCTGCATGTGAATTAGGATTTAAACCTCAGCTACTCCAGAGCATGCCTGCCTGAATGAATGCCACCATGTTCCTCGCAACCAGTATAATAATGGACTAACTGTAACCCTACAAAACTATAAGAATGTCCCCCATAAATGTTTTCCTGGTCATAAGTGATTCCTCATAGCTATAAAACACTGAGTAAGACAACTGGTATACTTCCATGACATCAAAAACCAGACAGTACAATGATATCCACCTCTGGAAAATGCAACCCATAGTGTTTTGAGTTTCTACATTGTATCATTGATTTATTTCTATATATACTATCTTGGGTACATGCTTTTTTCAATTTCTATATACCCAGGCTCTGCAAAGATGCAAGATCCTCCTTGAATCTTTCCATGGAATCTATCATTATATTTAAGTGAGTGTGTGCAATGAATATGCTTATTTTAGTAATAGAGTACAGAGGAGCCCATAAGGTTCTACACCTCCCTGAGGAACAATTGATAGTCAATATTTGCTGGACTGAGTATTACTTTTTTCCATATTGTACCTTTGAGATGAAGGGTATTATGCTCAAGTAAATACATTTATTTACTTGTTGTAATATAATACCAATGTAAATGCAAAGAGCATAATTTAAATTCAATTGTATACATACACACACACACACACAGAGAGAGAGAGAGAGAGAGAGAGAGAGAGAGAGAGAGAGAGGATTCATATACACACAAATAGACAGGAATGTTGGGTGTTAGGGGACACTGTTTTGGAAGAAAATGTATTTCAGTAGAATAAGGAATGTGGATGATTTGGAAGAGAGAATGGAAATTACGGAAATGCACAATACACAGTTGACCCCTAAGTTCTATCTTCCTTCCCTTGAAATCCTTACAACATGGCTACTGATTAATTTCCTGTTCTTTGTATTGCCAATGAAACATTATATATATGAAAATGCAAAACTTAAGTCTACACATGATAGAAAACAGGATAATTTGTCTTTCTGACTCTAGATTACTTCCCTTTGAATGATTGATTCCAGTTTCCAAATATCTGTAAATCTAATTTTTCATCTTTCTTAAGAGTGAAATAATATTTACATTGTAGAAATGTGCCATAGTTTTATGACTCATCTATCAGCTAATGGACATCTAGGCTCTCTCCATTTTCTGGTTATTATAAATAGAATGGGCCAAGAACTATGGTTCAACAAGCTGTAGGCCTAGTGAGGAACCTACTATTATTACTCTGATAAACTGACATTATACTAAACTGACTTCTGCTGATTTAGCACCATATATATATATATATAATATATATATATATAACATATAAACACACACACACAACATATATATGAGCTCTGATCACAGAAACTTCTTTTTGCGTAGATAATTAATATGGAGACCCACAATTGGTCTATTGCAGAGAATAAATGATTGTAAGTTGCTCACTCCTAACACAATCATAAACCTTTCTCTCTTGGCTCACAACTCATTGTCGAGGAACGGAAAGAGGAGACTTTTAGAATCAGAGCTGGTGGATGACTGTAAGGAAATAAATGTTTTCAACATACATCAGGACAGGTGCCATATGAACTCCCAACAATTGTAGCATCGTGCATAAGACCTTTGCCAACTCAAGTCATACACAGTTCTCGCACAGAGAGGTGGGATTATCACAAATTACCATCTGTAGCTAAGGAGTTGTGCCCAAGCAATAAGCACTGGGAGAGTCAGGTTTTTATAAGTGTGTGACTCCTGGTCGGTCAACCATGCTGCAGTAAAAGCTGTTTTTGATGTTTTAGAAAAAAGTAAATGACACAGAGTTGGGTAGGGAGGGAAGAAGGAGATTGGGAAGATGTTTCAGGAAAGGATTATATGATCATATAATGTGTATTTCATATACATATACATATATATTATGAAATTTTCAAAGAAATAATAAAAATGAGAAAATTCAAATAAAGCAACAATTCTTACATTGAAATATTAACTCCTATTACAAGAATGCTGCTTTTGAGATACGGTTTTAAAGAGGTGACTAAGTCAAAGACTTTAGGGTGAACTTAATGTAATCTGACTGATTAATGTCCTGTCAAGTGTATTATAAATATAATCCACACATCAAGGTTGCACATGTAAAGAGGAAATCAGCCAGGTGACTCCACCACAAAAGATAAGGTGAGAGGCTTCAAGAGAAGCAGAAGGAAAAAATGTGGGAGGAGGAATGAAGGGAAGGTGGATATGTGCGAAGTGATTTATAACCTTCTGAATTCTGAATTCTGAGAACATAATATTTTGTTGTTAAAGCCAACCAGAGTATATTATTTTGGCATGGAAGAGGCCACAAATTGGAGAAGAGACCTTTAAACCCTGATACATATTCAGAATAAGAAGTAAAATTGAGAAGAAATGGAAGGGTCTCTGTGACATGAGTCTTGGATGAATCTTCCAAGGTATTTGTTTGAGATTCAGACATACTCTCATCTGTCCCTGATGAATTTTTCTGCATAGATTTTTAAATTGGATAGGATTTATCTAGGTAGAGGAATGACTAAGTCTTCCAGGTGAACAAATACATATACAGGAAAGGAACAAAGTTGTAATTTTATACCACAATGACTATGCATAAAATGAGCATCTATGCAAACTTCAAGAAGTTTAATAAATAACACCGCAGAAATATGCATTTAGCTCCATTGAAGATCATTAATCTCACAAGTGGTACTGCTTTGGGCTTGAGTATAAAATGTCCCAATGGGTTCCTGTAGCAAAACTTTGTTCTCAAGTGAGGACACTATATTGGGAAGCAGTTAGTACTGGAGGAAGTAGGTCAGAGGGCAGATCTTAAAGGCATTTCATTTCTGAATGCTGCATGCCATTCTCTCCCCTTCCTGTCTACCATAATGGGAGCAGCTTTTTCCTGCAGATTCTTTGGCTACCATAACGTTTTACCAAAAGGTCAAAGGAACAAGGAAAGACAGGCTGATCTGCTTGAAATGGAAATACAGAATAAATCTTTCTTCCCTTAAGATTATTTTTTCAAGTGCTTTTTCACACTGACAGGAAAACTATCTTCCACTGGTACCCAGAATTCAGACCTTTATCATCTCAGATTAATTGTGTATATTTTATAGGTTTTATAAAGGAAATATGTAATTCTGGATTCTTCCTTCTTATCACCAGCATCACTTGGTGCTTGATCTATATTGTTTCACTCCGCTGTAGTTCTTTTAATTCATCATGGCATAGATTTCCATTATTTGGATACAATATATTATTATTGTTATCATCATCATCATCATCATCATTATGACTTGACAGATAATTATTACTATATAGTAGTAAAAATGTCTGGAAACACATGTTTTCCTTCAGATGAAAAGAATGTATTATGTTTTTCTAGCTACACAAATTAAAGGGACACAATCACATTTTTGTAGCTCCTATTTTTACTTAATTAGGACATAAAACAATGGGTTTCAATATAACTAGTATGAATGTTACACATTTTGCTTATTGTCTAGATTTTTGTTTATTTGTTTGTTCATTTTTATTGCTGTAATAAAACACCATGACCAAAAGCAACTTGTGGAGTAAAGTGTTTACTTCAGTTTATATGTCATAATCCATTACCAAAAGAGATATGTCAGGAACTCAAGGAACCTGGAAACAAGAAGTGAGACAGAGACGGCGTTGGAACCTTGCTTTCTGGCTTGTTCCGACAGCTTGATCAGTATGCTTTCTTAACCAAGGACCACCTGCACTCAAAATGAGCTGAGCCTTCCTAATTAAATTATTAATTAATTCCCTACAGGCTTATCTGATGGAGGCAATTCCTTAACTGAGATTCCATTTGGCCAGATGACTCTAGGTGTGTGGACCACACAAAAAACTAACCAGCACAGACATATCCATCTTCCTATTATGATCTGTTGTTATCACCTCTCTTACTCTTCCTGTCCAAAGAGTTCACTTCCATATTCGCCTTATATCTTCACATATGTAAATATATATGTGAATATATAAAGTGTAAAATATTCCAAATGAAGCAAAGTACCTGTCATATAATGACATTTACTCATAGTGATATTTTTCTTTCACAAATTTGTCAAGGACATTGGCTGGGGCTCTGTTTATATAATTGCTTGGTGTCAGCATTGCAGGAATTTCAACTGATCAAATAGAGCATTTCTCTTTTAAAGCCTCCCAAGATCTACAAGCCAAAGACTATGATAACAAATTTTACATAAATGTTGAATGTGTAATATATATATATATATATATATATATATATATATAATATATATATATCAAATGAAAGAAAACATGTGGTAATTCTGTCTTTGAGTCTGCTTAATGCCATGACCATGAGTTTCATCCAGTTGCCTCCAATTGCACAATTTTTATCTCTAAATTAACTACATATGTAAAATATATGTGTATGCGTATAAATTTTTCATTCGTCTCTTCCTGATCTTATTTTTCATCTGTAATAATCCCCAAATAGAAAAGCGTATTTCATTTCTATATGCAGCTGTACATGATTTACAAGCCCAGGTCATGAAATTATAAACTTATTTGCAACTTTTAGCAAGACATTTATTGCCTATTTTCATCATGTACTGTGTATTATTAGGCTGTACATTATTAACAATACAAACTCAAAATGCCACCAGTAAGAAAGGAAAAAAATAATTATAAGCAAATATTTTACTCAGAAATGAAATGCTACAGTCCTTTTCCAAAAGCATCAAAAGGCAACCCAACCTAGATCAGAGTGAGAAATTCACACCAATCTTCCTGGAAGAAGCATTGTATTTACCTATTTAGTTAAGCTGGGAAGTGTCCTAGTGAGACAAGCAGAGTATGCTGAAGTCCAGTACTGAGACTGAGTTTAGTACTGAGTTTACTCTGTTTACATGTTAGCATCATTTAGGTTTCCCATCATTGAAATAAAATTAGGATAACAGAGAACTAAGAATTTTCTACCACCCACATGCATGCAAATTTTGCTGCTATAAGAATCTTGATTCTAGACTGATGAAGCCTTAAAAATAGGAATGCTCTACCTTGATCCTTTGAAATGTATACGTTGATGATGCTATGGAAATATACACAGAGAGACTCAGCCACTATTGTTGAGTGATTTTTGCGTGGGGGGTGATATTTGAGGGTGGGGAGGTGAGATACAGGGGAGGGTGGGTGGGGTACACCAACATGGAGGCAGGAGGAGGGGGGAAGGGATGTGAATTCCTGAAACTGTTGTGGAACTTGTTGAGTGAAAGTGTTTCCCTAGTTTTTTTGTTTGTTTGTTTGTTTTTTATCTAAATATCTAAATTTTGACATGTATTTTATTTTGTTTGAGCTCATGTCAATTTTATTGGTCATGCTCCTCTTCAATGGTATGGTCTGTTCAGTTGCATGGTGATCTCTATCCACGGAAGCGGTCTTCCAGCACCATTGATTCAGCAAGAATCTCCACCATATTCACGCAAGTACTCCTATGTCACGCGTCTCTAGACTAATTTCCTTACAAAAAAAAGATAAAAGATGTAAAGGAAAATGAATGTTTGGAAAGATTATGCAGGCTGCAATATATTGACTAGATGTTTGCCTTGCAATGTATCTACTTTTACATTGTTTTTAAAACTGTGTTCATATAATTTTATATTTGAACGTGTCTGATCAATTTAGGGCTCGATCTGCTTATTTATTATCATCTATTGAGAACATTTAGGACACTTTTTCGTTGACATACTCACTTGTGAAAGCATTTATGTGACAGTTTCTCATTCTGTTGTCCAGGTTGATAGTCAATTAATTTACGGCTTAATGTGTTTTTCAGAATAGATTTTCAATTAACAGGTCATGTTTACAGATAATTTACATGTCATTTCTGCACTGATTTCCATTATGACATAATCATTGTAAGGTTATTGGGTTATTTTGTTATTATAATTTGTAAATAATATTGCAATGAACTCTTCCAAATATTTTTGGATTAATTTTTTTTAAAGGAATTATTATTTTAAAATCTAATAAATTTAATACTCTTATTGAAAAGTTACCTTATAAAAATCCTGTAGAACATTCACTTAATAAAAAGTGTACATTAAAATAATATTAGATGACAATTAGACTATCTTTTATAAAATTGGGATTTAAAATTCATCCATTTTAATGAGTTATATTTGAGAATGTTTGATCCAACTTTTTAACTACTCATTTAGGGATTAGATATTAAATAAAATATTAAAACCAACTAATTATCTATCCTTAGCTGTTTCTGGTTTCATGCAACCTTTCTAGTTCATGTGTCAAACAAAATTGTACTAAGAAACAGAATTTGTCTTTTTCTACCATAAAATATCTGCTACTATAAAATTCTGTACATTTTCATATTAAGTCATCAGATTATTTAGCCACTCTGTTTCTCAAATCTATTCAAGGTTAATATGCAATGAACTTTAACCAACCTTCACAATCCTCCCACCTTGAGAAGTCTGATTTAAAACTTATGACTAGCTACAAACCCTAGACTATGTTTCCCACCCTAATATACTGCTTAGGTACTGTTCTAATTCATTGGCTAACTACTGGGTATATAGCTTAGGGATTTATTACTGTGAAAAGGAGACACAATGACCAAGGCACCTTTCATAAAAGCAAACATTTAATTATGACCAGATTCCAGTTTCAGTCCATTATCATCATGATAGGAATCATGGCATTGTGCAGGCAGATCTAGTGCTGGACAAGGAGCTGAGAGTTGGTACACCTTGATCCAATGACAGCCAGGACAAGATTGACTTCTGCAGGCTGCTATGAGAAGGCTTTCTTCTGCATTAGGTAAAGCCTGAGCATAGGAAGAGACCTCAGAGCCTGCCTAAACATTGACATAATTCCTCCAACAAGGCCACAACTATTCCAACAAGACCATACCTCCTAATAGTGCTACTCCCCATGGGCTAAGCATATTCAAAACTGCCACAGTATAGCTTTGCTAGATCCAAAGCTCTTTTTTTTTTTTTTCCAATAAAGGATTTCCTGAGAAATAGGAACAGGTATAACAGTGTAGAGGGGAGAGAGAATG
The DNA here is from genome assembly GCA_021653895.1 of Mastomys natalensis. Taxonomy (NCBI): domain Eukaryota; kingdom Metazoa; phylum Chordata; class Mammalia; order Rodentia; family Muridae; genus Mastomys; species Mastomys natalensis. The sequence continues at coordinate 19,904 of JAJTUV010002116.1, read as the reverse complement.
TGTTTGTGTGTATGTTTGTATATTGTAACTAGTTTTACCAGTGCAGACCTATCTTGAAATCATGACACTATCCCCAAAGTTATAATATTTCTTTAAATACAGTATAAAATGAATATAAACCTCCATATACATCATATCATTAAGATCTAGACTATCGTATGTGATTGTACATGTCTATGTTTGAAGAGCATGATTTGTTATTAGGAACTTATCTCTAGATAAGAAGGATGATGTATTCATTAAGACATTCCTTCTACAAGTCAAATTTTAAAAAGAGCAATATAAATTTAGTCAAATTTAAAGTGTTGAGAACCATGTCCATTAACACTGACTCCCTTATTTAGGAGCAGAAAGAAAAAGAAAAGAAGAAAAGAAAAAAAAGGCTTCCCTTAGTTTTCTACCCTTCTTCTTAGGAACTAAGAGAGCTCTAGGTAAATTGGTGAGGACACTGAGACTTTCAATATGCCAATTCAGCTACATATTTCTTCCAGAGATGCTGAATTTGGCTTGGGATATAAAGGACAGCATTACATGGTTCCTGCACAGAATGCTTTTATGAGTGGACAAAAATGAAGGAAAATATAAAAGAAAGAGGAAGGAAGGAAGGAAGGAAGGAAGGAAGGAAGGAAGGAAGGAGAAAGATTAAAAAATTTTTTAAAAAAATTTAAAAAATGAAGAGTCTATCCCTGTAGCTGACACTGTGCCACAGCTCTCCATACCCAAATTCCTCCCAGAGAGAACTGGTATCCAAAGTGACTGACACACAGGGTAAAAGGAGGGACAAGCCAAAGTCAGAAACAGCAAGGCTAGCTAACACTAGAAATAACCAGATGGCGAGAGGCAAGGGAAGAACATAAGTAACAGAAACCAAGGCTACTTGGTATCATCAAAACCCAGTTCTCTCACCACAGTAAGCCCAGGATAGCTCAAAACACCAAAAAAGCAAGACTCTGATTTAAAATCACATCTCCTGATGATGATAGAGGACTTTAAGAAAGACATAATTAACACCCTTAAAGAAATATAGGAGAACACAGATAAACAGGTAGAAGGCCTTAAAGAGGAAACACAAAAATCCCTTAAAGAATTACAGGAAAACATAACCAAACAGGTAAAGGAATTGAAAGAAATCATCCAGGATCTAAAAATGGAAATAGAAACAATAAAGAAATTACAAAGGAGACAACCCTAGAGGTAGAAAACCTAGAAAAGAGATCAGGAGTCATAGATGCAAGCATCACCAGCAAAATACAAGAGATAGAAGAAAGAATCACAGGTGCAGAAGATACCAAAGGAAACATTGACACAACAGTCAAAGAAAATGCAAAAAAGTCCTAACCCCAAACCTCCAAGAAATTCAGAACACAATAAGAAGATCAAAGGATAATAGGTATAGAAGAGAGCAAAGATTCCCAAATTAAAGGGCCAGTAATTATCTTCAACAAAATTATAAAAGAAAACTTCACTAACCTAAAGAGATGCCCATGAACAACAAGAGGCCTACAGAATTCCAAATAGATTGGACCAGAAAAGAAATTCCTCCCATCACATAATAGTAAAACACCAAATGCACAAAACAAAGAAAGAAAATTAAGTGCAGTAAGGGGAAATGGTCAAGCAATATATAAAGGCAAACCTATCAGAATTATACCAGATTTTTCTCACCAGAGACTATGAAAGGTAGTAAGATCCTGGGCAGATGTCATACAGACCCAAAGAGAATAGCACAGGCTATTATATGCAGCAAAACTCTCAATCACTGTGATGGAGAAACCAAGATATTCCATACAAAACCAAATTTACACAATATCTTTCCACAAATCCAGCCCTACAAAGATAATAAGTGGAAAACTCAAAAAAGGAGGGAAACTACATCCTAGAAAAAACAAGAAAGTAATCTTTTTCCAACAAACCCAAAAGAAGATAGCCACACAAACATAAAAATGACATCAAGAATAACAGGAAGCAATAATCACTATTCCTTAATATCTCTTAACATCAATGGACTCAATTCCCCAATAAAAAGACATAGACTAAGAGACTGGATAAACAGGATCAGTATCTTGCTGTATATAGGAACCGCACCTCAGTATCAAAGACAGACACTATGTCAGAGTAAAGGACTGGAAAACAATTTTCCAAGCAAATGGTCCCAGGAAACAAGCTGGAGTAGTCATTTAATATCAAATAAAATCATCTTTCAATCAAAAGTTACCAAAAAGGATAAGGAAGGACACTTCATACTTATCAAAGGAACCATCTACCAAGATGAACTCTCAATTCTGAACATCTATGCTTTAAATGCAAGTGCAACCACATTCATAAAAGAGACTTTACTAAAGCTCAAAGAACACATTGCCTGCACTGCGCACAGTAAGAATCTAAATCGTAGGCTATAACAAAGAAGTAATTTCAGACAGAATCTAAATTTTAGGCTAGAACAAGGAAGTTTGCCAGGCAGTAGTGGTGCACACCTTTAATCCCAGCACTTGGGAGGTAGAGGCAGGCAGATTTCTGAGTTCAAGGTAAGCCTGGTCTACAGAGTGAGTTCCAGAACAGCCAGGACTACACAGAAAAACCAAAAAAGAAGAAGAAGAAGAAGAAGAAGAAGAAGAAGAAGAGAAGAAGAAGAAGAAGAAGAAGAAGAAGAAGAAGAAAGAAGAAGAAGAAGAAGAAGGGGAGGGGGAGGAGGAGGAGGGGGAGGGGAGGGGAGGGGACGGGGAGGGGAGGGGGAGGAGGAGGGGGAGGGGGAGGGGGAGAGGGGAGGGGGAGGGGGAGGGGGAGGGGAGGAGGGGAGAGGGGGAGAGGGGGGAGGAGGGGAGGAAATAAGCTTCAGGCATGAAAATGACCTTAGATTACAACAAACAAGTAGCGTCAGATACTTTGGTCATCCTGATAAGCCCTTGGGAAAGTGATCAGAGAGTGTTCACATAATTGGATTTAATGCCTTGCTTTTTCTTTGATTATTTGTGTTTCTCATCTTTCTAGACCCTCAACCTAGAACTGACCTTAATACATGCATGTAATAAAAGTGATATAAAAGCATAAAGGAGGAGGTGTGGAATGGGATATGGGATTCTAGGGAGGGGAAATGGGGAAAGTGGATGACATCTGTATTGTAAATAAATAAAATATCCAATAAAAAGGTTTTTAAAAATTTTAAAAACAAAACAAAAGAGTGGAGACAGAAACAGAAACTAAGTAAAGATACTAACAGATAAGTAAAGAACTAACAGAAGTCATGGACCAAATGGATTTGGCAGATATCTATAGAACAGTTCATCCTAAAACACAAGAATATACCTTCTTTTCAGCATTTCCTGGTGCCTTCTCCAAAACTGACCATATAATTGGTCACAAAACCGGCCTCAACAGATGCAAGAATACTGAAATAATCCCATACTCCCTATACACACCGTCATGGGCTAAGGCTGGTCTTCAATAACAACAAAAACAACAGAAAGTCCACATATACAGGGAAGCTAAACAACCCCCTACTCAATGATAATTTGGTCAAGGAAGAAATAAAGAAATTAAAGATTTTTTAAAATTTAATGACAATGAAGGCACAACATACCCAAACTGATGGGACACAATGAAAGCAGTGCTAAGAGGAAAACTCATAGCTCTGAGTGTCTCCAATAAGAAATTGGAGAAAGCACACACTAGCAGCTTAACAGCACACCCGAAAGCTCTAGAAAAAAAAGAAGCAAATAAAGCAGGAGGGATAGATGACAAGATCACATTTGAATTAACAAAAAGCTCATTATCGGTGAATATCTTTTTGCTCCCCACCCCTTTGCCTTTTTCCCCAACATGTTTTGTCTTGACGACAGGGTCTCACTACACTGTAGCCCTGGCTGGCCTGGAGCATAGAGATCCACCACCGATGAGCAGTGGTGGCGCACGCCTTTTATCCCAGCACTTGGGAGGCAGAGGCAGGCGGATTTCTGAGCTCGAGGCCAGCCTGGTCTACAGACAGAGTGAGCTCCAGGACAGCTAGGACTACACAGAGAAACCTTGTCTCGGAAAAAAAAAAAAAGAGTTCCACCACTTCTGCCTTACAAGTGCTGGAATCATAGGTGTGTGCTTCCATGCCCAGATCCAAGTTGTATTTGTATTTTTACTTTTTATGTGTATGAGTGTTTGCCTGTATGTATATATGTATACTACATATGGATCCCACAAAGATCAGAAGAGGTACTAGATCCCCTGACACTGGTGCTGGGAACTAAACCTATGTCCTCCGTAGCACAACAGGTGCTCTTAGCAGATGAGCTGTTCCCCCAGCTTGCTTCAACCTGTATTTTGTTAACTTATTAGTGGGATAATTTGGGAATTTGGGAACCATCCGTAGTTCATGCTAATTGGTGATTATTTTACAGTTGACAAGTGAAAGTAAACTGTAACCTGACTCATTTTAACAAGTGAACTCCAACATTATGGATATTTACCCTTGTTAAGCAAGGAAATATGGTAGATTTTCTGTGAAGTAAATTCAGCTGTGGCCTTTAAAAACTTCTACTGTAAACCGGACATCATAGCACAGGGTTATAACCCCAGAATTTTGGAAGATCTGAGGCAGTGGGTAAGTTCCAGGCCAGTCTGGGCTACATGAGACCCTGAAAAAGTTGGACAGGTGTTGAATCACAAAGGTCCTTGTGCTCACAGACAAGCATTAGAGAAACCAGGGATGTTAAATGCCATACAAATCTGTCTCCTCCGTGGATGCATAGTGGTTCTCTACCCAGAAGGCTGGGAATGGAGGTGACTAGAGTCTCAGTGACCTCTGTTCTAGCTGTATAACTGAGACACACCAGATTCTCCCCTTAGGCCCCTAAAATAATACATGTAACCTATCTTCATGGAAGAAGTGACATGTATTTTGAGAAGAGTTTCAATGTAATTATGCCTCCTTATGCACATTGGATTGTGTTACACCAGATACTACTTGTTTTGCAAATTGTACTGTACTTAAATATGCCTGAAATAAACTGTCTTGTGTCAAAAAAGAAAAAAGAGAAAACATGTAATATTATGTGTAGCAAATTATTTTTCACTTTTAAATCTAAATTATATCCTTTAGAAATTCCTTTATACCATCTAATAACAAAAATTTTAAGGTGAAGTTAATTTTTATCTAATTTGAAAAGACAATTTAGAATGACACCCCTTTATTTGCTTTCTAAACACAAAGGAACAATATTCATTTAGTTCATTTATATTTTAATACTCAAAAATAATCTTGGTTACTAAAGGGATGATGCTCAATCTAGATTCCTGTGGTTATTGTCATTTGAAACATGATTTCATCATGTATCCATGGCTGTCTGAGTCCTCAGAAATCTCCTTCCTTGGCATCCCAAGTATAGGATGCCTATACTCTCTAGTACATAATTCATACTGAAAATCAAGTGCCAAGAATCACAATTAGTGAGAACTCTACAGCACAGTGTATTTCAGAATGGATTGATCATTACAAAAAGTTTAAACTTTGGCTATATATCTTATTTTTGGATAAGAGTGAAAACTTTAACTATGATGATTTCCCTTGCTTTACAAGCCAAGTCTTATGGGTAAGGTTTGCTTCTATGGAACCACTCAATGAGAAGGATTTAGTACACCTATACCTAGCAACTTTATATTGTTCTTATGCTTAATAATCATCACTGTCAGAAATATCAGTCATACACCAAATTAAAATCATGCTCCCTAATGTCTCAGGACCTGGATTTTCTCTCACTATGGCATCAGAAAGTGGTTGAATCAATCTTTGGAAATCTCTATCCAGGATGGTACACTTTTGTCAGTACAATGTTTTCATTGAGATAGAAATGGTGTAAAGACAGACAGAAAGAAAAGAATGAAGGAAAGACAGACCAAGAAGCCCTAGTGTACTAATGTAAAATAAAGGAAATCAGAGGCAATCTACACTGCTCTCTCAGACATCATCGCTCCCCAAATTGCTCTTATTTAAAACATTGGAACTTAAGTCAGAATTGCTTTTGGAAAAGGTTAATTCATTTTAACTCAATTACAACCTTTCTATATAACTTGAGCTTCACTAATAAGGCAGTCTTTAACCTAGAAACCTCTTCTTCAGACTAATGCATTCAGATTCTTTCCTTTGTTGTTTCTTCTGTTTCTGTCCCTATGCTTTTCAGTACTATCCAAATCCATCAAACTCCATTGCTTGAAGTCAGATACTGGGTTTAGCCTCACATGCTTCCTTTTTAGCACTAGAGCCTTGGTTTGGCACTTGCAGAATTTGTTCAATGTGAGTTTCCATGGAAAGCATCATTCTCATGACAGAGAATACTTCTCTCCTTACTCTTGAAACACAAGATCAGACAACATGTAGGTGGAACAGATAAAGTTTACTAGATAGAAGAGAAAGAACTGTAGATTGCCTTTATTAGAAAACTGAGCCCAGCATTTTTTTTTTCAAAATCTCCCAATACTCCTCTGAAGAGAAAGTTCTGGTTTAGAGAGGCCACATCCTAAGGAGACTATCTGGTTAAGTGGGTACTTGAAAACATGCTGCTGTGTTTTTAAAACAAATATTAGCATAACTCATAGAAGAGTAGTTTTAAAAATCACTGCCCTTTATGCAGATGAAGGAAATTCATTTAGAATCAACACAGCACACTAAAACAGGACATAAGAATAGTATACATAATGAATACTTATGGCATACATCTAATTTTATTCCTAAAAGGTTTAGCAAGAAGAGAAAGTATTAAGGGGATTAGATAACATCTTTGTCTACTAGTAAGCTACAGGGAAGTCTGATTGTCATCAGATGAGTGAAAGCCTGCTTACCCTTGAAAGCACAATTAACACAGGGTTGAATCTATCCTATATTGTAAGGTACTTTTAGATTCCGATTATAGTGTATAACCTATGTCAACCAAATAATTTTAAGCATTGGCACCATGTTATACACTCTTTCCAACAATAAAAATGTGCTGAAAGAGTATACAGAATGTGTATGCACATGAAAATTATACCATGCAGTGGTCAAGAGTAATTATGATTAGGTATTATGCCTTGGTTGTAGAAAACCCATCTCATATGTCATATTTGTGCAAACTACCTATAAGATATTTACCCACCTAGTCTCTGTTAACACCATGTGGGCCAAATTTATCAGTAGTAAGATTTTCTTTCTTTTATTGGAAATGGATTCTTTTCTTACATAGTGTAATCTCCCTCTGATCTTCCCAGTTTCTTCCTATCTCTCCACTCATCCAGATCTGTCTCTCATTAGAAAAGGTCAGGGTTCTAAGAGATAATATTAAAATATAATAAAACAAAATATAAAACATAAAACAAACAAACAAACAGACCTGTCACATCAAATTTGGGTATGATGAACCAACAGAAGAAAAAGAGCCCAAGAGAAGGCACACAAATCAGAGGCCCACTTGTTTGTACACTCTGAAATCCAAATTGAGAGCCATAGTATATACACACAGTGTAGAGTGCAAAAAATGCCTTGTGCACACAGATAAGGACTGGAGAACCAGGAAAGGTATACAACACAGCTTACATCTCCTATGGAATTCCAGGAATGCTGTGGTTTTACCACCTGGTGACCATTTGTTTTCTGATGAGAAAAAGCTCTGCCTTTTCTGCCTATACTTCCCAGATCTATCCCAGACCATTTTCGCTATATATCTTGAGCACTGCTTTTAGACCATAAACTCATTCTTATGAGTGATGTCACTTATCAGTTAATGCAGCCTATGCCACTTCTATATTATCATAGGGCCAGGCCAGTCCTGATCCCTCCAGTCCTTAAGTTCATCTAACTAGACTCTAAATCTTGGGAACTATCTCTGAGTTAACAGCATCCATTGTGAAAGAAGCCAGACTTGCTTTGGAAAGAATCTTTTGTAAACATGTCTTAAATTATTGTCCTCTTGGGACTGAGTTGTTATCTGAATACGGTTTTTTCAACTTATGCTGTGCTTAAATAAGGCTAAAGTAAAATGATATGAACCATATTATAGAAATCTTGGTCCAGCACCACAAGAGGCATCAGACTGAGCCAAGTTTCATTTTTTACCTCATCCTAGTTTGTTGTGTTTCTGTTTGCTGTGAAGCCTACAGAGACTCACCACATCAAATTGTATATGCTTTTAGACATATGTGTGCGTGTATGTGTGTGTGTTATATATTATATATATTGCTGACCCAATACTATATTTGGGAATATAAATTCACTGATATACATTGAGTTGTAAAAATATTCACAAATATTTACATTTAAAGACTATTTTTATATTCTCAGTCAAAAAGTTTATTGCCAAGATCTATGCCAGGAAAAGTCATGAATTTCCAGAAAATTGGTTTGATTTACTTTACAGTTCAAGGAGTTTCCTGAACAAATATGTCTCCACATTAATCAAGACTCCATCTCTGCTGATTTGTTGCTTATTTCTAATGAATATGTAAAACATTAGCCCATGCCTTCCATACCTCTTAGTTTATTTTCATTCTCTGATTATTTTTCTATTTGTTCTGTTTCTTCTTGTGACCATTTTATTTAAAGATTTTAGAATGTGTGTGTGTGTATATATATATATAAATGTAAAATGTCAGTATATAACCAAATGTATGCTTGCATATGTGTTTGCAAATCAATCATTTAACTTGCATTTCCATATCAGCACACATCTGCAGCTACACCTACAGACATGAAAAATGCATACACACATACATATACACATTTATAGTAGAAATATGTAAAATGTCAGTAATCATGTTAAAATATTTTCATTTTACATCTTTTCAAAGTATTTTTCATATTCCCACATCACAAACAACATGCAATGTGATTGTTTTATTAGAGAGAAGCATCAAGCTTTCTTATTTTTATGTTGATTGTAGAATGAAATAGATGTAACTTCAATCTTTATCTAAATCCATAGTGTGTAAGCATATACAATTCTACAATTTGTATTTCATTAAATTTAAGATAATATTTAGGTACAAAAGAGATTCGTCAATGGTTAAGAGCACCTGTTGCTCTTCTAGAGGCCCTATTTTTAGTTCCAGCATCAACATAGCAGTCTATAGACATCAGAAACTCCATTTCCAGGAGATTTAACACCATCTTCTAGCCTTTTTCAGTGCCTGGCACACATTTAGTACATAGACGCACATGCAGGCAAATGGCCAATGCACACAAAAGATAAATGAGTAAAGCTTTAAAAATATGTATGGCTTGTCATTTTTATTTCCGAAGCCAGACAGGCTGATAAAGTTGGGAAGAATAAGTATTCTTGTACCGACACATATTTCAGTTCTTATTGGCAATTTTTGAGATGCTATAGTACCAGCTACTTCTTGCTATACCTGTCTTCTAGATCTACTTACTGATAACCACTGTGTTTCAATTTAAGATAACATGGACATATTACTTTGGAGCTTTGTTGACCAACAGAGTCAAGTGCACCTAAAAGAAGCTTTTATTTATTTTCTCTTCCTCATAGAGAGATCGCCCTTCCCTTTGCAGAGGAGAATGAGCAGAGTTCAAGAGCACCGCCCTCTTTCTGCAGTTCAAGCATGAGGCATTTGAGACATGTTAAAGAATCTCCAAGCTATGAACAGAAGCAGGAAATAAGGCAGATTGGACAAGGATGGTAGTGAAGAACGGTCACAGGCTGACATCCTAAATGTAAGAATCTGTTAAAGTCAGTGCTCAGGCTAAAGGCAGCTGGACCATGACAGGGAAGTGGCAAGGGTCACTGCTCACACAGCACTTGTGCCTTTACTGAGGGAGCTGTGGAGCCAGCAGCAGAGGAAGCAGCTGGACTGTGGGGTGGGTGCAAATGCTGAGGCAGGAAGCAGGTGGCCACAGGAGGAGGACAAGATGAGTTTTGCTTTCAGCAGCATCTGCCCCACACACTGGCTCCTGTGGAAAGGGTGTACAAAGATTAAAATGCAGAGGAAAAAGCATTTATTTTGACAGATCAGCCTCAAAAACAATTTTGACACCCATAGTGCTGAGAGGAAAGAGCTATTGTGGTCAACAAAGCAAGAAAAAAGTATCTCCCTGGAGCTTCATTGACTCAGAAAGAGCCATAGTAACAATACATTTCCACTAGGGCTAGGTGGTCAGTGAGGAATGCTCATCTACTTAAGACGTTGCATTTAACCGTGTATAGTTCAAGCAAATTCCCAAAGTTCTCTAAATCTATTTCCTACTGGGGAAAAAATAGACATCCTGTTATAAACCACATACCTCCTTCTAAATAGGATAAGTTTCCCCAAAACTACATAAACAAAATGTTGCATTCTCAAAAAATGCAGGGGTATAATTGAAGTACATATAGTTAAATTAAAATCCTCCTTAGAAGGTTTTATCTCCAAGAACAATTCTGAAATTATTGAAGAAAACTTGCTCCGTTGACTATTATTGTTACTTTAAATGGTTTTCTTTTAAACTTTGAAAATCAGACATGAAATTCACATCAGACATTTTAAAGGGATAAGTTAAAATAATATATCTTAAATTAGCATTTTTTTTTTTACTTACCATAGAAAGATAAAACTTTGAGTTTGCTTACTCTAAGAGACTCTGATGTTCTCTAGTTAGGTTTTACTGAACTCTGATTTCACTCCAATTAGGTTATTCTTCCAGCCTCTAAAAATGAAATTTGAAAAATAAGATCAGAACTAACTTAAGGTTGTTAGGAAACAATTAAAAACAACTGAATAACACTCTATGCAGATTGAATAATAAAAAAGATGTATTGCCACGTTCCTACACAAAAAAATTCTTAGACAATAGATCTTTTATCAAACATCCTAAACAATAAAAAAGAAAAGACAGGAAAAACAGCTCTAAGAAAGCTCCTGGTAATGTTACAGGTAAATAACTCAATTCACCTCGATTCTGTCTTAGAATAGACAATCTGTGACAACACTAATAAATTGTGCATTAAATTGATTTCATTTTTATTGGAAACATAATTTGTCCTTCAGTATGTCCTGTTTGCTATGCACTCACCCTTTCATTTTACTTGTTTGTCTGTGATCTGACCTCATGGGTAAGACCTCATTTACAAGAATGATTTTAATTTCTTCATTATGAATTTTGTGCTTTGCTTTCCTGTCAATCTATTGACTTCTAAATGCAGAACTCTTAAGTCTTAGAATTCAATATAGTCTAACTGATTTCACTCCATGGTAAAAGATTAAAGCCAAGTAAAGCTCACATGAGCAAGCCATAGCTCAAGAAAAGAGCTTCAAAGTTAGACTTTCAAACTTCTATAGTTTTTGTTTTGTGTTTTTGCATTTTTTCAGTTACTGTAAATTAGGATTGAAACCTCAGTGAGGTTAAGGCACAAATAGTGTATGTAGTTCCAGTTCTATCTAATTTAGCCATCATACTTATTGGTATTGTGATGCAACAAGATTAAACCAAAACAAACAAAATATAGCATCTGAATTTGTTTCCTTGTTTTATAACCTTTTCACATCCTACCTTCTTAGCATAAAAGGATAAGTGAAATGAGTGGAACTCTACCAGCATATTAAATGTCTCTACTTCCTTTGTCCTTGAGCAGAATTTTACTGAAGAGAAAAAGAATCCAAAAACTACATCCAGCCATGCTCAAAATAAACTATCTGATGGAGGTACCAAGAATAAATCACATACTTTAAAAAACTCCCAATAATACCTCCTATTTATGTGCCACTTACTATCTTACAATTAGTGACTATATACAGTGACAAGAAAAAGGAATTATCGTGTATTGACAACTTCTGTGACACACCTGACATGTGCCGTGTGCTTGAATGATTCTCCCTTATCTAGATAGAGTGACTCTATCTAGATAAGGGAGAATCTATCAACTGTGACGTGTATATTCAAACAACCGAATTTTAATATTTAAAAAAAATATCATTTATTATCATTTAATGGTAAGTAAGGCATAGCTTTTATTACAGAAATCATATTCCTTCTACTTGGATATCTACAAAATACAAAGATAAGAGTAATCTTTCAACAAACTGGACATAACAATAAAATTAAAGCTGAACTAGTATTTTCAAGTCTCTAAAGATGCATGAAAGATGACAGGGAAAAGCTACAAACTTGAAATTCTAATCTTTCCCTGCCATGCTCTAGACAAACATAAATTATTAAATCCTAAAATAAGTGCCATTTAAGGATATATTTCCAAAATAAATGATGTGTACATACTTCATAGTCTCCTACAAAGTAGCTAAAGGGGCCACTTAACATTATTTCTTCTTTGCTCTGACTCATGTGGTTTTGTCATAATTTGATATCATCAATTTTTATGTATATTAGCAGGCTAAATTTTACAATTCTATGAAAGACTAAACTCAAACTGTTGTTAATATGTTTTCTAGAAACCACTTAAGAGTAGGGATATACTTTCTCAGACATTAGGTCTTCTTCTACACCTGAGCCATTTGTTATTAAATATAGTGTGAGCATAGAAGTGGTATTTTGGAAATCCACTGATTTTGTAAGAAAGATCTAAGACAGTCATATTCATTAAACATGTGATGATCACTATTGATTGCCATCTTGACTAGATTGTGAAATGCAGAGTGGATTAACAACACACCATCTATCAAGGAATGTCTATGATGCTCCCAAAGAAGATTAACTAAAAGGTAGAAAACCTGCCTGAAAAATGGACATCACCATCATACAGGCTGGACAATTAGATGGATGGAAAGGCAATATAGGAAGAATTAGATGGTGTGGTTTTTATCCCATATGGTTCCTGGCTGTTCCTTCGTGACCTACTCTACCACATACATTCTTCCAAGATGAACTGAAACTCAGAAATTGGGATTCTAAGTGAGTCCTTTATCTATATGACAGCAATTCTGTTAAAGTGAAGAAAAGTTCAACTCAAGGTTTTTGGAGTCATAATGGATGGTGCTGGCCAAATTCAAGGCCAGTTCAAAAGGAAATGGAAAAGATAGTGAAAGAAATGATCATCTATACAGATAGCAGTCTAAGAAATTAATAGCTCATCTTTACAGAAGAGAAATGTCGAATAAAAGCTTACATATCAAAATCAAAGATTTAATCATTGAAAATAAAATGTAAATTACTACAATTATGACCTTTAAATGAATTATTTTCAAAAACAAGTCAGAAAAATGTTATCTATTTGACATGAGAAAGAAAAGAAACCATTTAAATTTTTTAGATTTTCAAATAAGAGAAAACTTGGTTAGATGGGTAGGAGGCATTTGTAATAATATCACTGAACAGATACCATAACACAAATTTACAAACAATGAAAGTTCCTGTTAAACACTAGGTAGAAAGCCCAGGTATAGTGGTTCATATCTTTAATCCCAGCAATGGTGAGGCAGAGGGGCTCAGATCTTTGTGAGTTTGAAGCCAGACTGGTCTACATAGTGAGTTCCAAAACAGCCAGAGTTACATAATAAGGCCCTGTCTTGAAGAAAAATAAAAACAAAAACAAAAACCAAAAAAGCAAACAAAAAACTTGAAAGAAAGAGTTTTAAATAAGAGAAAACGAGAATGTCTTTCTTCTATTTGGTGGAAAAAGCGTGATGGAATAGAGCAACTCACATAGGAGACTATAGGAATGACATGCCAGACATTTAATATTTACTAGAAGACCAGGAGCCATGCTCGAAAGATGGCTCAGCATTTAGGAGCATTTGCTGTTCTTTCAAGTACTGGAATTCAGTTCTCAACATGCTCTTTGGCCAGTTCACAACTGCCTCTACCAGCTCTATCTCAGTCCTACACCTACTTCTGGTTTCCCTGCTCTCTCTCTCTCTCTCTCTCTCTCTCTCTCTCTCTCTCTCTCTCTGCGTGTGTGTGTGTGTGTGTGTGTGTGTGTGTGTGTCTGTGCCTGTCTGTCTGTCTGTCTCTGTCTCTCTCTATGTCTTATACACACAAATATACACCCAAAACACATATTCATCCAAATCATAATCTGTATCATAAGACTTCTGTCAATGTAAGACCACAGCTGTCATCTTAAAGAAGATAACATATAGTTTATTCTAGAACCATTTTTAATCACCATGGCCATGGACACAAATATAGGTTACCCCAAAGTCCATGTTTAAAGTAGGAACAATTTCAAGTATTGTACATAATTTTACAAAATAAAGTCATAAATTAAGGCCAATTTAAAATATACATCCATAGGCATATCAGAGAGGAAAGAATGGTGAGATCCAGGAAGCTTTTTTTGTACATTTAAGATGCTACCTGGTAACATTCATAGTTTTTGGATTGGTGGAAACTAGTTGTGTGCTAAGTTAATAGATTCCGAAAGATTTCTATCTATTAGTCACAGATATTAGTTCTAACACAGAGGTGAGCAAGGAACTGCTGTTCTGAAAGACCAGGACTAATCAATCAGTCTCTACAGATACAGCTTTCTTTTTTTTCATGAGTTTTTGTTTACACTTGTATATGGGAGGAATCAGTGACATTGAACTCCAGAGATGTTCCAGACCTCAGAAGACTCTTTATGATTTAAAATCAACATGATTCTCATCATGTTGATGATAATTTGTGGGTGTAGGCTTTGCCATTGATAAAGGACATTCTAACAGCAAAATCTAATACTTTATCTCTTATAATTGTTCCAGCCCCTCTTCTGTGATGTGCCTCAAACCTTAACTGGAGGAGTTATATGTAAATGACCACTTTGGTACTGGGCTCCACAATTATTCTGCATTTTTCTTAGGGGTGTGTGTGGTATGTGTGTGTGTTAGTGGTGGTCTCCAAGAGAAATTCCTTTAGTGTGAGAAGAGGACTATACTTTTTTGTTGGATAAAAAGGCAGTATTAAGACTGTAGTTGGAAATTCTGATGGCTTCATAAATTAGCAGTTGTAGATTCTCCTAAAAAGTCTATGACTTCAGTTGCCCTTGATATTTGGTTAGGTTTCCAATACTAGGCATGATATCTTCTTTATTGAGCAGATCTTAAAGCTTTCTAAAGTTGTTGATTACTGCTGAAGTATGCCTATCACTATTGCCCTCTTGGGGTTATTGCACAATGCTATCATTTTTGTGGTTCATGCACATTATAGCTGGGTAGAACTGTTGGTTGTTTCCTTTCTTGGAAAGCTTGTATAGTGTCTTACGATGCCAGGAAAGCTAGATCTACAGGCATTCACATAAACTCCATCCCTGGATCTTCTGGGCCTTTTTATGTAGTGCATAGTATCTTCATCAATAGGGACTTGTTTTTCATTTATGTAGGCATTCAAGGGTACTAGTAAAAGCCTGTAATGCTTTGGGAGTCTCTTGGCTATAGGGAGCAGAGGAAGCCCTGAGTGAATGATTTCCTAAGTATGTATTTTGACAAGACAATAGCCTTTTGAGGACTCTAAAACAAATTGGCTCATAGGAAATTGGCAAAGCCATCGCCCATATGGGACAAGCTCAAGAGAGATGGCAAAACTATCCTCTTGAGTATGAGTGTTTATGTCTGCAGCTTCCTCTTCCCAGATATTTAGAGCATTAGATTGCCTGAACGCAGAGGCCTTCTACAGAGACTAACTAACCCTGTCCCCTGTGTTGCACCTGATACCAGCTTCGTGTATGTGTTTTTATCCTTTCTGCATTTCATCACCACTTTTAGTTAGGGTTCTGTGACCCAAGAGGAACTTAACTGCCTAAAATTACGATACACAAAAGAATGACAATACACATGCTAATATGAAGTGGAGAAAGCCCAGGAGACTTCACCCTTACACAGAGAAGAAACTGTTAAGAACTAACTAAGAAATGCTGAGAGTAGGAGAGTCTTCCCCAGAGAAGAGCCCACCAAGTGTTTGTCCAATATCAAATGGTCAGTCCTGGAAACATATATATAAGTAACATTATTTAGACTGAGCATGGTGTGTGTGTGTGTGAGTGTGTGTGTGTGTGTGTGTGTGTGTGTGTGTGTGTGTGTGTTTGACAAAATTTGATTTAAAAAAGTCATGAATTTGTAAAGTAGCAGAGTGAGTAATATGAGACAGCTTAGAGGGATAAAAATAGTTAAATCTTATAATTGTAGTCTCAAATTAAGAAGCAAATAAAAATAAGTAAGTAAGCAACATATCAAACTGTCAGCTTGCTTTTCAAAAGGTGTCATCATTGTCAAATATTCTCTAGAAATAGAATGTTTACAGGACAGTAGAACTTTAAACATTCTTTGTGAAAAATCTACCTACACTGGACCCATATGTCACATGAATTCAAGCCAAGGTAAAAGGCAATCATATAATTATGATAAACACAAGTACTAATTGAGTGCGAGTGACCAGCACCACACACATCTATTCATATGAGAAGGGTGTTCTAACACTAAATAGTAATTCATGAGCTTGGTTTCAAAAGCAAGTCTGCTCCTGTATTATCTCATAACCTCAACAATAATCCAAAGAACAACTAAAGGTTTGAGGCCAAGAAGAAATGGAGGCACACTGGGTAGGAGAGGCGAATCTATGGGCCGTAGAAACACAGAATAAGCACTTACAGGAATGTAAATGTAATTTTCCCCTTAAATTTTTATATTTTGAAAGACTAGATTTTTATCTTAGCCAAGCCTCATCATATAGGACAAATATCATATTGACTAAAGAAAACCAACATGAACATCTCATTTGATTTGATGACAATCACAATCACAGTAAAATTAGTTCCCCATTCTGTAGAACTAAGAAATGAAACAAGTGTAATGACCAGTGATTCAATCGCAATACTTCTACAAAATCAGATAAAGATATACATATATGTCTATATCTTTTTTATTTCATAGTATTTATGTATTTGAGGTTATTTTCACTTATGTTATTCTTAATAAATAGTACCATTGCTGAATTATGGATGAACAATGTTATAAAACTATAAAAGACTCCTACTAATTAACTAAAGTATAAAACTCTACCTATAATATCAGAAATTATTAACAAATTAAAAAATAATTGGTTTTTTTTATGAAAATTAATTTCTAATTCCATGCATTGTTTTGTGTGACTTTTGGAAGTATAAATACTATTCACATAGAAATGTCACTGTATCCTTGATGCTTCTTCTATTCTGAAATATTAAACAGTTGAAGATTGAAGGGACATGTATTGGGAATCAAAGTAGAGTCCTCAATCTTTTGGCAGCTTCAAACTCAAGAGAAACTAAACACTTTTGGAAATTAAAATATAAAGAGTACAATGTTAAACTATGTATTACTGCAGAGTCAACATGAAGTTTTTTAAAAAAATTCCTTGACAAATGGTTATTTTTATTACAGAATAAATTACTAGCCAATGAGTAAGTGAAGAAAATTGAGGAATGACAAACAAGAAAGAGCTATCCATTGCAAATTGAGACCATAACCAAAGGTCAATCATGGTAAGTGATTGTGATTTTCCCAAATACTGCTAAAATAAGATCACTATGTTTGCTCTACCAGGGCACTGCTAATTAATTTCCACAGTAGCAGGAGAGTTAAGATGATTATGACTTTGTAATTTCTAGTTTAGTTCCACAAAATCAGGGCAAATCTCAGAGTAGGCCTCTAAGGAAAGTTCAAAATGGTAGAAGAAATGGTGGCAAAGGGGTAAATTCCTCCATTAATTTCAGAAACAGCCTATGACTTTGATTGCATTTCCTACTTGTCAAAGGCAAGGGTATTTGTTAAAGGACTGGGAAAGAACAACTAAAGTAGGACCCTTCTCTTGCTGTCAATCTTGCAAGCTAATTTGATGTGTCTCTTTCCTCCTAAATCCTCAATTTATTTCTAAGTATATGAATTTGGCCCGTTGATTTACAAACAGGAGTCATCAATATGCCTTTGTTACTGACTGCCTGCAGCCTTTGCAGTGGGTAGCAATGGATTCCTCTGATTGCTCCCAGTTCTTTGGAAGAAGAGATAGTTTATAAATAATTTTATTCTCAAGAGAAAAATGGTGAAGAACGCGCTAGGCATAGTTGAGGTGAATTAAGCATATTCTAAGTCATAGGCATGAGCATCCTATGAGAGGAATTACCTATAAGAACACATCTTGATCTCTGTTCACTTCTAATCATAAATAATTAAATTGAAGAATCAGTAAAATGACAGTTTCCACTTAGCTTCTATTAATCACTGTTACTGAGTAGTAGGAAAGTGGCATGTGGTTTTAAAATCATGATGTGATTTTGCGTTATAAATATTTATAACTAACATGGTTTGGCTTTAGCAGATTTCTGGCAAGTGAGTGAGAGCAGAAATATACCACATTCTAAGGTAATATTTTAATAGGAAATTAATAACTTTCTTTCAAATTTTTAGCAACATCTGAGAAACTTAAAATCACGGTTTTACATTATAATCAATAATTTAAATAGAATCTCATATATACAGGAAAGGACATACGTACATGCTCATGAACTCATGTATAAAGCACATGTATGTTTTTTAGCTTGTGGACTTTTTCTTCTATTATGGATATACAAATTGTCTCTCTTTGGTTATTCTGTATGTGTACAAAAGAGTAAAATAATAATAACAAGAAGAATACAACAAAAGATGAACAAAAATCCTTGAAGGAAGTAGAGAGAATGAAAAAAATAAAAATACTTATTAAAACAAACTTAATGTTTCCTATGTAAATATATACTGGTATCAGTAAAAAATGTATGAAAAAGAATGATTTTTTGTGTCAGTTGTTTGAATTAGCATATGCATATCTGTTCTATGTAAGTGAAAAAAGCACCTAATTATAAAATGAAAAGTAATATCTCTTTACCCTAGGCTTCCCAACAACTAAAATATTCTGAACTAAAATAAATGTGTGAGTTTCCTTAAGTTTTATGTTTATTTTAACTGCATACATCACACATTTATTAAAAATAGGTATCCTATTATAGGAGGAGTAAGGTGGGAGGAGTAAGGAGAGGAAGAAGAGGAGTAAAGAGGAGAGGAGGAGAAGGAAGAGGAGGAACTAGGAGAGAGGAATGAGACAGAGAGGGGATCATAGAGGCAGATGTTCATGTGTCTGTAGCAGTCAAAGGTAGTGGGTATATCTAGTTTGGGTATTGGGTTACACTTCTGATTGTATGGGCATCTTGTTACTGATCATTACCAAATATATAAGCTTTTGGATAATTTAAGCATTAGAGTCTCATTTTCCTACTGGGCCTGCATGGATGGAGGGGATGATCTGGGCAATGCCTAGCCTTGTGGAGACAGCATAGACACTGACGTCTCGTGGGAGGCAGCGCTGGTGTTTCTGGCTGGCCATTTCTAGCTGCAGCATGCATGTGGCCTTCAGCAGAAAAACATGGGGCTGAGCTAGGCAGAGCCACTGCAGCTTAGATAGTCAGTTTGACCAGCAACTGATTTAATAATTACTTCAACATCCTATTTCTTCTTTGCATTACTATTTTAACTGTACCCAGGAGTTTACATTTTAACAAGAAACTCAATCAATTATACTTGTGTCCTTGCATTCCATTTCTTTAATATTTTATCAGGTCTTTGAGAGTTTTGTACAATATATGTTGATCTGACTCAGTCCCTCTACCCACTCATCCATGATCTATCTGATCCTCTCTACTCATGCAATTTTGTGTCATCTTTTTTGTAAAAAGGAAAATAAAACATCAAGTGTAGTTTTTGCTACCCAAAAAAGTTATATGTTTGATCTTAGTAAAGGATGGCCAACCTATTAGCGCTCTACCAACTATTGCTCTTACAATCTCTTTACCCTTTGTCTATAATGATCACTGAACCTTGAGCAGACCTTTAAAAGATAAATGTTTCATTCTGGATGAGTCATGTATAATCTCTCATTCTCTACAACTTGACCAGTTGTAGATATATGTGTTACCCACTATTTACTGTAAAAAGAAGCTTAAGTGTTGAGAAATGTTTTA